>CM034146.1:984139783-984739783 GCA_019776745.2 Taxus chinensis
TTGCCAATTCCTTGTTTGGCGGCGTGTCTCCGAATGAATGTACTATACGCAACGCACAACCCTATAGTGTAGATTACAACTTGTGCACCTAGAGGGATGGTGGCAAGGCCTCCGTGCCTTCTCTCTAGGCCTGTTCACACTCCTAGATATGGAAAAAGGTGGGCTCCTTCCCTTAGTACTCCTTGATGATGGTGGGTATATTACTTCTAGAATATTTGATAGAGAGAGAAATTCTTACCTCGCGCCATTCTAAAAAGGCTCTCCTGATGTGTATCCTACCAACGAACTATTGTGTTGAGCAATATGTAACTCAGCATCTCCCTTCATTCCTTTTCATTTTTCCTCTGAGCTTCTATCTCCTGTAGAAATACCTTAGGGAAGGATCCTTCGGAGTACTTGGGCAGTTCTTTCCCCGCAAGGTGCTAAATCGTGCATGCCTTAGTTACCTTAGTCACCAATCCTCTCAAATGCCATCCCATTAATTCGTAAGTCCCATGCACCCAATTATCACATGCCAAGCTGGTGGTATCACTTACTGATTGTGTATCCTCAAACTGGATAACCCCGTTAATAGGGTGTACCATCTCAGGGTTTTAGATTGAGTGCACATACATCTTGTCCAAAAATTCTTCTCCCCAACAGTTCAATGTAGGGCGTTGACTTCCCATCAACTAGGGGTATAATGACCCACTCCTCTTTGTTCTCAAAACTAATGTACCCTTTGTTGAACTAGAGGTCTGCATTGTTCTTGTAACACCAAGGGCACCCAAGTAGTGCTAGGAACTTGTCCACCTCGGCGAGCGCCAAGACTTTGAATTCCCCAGTAAACTTGGCTCCCTGGATAGTAATAGCTGCATCTTTCAAGACACTGATGGGCATTGCCTTAGTCTTGTTTTCCATATATAACACATTTGAAGATGGCTGTAACATAGGTCTCTCCATCTGATGCCATGCATCCAAATTCAAAACATTAACCTCCGCGCCAGTGTCAATGAGTATATTGATGAGGAGCCATCCATCCATAACTGCATTCAATGTAATCTCCTTGTCATAGTGAAGGATATGAGGGGGAAGGTTTACATGCAAGGCCTGCCTCTCGCACTCTTCTCTGGCACGTGGTACCTTCTCTCTTAGTAAGGATCCTAGCAAAGGAATGATGTTCTCCTGCCTTAGAATTTTTACACACCTCCTTGACCTCATCCAGGTCATCTTTCTATGCCTCGATCCTCCTTCCTTGTTCCTCCCTCTTGGATTTCTCCTTTAGACACTAGATCTCCCCTTGCAAGCTTCGAATAACATATGTGGTGTCCTAATATATATCCTTCTGATCTGTGGGGTTTGGGTAATTTCCATGAATGACCTCTTCTCTCCAAACGAGGCTCTTATGTCTTGGTATCTCTCTTGTGCACGTGGCTTCTGCCCTTATTATTTACCAAAATAGGCTCCAAACCTTCATCCCGTGTTACTTGAGGCATCCATTATATGTCTGCCTTCTTGATGCTGACCATCGCAACACCCTTGTCCTTATGGTTCTATTGATTCATATGCTCAAATAACTCCGGGAACTCCTCATACTTATGCTTCTTTCCACACCATGATCACTGCAACAAGTCTAGGCACTCACGCTTGTAATGTTCTATAGATCCACAGTTGAAACATGTCCCTCACGGGAACTCACTCCTTCCTCCGTACGGTTACGTCATCAATGTTATCCTCCTCGAAAACCTCTTCCTCACACGCCTTCAATCTATGCGTACTCCTCATAACGGTGATCATCATTTTTAGAACTATTGGCAATGCTAGTTTAGTGCACCCCATGATCAATGGCCTCATGTATCTGATCAATGAGCCTACAATCTTTAGTATCTTGAGTTGTAGAGGGTGCAAATCTTGCAATAATAGGATACATTATTTCTAATTATGCGCTATAGCAAGGGACATCTACTGTCATCATGGTCCCCCATGAAAAATTTCACAATCTAATGTTACAGTGCATACCATCCTCCGGGGGAAATTATCCTTAACATGCCCCTCTATCTTGCAATCTATGCACCACAAACCACTACGAGTCTCATGGACTGAGTTTCGTAGATAGATTTTCCAACTATTTAGTCATAGCAGTAATCTGAGCCTCCAAGAATGGGATAACACCAGTATCAATACTACCAACGGATTTGGTGTGCAAGGCAACCTCCAATCCTTTATGCATGGATCTATGAAAGTTTTATGAGACAGGGCCCTTCTAAAAGGGGTGATCAATCCTCCAAAAAACCCACTATGCATGGTGAGAAGGATGTATATCATATGATAATTTAGACAAGAGAGTATTAAAGTGTGCATCAAACTCGAGTACACTCTCTGCAATTCCTTGTTGTATCTCCTTTAAAGTGCTAATGCTTTTTTGCTCAAACTCAGGAATGTGGAACTCTGCCAGGAATGCATTCTTTAAGGTAGTGTAATCCACCACTGTTTGATGAGGATCATACTTTCTATACTAGCTATGCATGCGTCCTTACAACGTGGTTGTAAATTGAATAGCCTTTCATTCTGGGGTTGTGATACCTTTCACGTGCCATAAAAATTCACACTTTTGAACATGTTCCGTAGCATCCTCAATGCCCATGTAATCTAGTAAGTGTAGAGACATTTCAAAGAAAACTTGAGGTGGTGGTTGGGGTCCTTTTCCTAAACTAGAGCCTTGGTTCCCTCCGGTGTTTCCTACACCTACCTGATCCACCTAGGTTCACCGGGCCTTATACCTCTAGAGCCACCAGATCCACTAGAACCAATAGGTCCAATAGGGCATGTAGGAGCTATGTCAAGTGCCCCCACAGTCCCAGTAACCTATGCACCAATGAGTCTATGATGGTGCCCCACCACTAATACTTTGTCCCTTGCACCACTCCCTGATGCAAGACCAAAAGTTTGTACACTTTCCCCTTGTCCAAAAAACTCCTCCAAATACTGGAATATGTGTAGCCACAGAATAAGGGAATGTAAAATTATATCTCCTAGGTGCAGATTTGTTTCTCTTCCACTAGTTTCAACTGGATCAATACTTCTTCCTAGTTCAAGAAAACCAAGTGCCAGGGCTCAATCACTAGGTGGGTCCAAATATGCACCAACGACTCTCCTTTCTCCATGCGATGAACTCTCACCAGAAGCTGAAGGGGTCTCCCTCATGAGCTTTTGAAGATGGGGTAACACGGACTGCTCAGGTTCCACATCCTCCACGTGAACGTCAACTCCTTCCTGCAACGTCTGTTTCTATAGATCCATCACACTAGTAGGTTTATGTCATCTATTAATCTTGTTTTCATGCACTTCGCCATACTTGAGCCATCTTTCTTCCCTCTCCTTTTCTATCATATCATTTTCCATCTTCCTCCACCTGAGCTTCCTTACACAGTGCTCATAATGATTTAGCCAGCCATTGGGAGTGCTTCTAAACTCATGATAACCATCAATATCTTCATAGCTAGAGGGATAACACGTAGAAAAAATCCCCTAGGTTTTCATAGAAACTAAAACTCAACAACCTCTGGACAATAATACGTGGAAATGGTGTATTCCAGAGTGTATTTAGCTAGTACTCCTTCCCCACCAATGATCTACAGCACGGGTCCACATCATATCTGCATCCTGCAACCTTTGGTAGTCTTCTTTGGTCCATATCCATGACCCATAATGCCAACTTGATCTAGATGCATAGGCTGAAAGCCACCCTAATAACTCTATTGGGAAGAAGAAAAATAAAGTCTCATACAGATCATGGTAGAGATTCTCCTCTACCCATCTACATGTATCAAACTTAGGTCTAGTACTGAATCTCTGGGAAAATTCATCCTCCGTGCTCTTGAACCATGATTCAACATTTTCTAATGTTAACTGATTCTTCATTACTCTTTACACATATCATGATGCATGTTATATCCCACTACAACTTTGAAAATAGTTCCTGGTAATGGAACCAAGATGTATTCAATTTTACTCCTAATATAAGAGGAAGGAATCCCATGCACACTAGCCTATCACCCAGCAAGCTGAGCGCTCACCCGAGGTATATGCGGGTGCCGAGTCTCTCTTTTATGTGATTTTTTAGTGGGAATCATTCATCAATGATTAGTATAAGAGTATTCAGGAAATAAGTTTAGACATATAAGGATTACAGGGCTTAGGAAGGCCTCTGGATCCTTGTAGCTTCTTCAGACCGCGTGTTTCAAAATACTCCATAACATATAATATAACAAAAAGAAAGCTACAACCATTCATTCATAGCATGAAAGGAAAGAGAACTTCTATGAATGAAATATACATGAAACCCACTGATATTCATATCTAATTGTAATAGGTAACCTCATTGTATTCATCTTTTCATTAAAAAAGAGCCATAGAGGGCAGACTATAGTCATGCACATCACTAGGCTTGTATAACTATGTAAAAACAGAAAAGAAATTACAATGCTAAGCTTACTACATCCCTTTCTGCATCAGAGATCCACTCGCAGTAATCCTTTAGAGCTTCACCCAATCTATCTCTCTCTCTCTCTGTATCTCTCCTATCTTCTCCTCTTACATCTATATTCCCATTCCTTTTTTGGTCTACAGGAACTTGTATTTATCACCTTCCCGCATTGCTAACTCACCTTGCTATGCCCTCAAATCTTTCACCAAGTGTCGAATGTGGTCCTTCAGTGAGCATGTTTCCTTGGGCCTGAGCTCTCCACTCCATCTCATTATGGTCTTCTAGAAGATTCCTTTGCTAGTATGCTCTTTCCTAGGCCACTTGTTGCCAGGCTGAAATCTTATCCACGCGCAACCGATCATGTTTTTCACATGTTCTTCCTTTGTTGCTTAAATCGGCTAAGTCCTACATGCTTTTTCCTTGCACGCCATCCTGTAACTAGGGTCCCATCCACACCCATGCACCTTCATACTTAGTCAATATTTTAGGGGCCCAACACTTTCCATTATCATTATTAGATTTATATATAGAAATAGTATATTCAAGAAAATCAATGTCATTATTGTCAATCAAGTCTTGGATTTTATGTCTAAGATTGAAACACTTGTAAGTAGAATAGAAATTACATATATGGTAATCCAAATGTGCATTTACATCAAAATTATTTCCATGGCCTATTAATATCCATGTCAATCCAAAATGATGCATTTACACCTCTTTCATTATTTCCATGAGGCACTTCATTAAAAGTTATCTAATGTCAGATGAAGGATCTATAAGAGAAATCATTTTACTTTCTATGATTTTAGGCAACAAAATATATGTGGTGGATATGGAAATCTAGTAAAAAATGCATCATGTAGGTTGAAATTGTAGATTTATATGGCATTGACAGTAGGCTTAGATTCAATAGGATTTCCCTTAAAGGTATATTTTCTTGGGAACTTATCAGTGGATTTATTAGAAATATTAGCAACATATTTAAGTTTTCCCAAATAAAGTACCATGATTTCATGGATTTTCAAAGTATGACATAGGTGATCAAAAGAGGGAAAGGAGTGAAAGAGTACCATTCTTGCAAATGATTCAATAGACTTTGGATAAAAATATATTATAATTCAAATTCATCTAAGACAATTTTCATTTTAGAAATATTATTCTTATAGCACAAAACATAGTCACTAACATGTTCATTATATCCTTGCCTCATTTTTTCCATTTGTGTTTATGATATTTTTATTCCATATAAACATGATCCCCATATTTGATAAAGGAGGGAACATTTGTGTTTATGAAATTTTATTCCACCCCACATATACCCACATGATCCAAAACCATTGTGAGTAAAGGAGTCAAAAATATAAAAAATTGTAAATAAAATTCATAAAACCATTAAAAATCATAGTCTTATAAGCTCATAGGGAATAACTTGGCCAATAGTGTTTCATCACAATCATAATCTAAGCATGTAACGAAATATGATTGAAGATGATCTTGGGGATCTCCATGGCCATAAAAGAGACAACTTAGTTGAGGAAAAATGGAAGGAAGTGGATAATAATAATCATAGGCCACATGAGGACTATGAAGAAGAAGAAAATAATCAAAATATAGAGAAGAAGAGGAAGAGGCTTGTTGTAATTAAAAAAATTGAGCTTCTAAAACATGATACAAATATTTTATGATCTAAGGCATGGGTTCCTAAATAAGTGTTAGGTTGGATATGGAAATGAGAGGAGAATAAATATGAGTGTTAGGTGTATAAATAGGAACATGAATGGTGGATTCCCTCTCATTGGTAGGAGGGGAGGGGAGTGGAATATATGATGTAAGGACTGAAGTAATAACATTATGGAGGGGTGGATGAAAAGATATACTGTATTTTTCATATGAAGAAAACCTGAAGTAGGGCTAACATTAGTGTTTGGTACAAAAGAGAATAGATATACATGTAATTTTTCATATGAAGAAAATCATGATGATATAGGTAGTCTACATGCATGACTAAAAAAAGGTATGTATTTAGGTCATTAATATTTTTAGTGGTACACTCATAAGAGGTGCTAGCCATGATAGAAAATAAAGAGATTTGATAAAGGGTGCACAAGGATAGGGTTCATCAAATGATTTAACATAATTAAATATTTATTAGAGGGTTAATATCAAACAAATATAAAAGTAACAAGAAATATCTATCATGTAAAAAGACAAACATGTGTAAGAAATTGTGAGATAAGATTGGTTGAGCTTGTATTCAGAGATCTAGGATGATTCTAGGCTGGAGATTGAGTAGAACAAGGTAGATCTAGACTTAGATTCATTTGGAAAATTGGATTATTAAATTACTTTGGATAGAACCTCCTAAAGAAGGATAGGACCACCTTGGTGCTAATGTCCAAATTGGGTACTAGTGTCTTGTCAAATACTATTCTTGTGTCAAGGTTTGAACTTGTCTTCTTCCTTTCACTCTTTGTCCCTCTATCACTCACTGTTGTAAAGCATTAAATAGACCATATCTACCTACATATTTTTAAGTGTTTGAACATGTCTTAACCTTTCACTATTTGTCCCTCTAGGATCACTTAGGGTTTCACTGTTGTCACCTAAAATATATCATATACCATATCTACCTACATATGGATATCACATCAAACCATATTAATATACCAAAATCCTATGTTACCCATCTAAGAATATATATATATATCATACCATTGTTTGAATATTGATATTAACAACCAAAACTATTGACCCAAATCGATAAGAAATGTTTTAGAAAATATAACAACTAATGTGGCATTTCAAACTTTAGAAAAGGAGGTAAAAGGAAATAATCACTCAAAGGGGAAAATAGCACATGAGTACTCTTATTCCTATTGGGTGGTACTATTTGGGATTCTCAGAGGATATAACAAAAAATATAGAGTTGCATCATATGTTGTCCAATGTCCAAAAGTAAAGTGGTCATTCCAAAAATTTGATTAATAAGTATGAAAAGGATAAATCAATGTGAAAGAAAAACAAGTATTGTTAATTCCTAATTTTATTACTTATGAATCATACTTTTAATGACAGTACTTACAGGCATGATACAAATAGTAAGTGCATGATTTTTTGTCTATAGTCAGAATGGACCAAATCCAACAAGAATTCCACCTGTAATTAGAAATCACTAGAAAAGGAGAAAAAATGTTGTGCTAATAACATGGCATGATTGAGGTACTTAAAGACATGCTCCAATCCTTGGTGTAAAATATACCAAGTATAAAAAAAAGTTAGAATGAAGAGAAACATCATGGTCATAAAACCCATACTTATTATGCATATCCATCCAAGATGCCCTTTTGCCAAGAACCCAACACATAGGTAAAATACCTATATTCTCAATAAAAAAACTCTACTATATAGAAGTATCCATTAATGACCCAATGGGAATTGGGGATATCTTCGGTATTCCATTGCTAGAGCATCATATTTTTATCCATGTCATTATATGCACAAACACTAATTATTCCAAAAGAGAAAATATCAATGTTGAAGTTACATCAAATCCATGATCAACATAGTGAGGTAAAAATTTAGGGGAAATTAAAGTCGTAATTTTACCACGTCTTGGCTCATGATGACAATTCAGAGATACACTATTTGGCTATCTAGATTTAGTGATCATGGATAGTTGAAATCTTTCCAATAAATATAATTTTCAGAGAGAGATGGACGAATAAGAGTTGGTAAGAGAGTTAATGAAACTATTTAGCCACAAGAACAACCAATAAGAAATAGAGAGAAAAAAAGCAAGAGAAGCTAAGAATAAAAGAGAAGAAGAGAAATCATGAAGAGTGGATGGAACCAGAGATGAATAAGTTAAGATAATAGGTAGAAAGGTTAACTACATTGATACAGAAACCAAGGTATGGATTTGAATTTTTCATGAAAAATAAATTTAAATGGCCTGTGATGCAGATTGTAAGAATAAATTAGAGGTTAATAAGGATCAAGAATCAAGAAAATAAGCTGAGAAAAGAGTAAAATAAATAAGATGAGGTTGATAAAAAGAGTAATGAAGATGAAATGTGGGATAAAGGAAATGAACTTATAGTGAGAAATCAGATTTCAGAGGTTAACTTAGAAAAAAATAATGCAAGGTAAGTAAAGTTGACTCCTTGTTGATTGATATTCAAGATGGAGTGGGTGAATTCCTTGAAATTGTAAAAATTTATTTTAATGGTGTATTTGAATATGATAAATATAATAATGAGAAAGAATGTGATGGTGTTTTTATGGATGATATGATTGTTCTTTTGCAAGATTTATTAGAGGAAATGGATGGAAAGAAGGAAAACGTAGGTATATCTGAGACAAACGTGATTCCTTGGGCATATGATGATTTTATTGAAAGAAATAAACACGAAAAAGTAGGGTTAATGAAAATTGAAATGGTGAAGATTCAATATAATCAAGTGAATGAGCAAGAAAATGAAGATTTTGACAAAAAAAATGATGAATACAAGTTATACATAGAGTATAAAGTACTGGGAAGCATCATGGAACATAAAGAATCATATATTTTTACTATTCTAATCTTTGTGTGTGCAAGTAAAATCATGACAACTTGAAGATGATGAAAGTGAAGGTGAAGATCAAGGAGAAATGGAGTAGATTGAAATAAAATTTAAGACCAAGGATAACTACATAGGACCCTCGTGGATATGAGCAAGCTAATGATAATGAGAGAAATAAGAGAATACAAAAGACAATCAAACATGATGAACACATGAGAAAGGAAGTGAACTATGTGAAGACTTTTTCTCCGCCATGGGAGTATGATGTAAGATCATCTATAAGAAGACCTTAAAATTCCAATTCCTTATTTTTTGAGTTAATGTGAGATGTGGGAAGCTTTTATAGGTTCTAATAGTTCATATGAGTCCTTTAAAACAAGTATTGAGGATGGAAAATTTGAATTATCCCTTCTTTTGTATCTTCCCCTCCAAAAGGGGAATTTGAAAATTCAAAGGGATGTAATGGATGAATGTTCTTTAAAAAGTTATTTTAAGTATGTTAGATGTTATTAGGTGTTTTTGGAGTCTTATAGGTGTTTTATTAGAGTGAAGTCCCACTCAATAATCACACTCACAATTTATCCCTATACATTGAGGGCATTTGTTACGCGTAGATAGATAAAAGAGTGCTTGTGGATAACAGGTTTGGTTTGAATATTTGTACCTTGAAGCTAGTCAGATAGGCTAGGAACACAAAGTAGATCTGGATGATTAGATAATTACAATCACAACTTATGATAATGTTAGTGTGAATCAGCTTAGTAACATTTTGTTACCTATGGAATTAGGACCAAAAAATTAAGACACAAAGTTCCACATCCTTGATCTAGATCTTTCACAAGTGTATTAAGTTGTATCATGGAGAGAAGATGATCACCATCCTAGGAGATCCTGATCCATTTGCACATTGTAGAGTATTACAAATTTTTCTCGGGAAACTTATGAATGTCCCTTAGTGGAATTTGTTATACCATTACAAACATAAGCTCTAAAAACTCGAGTTTATCCTAACACACTACAAGATGATAATAAGGATCCTTCCTCATCACTCTCTCCATTTTCTTCAAGGGAACTAAAGGTTGGATCATATGGCCCAAGTGAAGATCTCGAGCTTCAACAGGCCCTTTTGGTCTCTAGTCTCTCGCTATCACCTAAAACACGTGGTAGGCCTGATTTTTAGTTCACAAGCTCTCGGGATAATTTCCCTAGTCCCTTTGAAAAATTTGTTCCTCGTGGCCTTTTTTTAGATGAGAAAATGTTTGATACACCTACCAGTTGAATCCCAGAAGGAACAATATTTTTATGTCACCAAGATTTTGAATACACCAAAGCACACAAAATGATGTATGCCATGGGCTATCAGGGGTTTAGGTGTGGCACAAATGCAAAATTCAGACTAGAGCTTATCCTAATCCCCCCTAAGAAATCAAATAAACATGGCCTTAGCATTAAACCTCATGTGGATCCACCCTCAGAAATGGATGAAACCTCTTCAGAATGTGAGGATGATTCACCTAATTCATAAAATGATGTAAATTCCCATTATAACATGTACAAGGACCTTGCCTCTACCAACCTTTTCCTAGATTCCATTGTCTTTACACTTTCCTAGTCCAATTCCGAAGCCAATTTCCAAATTACCCTTGTATATCCCAACCTCATTGATTGGGGCCAATAACTTCACGTGCTAGTTGTTTTCTTTAAAAATGATGAGGCAATAAAAGAGTTCATGGGTTTTTGGGATTCCATTCCGATCAATGACCATAAAAAGGGCTTCTCCATCAATCTGAATGCATGTGCATACTTTGGGGAAGAGGTAGAATTGTGTTGTCACTTAAGAAAAAAAATTATAAGCAAGGGAAAAAGTTCTACAAAAAATCCTTGCAAAAAGAATAAGTCTAAGACCCATAGTGAAAACATCTTTGAGGCATTTGTGGAAAAACAAAAAGAAAAATCAACAAAGAAGATAGTTGGCCCACGTGAAAATGATAATGTTTTTGAGCCACCTATAGAATTGAATCTTAATCTCCCCCTTGAGCCTACATGAATGGAAGATACATCTAAATGTTGGTTGAAGAGACTATTAATGTTAACATCGAGTCAGAAGAGGATCCAAAAATAACACAACTGGGAGCTTCACTCTCGACATAGGAGTAAATTTTTTTTTAATGTTGCTAAAATATTTTTTAGACATATTTACGTGGTCTTATGCAGATATACCAAGTGTGGACTGATCTGAAAACGTGTGTTGTATGTTTTTTCACTTTTAAAAGTTTCCAAAGATCGTGATTTTCTTAACCAATTTTAAGTATTCTTAACTCCACAAACTGATTAAATTCTGATTATTATGCATCCATAGAAGTGTGGAAAACTTTTTTAGCAAATAAATAATCAGAAAACTGAAAACATTCAGATAACAAACAAGATTGTTTACGGGGTTCATAAATTCCTACGTCCCCGGGTTCGGATTGAACCGATCCATTAATAATATTTAAATGTAAGTATAATAACTCTTAAAAAATAACCAATAATGAATCACAACCTATAAATGAGCTGATTAATGTCCCAAGAACTCTGAAAAATAGCAGAAACTATCCCAAGAACGATCCATGACTCCTACAGTGTTTTCACAATGTGATCTCCCTGCAACTGTGTTAGAAAAACACCTACAAATGGAGATTTAAAAACATTCTATGAAAAAAAATCATATATCTGATATCATCTATGAATTCTGAACACTTTTCATGTTTACACCAAGTCACAATTCGGACTAGAAGTGCATTGAAATTCATGTTTTCCAACTAGTTGTCTTGTAGATCCCTGTTAAAATATGCATTCAAAGCTTCCAAAAATAGGTTAAAAAAAAACAAAAAATATCAAATATTAAATCATTAGAATCGTCTCATAATTTTCTTCATTTCATCTTTTTACTCCAAGTTCTCATTCTGAGAGCAAGGCCTTCAAAAATGGCGTTCTCTGAGATCTGGTCCTTTTCCTGTTTGACACAGGACCTGTCTCCCTTGTATAAATGGAAGCACCCCATTTTATAATCCACCCAAGCCTCTAGGTGAGTTTGTTGGTGGATGTGTCTTGGGGCGATGAGGTTGGGGGTTCCAATCCCGCCTCCTACTATTTTGCCACGGATTTTGCTTTTATTGTTTTTTTTTTTTAGCCACTTTGCATTTTAAATGGGATTAATATCCATTTTAGTGGCTAAGGAGAGGGGGAGCGGTTTTGATTGTTTTTAATGGGATAGAATCCCAAATGGAGTGGCATATATTTGGGTAAGGTTTAATAACCCTTATCCCCTCCATTCTTCACGTGGATAATACCACGCATGGCTTTAAGCCCCCAACAACCGCTTCATCCTCTTTCCACGTGGTCCTTTGCATGGCATGTGGGCAATTTCTAACCATTAATACATGGCTATTATAATAAAACCCACCCCACTTAGTCATGTGGCATGGAAATTGATTTGTAAGTGGAATTACCAAGATAATATAATTTCGACCCATATAATGTGGTATAGAAATAATTAACTCGGTCTATAGCATGTAATCCACTTGTCGTCTCCTAATAGGAAAATCGAGCGAATTCGGACGAGTGGTGGCAAGCCACATGGTGGCTTGTGGACCCACCATGTCAGTGATAATACCATAGTCCACACGGTAGCTGGGCTCCCCTCTGTAATAAAAGTTGAGCCTCTTGTTCCTGTGCACCATTTTTACGCTCGTCAAAGACCAGTGAACGAAAACCAATAAACAACTCCCTTTTGCCTTTTCGCCACGTGTCGCAGTGCCATTGGTCCAATATTGACCAGTTGACCAGAGTTGACTTTCCCACTGTCTGAACTTTGACCAAACATATCTAGAGCTCTCGATGTTTTTTTGTCGCATTCTTACAGTCATGGAACATCTGGGAGAGCCTACATAAGACATGCCAGAATCATGTTTGGTATGTGAATTTTTTTGTCCTTTCTCTCCCTGGCATCAACCCATATTCAATTACCTACAAGACAATACCTTTCCTATGAATATGTCCCCACACTAAAAAAAAAATCCTTTATCCACCGTATAGCCCGCTATACCCTCCAAGGAGGCACCCAATATCATCAAGGCTACGAAGGGAATCTACTACGTTGTCTTGATTTAGCCAAATTAGTACGAGCAATCAAAGAGGTACATGAAGGAGTTTGTGGAGCACACACAAGAGGCATGGTGCTTACTAGGAAACTACTAAGATTAGGTTACTATTGGCTCACCATGGAAGTAGATTGTTGTAACTATGTCAAAAAGTGTGAACTTTGTTAGAAGTATGGAAATATGATTCATGCACCAACACAAGCTTTACAGCCAATTACTACATCATGGTCGTTTTTAAAATGGGGTTTATATCTTATAGGGAATCTCACTCCTACATCATTAGATGGCCATATAAATATTATTACTGCCACCAAGTACTTCAAAAAATTGGTAGAGGTAGTGCCTCTTACATACGTTACCGGTGCAACAATTTCAAAATTCATTATGAACCACCTCATCTTTTATTACAACATCCCCTTCGCCATTGTAGCAAAAAATGGTAATTCTTTCAAGAATAAGACAGTTAAAGTGTTATGTCAATCCTTCCAAATCCATTTAAAGTGGTCCACTCCCTATTACCCTCAAGGTAATGGACAAGCTGAGGCCACTAACAAAAATATTGTTCACATCAAGAAAAATATGGTAAGTAAAATAGGATGTAATTGGCACTTACAAATCCATCCTACTCTCTGGGCCTATAGAACCTCCATCCACACTCCTACTGGTGCTACACCCTACTCAGTAGTATTTAGCACTTAGGCCATTATACCATTAGAGATTGAGATTCCTTCCTTGAGAATATATCTCTGGTACTATTTAGACAAGGATGAAGATTACCGAGTAGATTGATTGGGAGAGTTAGAGATACTAGATGATAAATACATGCGGGAACTTAATCATCTAAAGATATATCAAAACCAAGTATCACGAGGTTACAAAAAATGGATAATACTTCTCCAGTTTGAAGAAGGATATATAGTACTAAAAAAATCAGTTCAACACCACCAAGGACCGGGAAAATAAATTAAAGTTTGAGCCCAAATGGTTAGGACCATATGTCGTGGTCGCTAAGTATGGCTCAAGGGCATATAAACTGGATCACTCAGATGGTGAGGAAATAAAAGGAACCCATGAACGCAATACATCTCAAGCAGTGTTGTGCTTGAGAAAGAGGTTCCTCAAAAAATCCAAGAAAAAGTAAAAAGGCAATAGGCCGTCCAACTGTGAAAACCACACAATTTTGGCACATTAGGCAGGTCCTTAGGTAAAAACTAGGTTTGTGGTGCTTTGGGAG
Organism: Taxus chinensis; assembly: GCA_019776745.2. Lineage (NCBI taxonomy): Eukaryota > Viridiplantae > Streptophyta > Pinopsida > Cupressales > Taxaceae > Taxus > Taxus chinensis. The sequence goes on from CM034146.1 coordinate 984,154,187, forward strand.
GATTCCTTGTTCACAATATTATCTCATATCTAGAAGGAGTACACTTTCTTTACTTTAGGGATAGGTTTTCTTGAGTTTGAGATCCTTTTTTGACCTGTCATTCGTGGCCTTGATCTGGCTGATCTATTCTTGTCTATATGTGAAGGGGTCACCTTTTTACATTCCCATCTAGCATGGGGGGAACCTTCATATCTTCACCTTCTTCTACATACGTGTGTGGCATTCTGCATTTGTATATTCCCATCTCACATTGGGGGAATAAAGACTTCTTTGTTTTCTGTACATAGCCTTGGAAAACCTTTAAAACACAAAAACATTCAAATATGTTAGCAAAACCCTAAACATCTAGAAAACCCTTTTAGGGGAAAAACAACAAAAACAACATAACATTGTCTTGTGAAAATCCCAAAAACAATGTGATTAGTAGCCTTGAAAATTGTCTCAAATATGACACCAAAAAAAATAGAAAATGTTTTAAAATTGTCTTGCGTAAACAAAGTAGCGATTTGCTTACTTTTGGTTGTTGGTTTATATAGTTTTGATTACCATGATTTTTCTCATCTTGTGTGATTTAAAATTAGATTCATTTGCTTAATTAGATTGAATGTCACTTTAATTTGCTATGCATTACCTTGAGTTCATTTTATCTTGCACACTTGTAAATAGTTGTGTGTTTTAGTTAGATTTGATTAAGTTGTGCTTGTTATTTTCGTGTATAGTTTTTTGTCATCATATCATCTATCATCTATAATCACATCTATATATATTATATCAATAAAAAGCTAAGATACATAATCATGAACATGAAAATCAAACATGTATGCTCATCTAACATCATATAATATCACCACAAGGGGAAAGAGGGACTGCCTTCTGTCCTCCCCTCAAACATAAACCATAATAAAAACGTGGACAATCATAAGTATCACATCCAAAATAACATGATATCATATACTGCTATCTCATACACAAAATATGATACATATAACATGAAGTATCTCATTAAAACATGTGAATCATCTACTGTTATTTCATAAGTTAAGTACATGTGATAAAATCATCGGCATCATAACTAAAGTCCATAATCATATATATATGTCTGTCAAAGTATCAATGTCCATATACAATGTGTCTCTGTACATAATCATCTGGATATATGGTATGTAATCATGGGCATGGATAAAAAAATGTGCCTTCGAAGCGAGTCATAGCTAAAAAAATACATATACATTGATAAGAAATGTGCCTTCATATCGATACGTACATCAAAAAATGTATACATCTGTAAATACATCATGAATAAAGAGTCATGTTTGACTCAATCCCTCATGGGGGTTTCCTAGCCTCTGAGGTGGTGGGGGTCCCATCACCTGTGGCCCCTGCTGCTATGTCAACTACTCTACTAATTGTTAGGAAATATATCTTAGTGCTCTATTTGTATGTACGGGTGAATAATAATTACATGTGTAATTATTATTATGGTAAATTAGTGAAAGTGCATTTACTATGTAAATGTAAATAGTAAATGTAAAATGTGGTTAGTATGTGGTAAGTTAGTAAGTTAGAATAATAAAACAATTAGTATTGTTTTATTATTATATTGGTGAGAGGTTGAAACCATATGGGTGTATGGTTGTACATGAAGAAAAATGTTTTTGTAAGGATTGTTATTTTACATCTCCTATATAATGGAGTGTAATGAAATAGTAAATAATAATCATATAATATAGAGTTGTTGATTTCAATTATTGTTTGTAGTTATTTCATGGATTCTTTGTATTAGATCAGATTAATTTCTACACTAATCTGGCTGATGCCATTGCTCTGTGAGACTGCGAAGTAGACCTACTCATGGACTACGGACTAAAGTCAGAAGATCTCTACTCCTCTGGGATGACATCATAATATAAATATCTATAATATGCAACATGTCTTGTAGCTACAAATAAGTCCATATGTACACGAGGTGTAACGAATGCTCCAACTGTCTAATGTAAGGACACCACCTTTGATGAAACTTTGGCCACCTTGGCCTACGCCAGTGATCACTCAAACTGGAGATGATCTTGCTCTGTTGTGACCGCCTGTAGTTGCGCTTACTACACTATCAACTGAGCTCTCTCAACAACCCACTATGTCTAATGAACAACTAACCGATCTCTCTCACCATGGAGCTAGGCCCTCTCTACAACTACTTGATCCCTCTCTGTGATAACTCGGTCTCTTTCTAAGGTGATATGGAGCTAAAGAGCTATGACGTGCTATAACTGCTGCCGTAATGTAGCTAGCTCATGTACACCCTATGGATTTTGATCTCCTTCACCTTCTCTTGGGCTATGAGGCATGCTAATAATGGGATCCTGCTATACATGTGACTATGGAAGTACCTGCTGCAAAGGAACATCTACGCCCACCTGCATACCCACCCAGGGCATATGAATCTATGCATATACCTGTGTGTGTAAAACTATTTGTTAGCAATGCAAAAATTTAGAACTAACATCTAGTAGTCTTAAAACAAAGCTAAATCAAAATTCAATGCACCATCATGCTTAGAGCTTAAAAAAGACTAATCTACCAACATCCTTGCATTAGAACATGAACAAATATTCAAACTAACATGTTAATTCATTAATCTCTATCTCTATTGAATGCTAATTAAATGAAATGAACGTATTTCGATCCTTAGCAATCAAAGGTTTTGATTGTATGTTTGAATCCCAAGGTCTTCAAGAATGGAGTATTGTCAATCCATGGCTACAAGACCATTTGACATATCCCCACATGACTTTAAAACTTGGATGGATGAATACAAGAAATGAAAATAGCTAGCTTCTCCAATGAAGAATGCTCAAAGATGATAAATGGCTATAGCTTAGGCTCTATGCTCATTTAGATGTGTAGAGGTGTAAGTGTAAAGGTATGAGGAGGGCTCTTTATATATCCCAATGGATAGAAGAATCTCTAATCCTCCTTCATGAGGGATAAATGGAGAGGTAATGTTAGTTTGTGGATAAGAGAGGTTTAGAAAGGGTCGAGTTAACTTTAGGAGAGTTTAATTTGTCCCTTAATGACTCATGAGAATAAAGGGGGTGTATTAATTAACCAAAGTGATTAATTAATAGGTGTGTAAGCTTATAAAATATTTTTAGAGGAATATTAACATGATTTAGACTATATAAGGGAATTAAATCAACTAAATAATGATTTATTGATTTAATGAAAGGGGAATCTAATTAATTAGTCTAGATAGAAGGAAGGATTAATTAATGGAAGGTCGTTAATTAGGGTATTTGTTGAATAGAAGACTTAATTAATTAACATAATGTAATTAATTAATGATGATAGGAGAGAAGATGAGCACTATTGACGATATGTTGCCAATTTGAGGGAAAGGGGATAATTAGCATAATTTAAGTATTTAAATTGTTCAGGCTAAATTATAGGTGTCGACACTATGGTTGTATAGGAACCTATCTCTATGTTCTCAGTCCCTGTCCCTATCCACCCCCACCATCTCCATTAGATCCATCATCATCATCACTCTCATTCTCACTCTCACTACTCTTCTGGCCCCTCTGCTGTCCTCTCCTTATATGAGGTAGATGCTCTAGTGGGTGCCGCACTCCTGCATTCCATGTAGCTTGTGGGATAGTGATTCGCTTAGGAAGAACTGTAGCATACCATGAAACATAGGCAATTGTAGTGCCTGGATCCATGATCTGTCGTAAAGGAGCCCATACCAATGGAACAATCTCATCAAAGTTATCTTTAGCTTGATACGTCCTGATCAAAGGGCCAATTTTAAAAGTCTCCCTGGTGCGACACCCGTACCACATCTCTATGCTGAGCATATCCTGTAATTCCCCAAAATGCCACTGTACTCAGTCAATACTGTAATACTCCATAATATCACTATGTCTGCCTATCAAAAAATGCTCAACTAAGGCTAGGATGAGCTCCAGTGAGTCCTCTACCCATTGATAATGTTTGTAAGGCCTCCATACAATTACCCATAGCTGAATGTCATTAAAGGTGTGGTGATAGAAATAAGTATCCCCCATGTATCCATGTACATGATCGCTAACATGAGCCCAACCAAATACTAAAGGCTCATCCATGGCCCGAGCTTGTAACAATCCTGTAGGGTGACCGATAGCTATATGGTCCCAGGCCCATATTTGTAGCAAGGTCATTGGACCCACTATCTTCTAATGATTGTAGGTAATCAAGTACAAGTCCCAGTATAAATTTGCAATCACACACTGTCCCTAACAATAACACTCTTCTCTCATCAGGCCTCGAATCACACCAATCAAGTCTAGGAGAAATGATGTACCTATCTTGTAAGTAAGCTGAATGCCATTGACAAGTGCCATGATGTACACTGACACATGGTATAACCTCAGATTAGTGAAACACTGATACATTTTTATTTTCATGCCTTGTCGAGGTATCTTGTCTACACCAAAGAGCTCAATCAGGCTATCTGTAACTTGTGCCGCATCACTCTCGTATTCTATCAAGCTCCCCTAGATTGGCACACACAGAATCCTCCAAACTTCCTCAAGCGTAATGGTCATCTTTCTGGTCATGTCACCAGTATGGATACCTATAATTTGATCAATGAAATTGTATTACTAACATTTCACTAACTATTCTATTCCACAAAAATTGACGACACTTCATCATTTAGGCTCATTTCCCCCTCAAACTCATCTTAATTAACTACTATATGTTGATTAAGCCTCTTACCATGCATTTGACCAATAAACCTTCTTATGGCTAACTCCCACTTCCAAAACTTCCAAAATCTATCAAAACCTCCTCCAGATGCTCCTAGAAATCTCCGTAAAGCTTACTTGTGATTCCTAGTTAATCATAAAAGGTTAATTAACTTCTAATCCTAGTCAAAAAGTTCTTTTACTTGCTAAAAGTTCTTTTTAGAATTACCTTTTGTACCACATGCACCAAAATCATACCATTCTTGGAATGGGAATCCTATAAATAGAACCCTCCTAATCATTTCTTAGAAATTTTTTTCCTCCTCTAGCATAAAGTATATGAAATTAGGATGTTGAGAATTTCTCCATTGAGCTAATATCTTCATAGTGCATCCATTAACTCAATCTTGAGTAATATGGAGAGAACCAATATGGCCTTGTATTTATTAATGGTGAGACTTCATTCTCAAACCTTGAGATCATACTCATAGTCAAATCTGATTGCTAAGGATCTTCTTAGGTTCATTTTAAAGTTAGCATTCAAAGAGTAGAGATTGATTTAGGCATATTAGTTTGATTGTTTTCAAAGTTATATGCATGTTAAGAAAATTAGCCTCCCTAAGGTCTTATCTTGATGGTTCTCGTTAGGTTAGTTTAAAGATTTGAAACTCTTAGGTGTTTATTTCCAAGTCTTATAGCTTTTCTAATTTACACATGAACACAAAGGTGATCAAGAGGGTGCTTTACTGTGATAAAGTGAGTATCACAATGTCAAGACTTAATCAAGAAGAATGAAAGTGCTCAATTTTGGATATGGATGTCTATAACCTGATACTTAGACACGTGTACAAAGTGAAAAGGTGCATGAAAGAGAAAATGTGAATGAAAAAAGTGAAACACAAGAGTGTAACACATGATAAAAACAAAAAAAGATGTTTGTGAAAGTTTTGGCCTCTACCCTAAATTGGCTTAGACAAGATGTGGCTTCCTAGGTGGTTCATTCAAATAGGTGTTAATGGTATATCCAAGTTAGCGTGACGCTATTACTAGCTAGCGAATTTAATTTACCCCCTTTGAAACCTTGAGCAAAGATCTCGCTCAGAATGAATAACACTGGGGTCACCACCACTGAATATCTGTGACTCTAACTCACAAGGATTTACTAGTCAATTGGGATAAAAGGTGCTCGTTTCATCGGCCAGTTCCCTCGAGGTGCCTGTTACTTTGAGGCTAATGTGGTAATCCTCAAAATAGTTTTATGGCTTATGCCAAGGCACTTCCGACACTTATGCGGACATGTTTTAAACCTTATCTAAACATGTAAATACAACGCGTAGAAAATGTTCATTTTATCATATTATTTGTAATTTCCTGCACAAAATAATTCATAGTTTGTAGTTTTCAGTTTTTTTTTTTGTTTTAATTTTTTTAGATATGATTTTATTTGCAATAACAAATCTATTTTTTAAAATCTAATCTTTTCTTTATTTTTGTGTGTGCAACTGTGACAACAGTGAGATAAGCTTGTAGGAGAATTAAAACTTGTAAACAAAAAACACCTACCAATAAATTTATGCACTCTAAATCAACAAAAAGAAGACTGTAAATCGACAAAAAAATTACAGCAACAACAAATATGTTATTTTTTAATTTTTTTGATTTGGAAAGTTATTGTTGCCTCCAAACACCTGCAAATGCAAAACACTGGTAAACAATAATAAACCCCAATGGACATGGAAAAACTACTCACAAACAAGAGATGTATTATGAAACAAATAAAACGCATGAATAAAGAATGAAACCAAAAATGAAATAAGATGGGGTGTGAGTCCCACTGGGCGTGCCAAAGTGTAAGCAGAGAAAAAAAACAACAAGGAAATATAAACAAACACAATGCAAACCTTCCCGTGACCTTCCAATGCAAAATTCAAGTAGGTTGTGAGAGCTTTTCAAGCTATATAACCTTGTAAAATGACTGATTTTTGGGTGCTCTTGATGGACCTATAAACGTGGATGTAATTGCTACGAACACAAATATTTGACTTAGAAATTTAGCAGGTTTATTGTAATGTGAACTAAGAGGTTTTATAATAAAATAGGCCTACATTTTATAGAGGCAAAAGTAGTTGGAAATTAGTCACAAGCGGGTGAATGTGCATGCTAAAAATAACATTATAGGAGGTTGCAAAAGTTGCGGGAGTTTAAATGCCATTTAGGGGCAGTAATGAGAATTAATGGTAGAGGTTGCATCTGGAAAAGTGGTTTTATGTGCAATCCCCCCCACCTTTCTAGGATTCTAGAAGTGTAGTTAACTAGACTAGTCAAGTGGAGTCCAAGTGGCGTTGACTGAGATGAGGATGTTGAGTCCATATGGGGTCCCAAGTGGTTGTTAAATGTGCACACTCAATTAATTAATCATTTAATTAATAAATGATAATTAACTTAGCTAAAGGGTTATTTGGGATTAATTTAATTAATCCAAAGAGTGCAATAGTATGAATTAATTGATTTAATCAATTAATCGCAAATGAGTGAATAATAGGGTGTATTGGGATAGCATTGGGAACAAGAGAGTGATTTTGGGGTGTCTACAGGTTGTTTTTATTTGCATGTTTTATGGATAGATTCATTATGCACTAATATAAAACCACTTTTCCACAAGATATTATGTATACTGCACTCTTTTCTTTCTTTTATTATTAATAAATGAACCATTTATAATGAGAAACCACATTTTACTCAAACAAAATCTAACTTATGTAAGACATGCCACTTTGTTTTAAAAATGAAATACTTCCAAAAACATTACAAAGAGAAAAACCTTAAATTGTATAGATAATTTTTGTAATGTCGGAAAAGATTTTAGATAGTTAGAAATCATACCTTAAGGGTACAATGGAAACCTCAATAGGGGTGGAGAGGATTATAAATTATAAAACTAAATGGAAAACAAAGGTATGTAAAGTGGTGTAAGAAAGTTATGTATTTAACAATAAATAAAAGTAGGGAGTGAAAAAAAACAAGAGAAGCTAACATGAAACTTGAATGGCTCCTTGGCTCTATCATTCCAAAAATTAATAATGGAAAATCCACAACCAACATCAAATGAAATATTTGTAGGTGCCTTACTTTTAAACTTAAGAGAATATCATAAATACGTCTGATAACAACTTCACCATAACCATTATTATTAAGTCTAAGGACAAATGTAAGTGCATATAAAATCATTAATAAAGTTAACAATTGTTTCAAACTCACTATTAATATTCATTAGTTGTGTAATAAAAAATTAGGTTAGTTGATAAGGTAAAGACCCATATATTCTAATTATAAATTCTTGCAAACCAATAATTAAAAAGAACGGAAAATTCAAGAAAATAAAAAATAAACTACACTAATGTCTATAATTAAACAAAATAACTAACACAAAAGGATTGAAAAGTGAAAAAACGGATAGTAGGAGGACGTGTCTAAAGTAATAGTCTAAACAAAGACATTAGAATTTTAACTAAAAAAAGAAAAAAATATGAAGACTTTAAAACCCACCCACCTAAAGATTTTGAAATGCATATATCAATGTATTAATAATATCCAGAAACTAACAAGAGGATTTATCAATATAGTAATACTAATGTATTATGCAACGGATCAAGGAAAATAACCACCACCACTAAGCCTATGCCCCATTTGAAGATTCAAGTAATGATAGTTAAAATAAGGGTAATTGGGAAAATAAAGATTTGTTTTAGAAATAAATTAGAAGGAAAAATACTTTGGCTAGTAATAGTATTAAATGTGAAATTCTTTAAAAAGATTAAATGGATGAAATGAAAGAATAGAGAATGTTATCTTTAGAAATTTCAACTAATGATGAATGTGTTTAGATGTAGTTTATTTTGCACGTGTTATATTTGAAGTAATATGTTGAAAAGACTCAGAGGCTTTAGCTATTTATGATTTTTGAAGTATTCGTTTTCCTATCAAAACACAAAAATCTAACCATTATCAATCTCTTCAAATACAAAATATTTGATATTCAAACATGTACTAATCGTTTAAAGCACGAAATAAAAAAGGAACCAAAATTTTAAATAAAAACTAAAAATTAAACTCTGGAGAAAAAGAAATGTTAACCTTTTAAAATGTATCTCTTTAGATATAAAAACCCTAGAACTTATAAGAAGGGAAAAATCTAAATAAAACTGAGAAAATGAATCATACAAAGTGCCTACAAACTAAATATATTATTAAAGCCATTGTACATGTTGGTACCCAAATTTAATCTCCTTCAAAGTCCAAGCAGCATCACGGACTTGACAAGACACTCAGAGGCAGATATATGATTATGTATGTCGTTTTGTAGCTGGGGAAGCAGTTGTTAGTGCAAATCAGCAGCACCCCCTGGATGTTGATTAGATTTCTAGTTTGATCATTCTAAGCATCCAGTGTGATTGCACAACATTGAAACCTCTCTCCAAGTGTGGGACTTGCAAAATGAGAGAGGAATCTCCAGAGAAGGTTGGTTCCTCTTCCTAAACTACCTGCCACAAGCTGTTCCAGTGCAGGCAAGCTAATCTAATCCTAATCTAACCTCCAAGGAGACAGGGAGAGAGAGAAAAGAGAAAAAAAAAACAAAAGCCTACACTAAAATGGTGATACACCAGAGAAGGAAAATGCTGAACATCTATCAAAACTGCTATGAACACAGCTCCAACCTTGTAATGAACATTTAAATGTGCACAAACACCTGTAATGAAGAGAGGCAAGAAGAAAACAAGAAAAAACGAGCAAGGATGGATAGATGCATCACAAAACACATTTTTTGTTGCTCCAGAAGTTTGCACAGAACATCATTTTAATGGTAAAAGGCAAAAAAAAATGGCATTATAGAGCAGGGGAGGAGGTTTAAACTCCATTTTCAACCCTGGGGAAGAAAAGAAAGGAGAGCAGAGCAGAAAAGATGAACAACCCCTTGAAAAATGAGCCAAATCTGGCTTTTACAATGCATGGGTCGAACCCAGGAGAGAGAAAACGTGAAAAAATGTGGGAGCCATTCCTCATTAAATGAAGATGCATTTAAACAACATGGTCATCCTTACAAATCCATGCCATGACATTTTGGCCATGTTGAAGAAGAATGCGACCCATTTTGCATTTAAAACTGGTTGTTGAAACGTCACTTCTGGCCATTACCACATGCCAGAGACGTTTCTTGATTTTCTCTCTCCAAACTGAACCAAAATGCAAGATTGACCCTGGAATCATGTATAGAATTTCACCATCTTTCCATTGATATAAAGAACGTGAAAATCTGAGCTCTGGATTGAAAGTTATGGCCATTTGAAGTTTTAGGGCAAAAACAGGCCCAAAACGGATCGGCGGGAAAAAAATTTGAATTTTACCTCTTTTTGCATTTTGGAAATTTTTTTAAATTTTCCCCATGCTCCACCACTTGGATGACACATGCCAAGCCCTGATTCACTGCATGAGCTCATCCTTTGAAATTTTCTTGCCACTTGGAGATGTGGCACTATTTTATTGGCTCGGGCATGAGGGGCGCACTTTGTCCTTCGAAAATTTGGCATTTTTTACTTTGGGAAAATTTCCCACTTCCCCCCCACGCTCCGTCACTTGGATGAAACGTGTTAAGATTCCATTTGATGGTGGGGGGCAGTGGGCCAAACTGTTGTCTTTGAAAAACTTTGACCGAAACTTGGAAAATTTTCTAAGTCCTTCTCTTTTTCCCCTGCAACTTCCTGGGACACATTCTCTCGCATCGGCCGATTCGGGCTTCCTTGTTCTTGTTTGCAGACTTTTCACCTTTTCACGTCCCATGCGTCCCTCACGTACCTATTGTCCCAACTGTCCCAGATGAAAATCTCCTGCTTCAGCCAATTCGGGCTTCCTTGTTCCTGTTTGCGGCCTTTTCGCCTTTTTTACGTCCCTCGCGTACCTTTGTCCCAACTGTCCCGGAAGAAAATCTCCTACTTCAGCTGATTCGGGCTTCCTTGTTCCTGTTTGCATCCTTTTCACCTTTTTGTGTCCCTTGCGTCCCTCATGTACTTTTGTCTCGGCTTTCTCGGACGAATATCTCTGAATTGCCCGAAATGGACTACCTTTCGGCAAATCTGGCCGATTCGCGTCCCACGCGTACTTTTGTCCCGGCTGTCCCAAACCGCGTGAAACAAAAGACTTAGGTGATTTTCCTTGTTTTTTCAGCCATTTCGGCTTTTCACGTCCCTCGTGTTCCCGACGTCTCGACTGTCCCAAACAACACGAAACAAAAGACTTAGGTGATTTTTCTTGCTTTTTCGGCCCCAAGCATGGTACGATGAACCTCAGTACGACCCGAACCCTTCAGTCCCGAAATGCTTTAAAACAATCCTGCAACCTTATTTTTTGCATTTTTTCCATTTTTTCTAACTCGTTGGGATTTCTTCTTGGATGGGAGAGTTAGAAAAAGGCCGAGGGGACCCCGAAAAACATGATTTTGGGCCTCGAATCAATCTACTTGCTCGGGACTGAATAATTTGATGCATGTTATCAAAATTACCTTGAGGGGTGAATTTTGGATAACAATAGTATATCTGATTCTTTAGCACCCATGCTTTGGAAGGAGTGGGTAGCACCTTAAAAGAATGTGATCTTATCCTAACTATTTTAGGTTGTGCCTTTTAGCCAAGGTAAGAGAACCTATTTTATAACCTCTGTTATTGAAGAATGCTAGTAAATCCTTCTTTGCAAAAATTTTATAGAGAAGACCTTGGGAAAATATGATCAACACACCAAATCTGACTCTCACGAGTTGTCACTTCCAAATTATGGAGATAGTTTCAAAACAAGGCAAATGTTACTAAATACATTTGGAATCCTATTTGTTTCTGCATGTTTTGGTGGTAGAGATTATGCATTTGTACACACACAGGACAAACATGGGTAGTACAGGTAGGATTGGGTATTTTAAAATAAATTTATGGTGGGAGGTGAGGAAAAATGAACTAAATTCGCCAGACCTTTGAGGACTTTTACAAAAATGGAAAGCTTATCAAACAAAATGCCACATGACAACTATAATGTTCCTTTAACCAGAAGGTGTGCTTTAATAGAGGCCCAGATTAGCACGTTTTCACACAAACTATGAGATTCTAGCACGAAGGATTGAGTTAGAAGACTCAATAAAACATCAAAATCTAAGATCAATCATGCCAGAGGTACACCCAGAGGCTTTCAAACAATATCTGTCAAAAAATGAAAGAAAAGTGATTTTAAATTGTTTATTTCATTCCCAAATGAAAACTCTTCTAAAGATGAAATTACGTATGCCACTAAACTATCAAAAGGATTGAAATGTATGTGATTGAGAGGGCTTTTGATATAAGATTGCAACGAGAACAAGAAAAACCATTTACAGACATTCAAAAACGAAGCAGACACAATTTTGTCCAAAAATAACACAAAATAATTCAAGTTTGGTTAAATTTATCAGCAGTGGAAAGTTTCTGGAACAATCTCAGAGCTTGTCAATGGCTGTACACTCACAACCACCTTGACTTGATCAAATTTAACACAAAGGAAATTAAACAGGTTTCTTCAGATGGTTCCTCCGAAAGATGGACTCTATCAAGATTTTTTCTCAGAAAAATCAATCCCGAGCTCTAATACTCCAACCATTTGCACGATAAATTCATGTAATTTATATAATTTTACAACAGAGTTTCCCCCCCCAAAAGGTAGAAACATTCAATGTACCAGTTCTTTTCATGATCTCGATCATGATTCCTAGAATCAGATATGTAAAAATTTGTCAGGTGCTCAGGGGGTAGATCTCTTCGAACATCTCCCACAGTCAACTCCTTCTTCTGGTAGATCACTTTTCCCTTTACTCACCAGCCAATTCCACCCCTAATCTGTCAAATCTGGTTTTTTACGTGCATGGGAAGAAAAAATGGAAGATCAAATCGAGCCCAAAGGTCAAATATCATCTTAATGGAAAAAGACGTCCCCAGATTTTTCCTCACTAAACCAAGATATAAAAAGGTCTTTCGCATATTTAATGGTGAGAGACATTTACAGACCTTCCCGCTAAACCAGGATACCAGATTAATTTTCCTCTTCATTTGGCGCGCAGGAGACTCCAAGAAATGATAAAAAACCATAAGAATACGCATCCCCAGGATCTTTGGAGAAAAATGGTAAAAAATCAGATATAGATGCACAGTTGTCGTTGATCTTTCTATTTTGAATTTAGACTGTCCACATGGGAGATCCAATTTTAAATGAGCATGTGGGTTCTTTTTTCCTTTTACAACTCTTTGGAAAATTGTAAATTTTTCACTTTTTGCTCCACACCTCTGCCTTTAAAAAATGGGCCTGACACGTGTCCCAATGTGGGTCCCAAAGGAACTGCGGCTAAATTTTGCTATTTCACCTCTGTTTTGGAAAAGGGAAAATTTTCCAAGTTTCCCCTACAGCTCTGCCCTTCCACTTTTAGTTTCTGACGTGGGTCCTAGTAGAAACATGCTCTCTTTTTATACTTTAGCTCCTTTTTTCACAAGAGGAAAATTTTCCAAATTTCCCCCGAAAGTCCACACCTCCGCCGTTGACTAGAGAAAATTTTGACTGATCCTTTGTCAGGATTGTGGGCTATTCTGATGTTCTAATCCTTTTGATGACAAGAGGAAAAAAATCCAAATTACCTCTGATGGTCCGCTTCTCCGCCCCTTTGAATTTTTAAAGCCAACCTTGACCTCCCTTTTTTCAGGCTTGTGGGCCATTTTGATATTTTAATCCTTAAGAGGTAAAAAAAATCAAGTTTCCCCCGATGGTCCACCTCCCCGCCTTTTGAATTTTCAAACTGCCATGCGTCACAATGGCACATCTTGAGATGGTCCCTAAAAGTTGAGACCTTGAATGAGCGTGGGCTCACCACGTGTCTTGGCTCGAAAAAATTTGTTTGAAGGCTTAAAGCTCAGTGGAAGGCGCAATGTGTCAGGGTCTAAGGTAATCTCCTTTGGTCATTGAAAAGTCCAAGCAAAATGCAAAGTGAACGGAGGCCTCCAACTGTTCTCCTGGTGCTTCTTTAAAATAAAACTCAAGGGCCGGTCCCAAACATGCGCGGTCCCTCCACATGTCCTAGGCCTCTCAAGACCTTTTGAAAAAGGACTAATTATGGGAAGACCTAGTGAAAGCCTCCACGTGTACTCCTGGTGCTACTCCAAGACCAAACCAAAAAGTAAATATTCAAATGAGTGTCGTTCTTCCACGTAGATAGGTTTTTAAGTTGAGGCGATTCATAAAATTTTTTAAGTACCCTTCTCAGCTGCATCCAACCAAAAGAGGCCACATTTCCTATTGATGTAAGGATGTAAATTTGGCCGGGAGAAATGCCCATCAAACTGTAAAATGCAAAAAAATGACCATTTGAGCCTGGAGATGAAATTTTCTCCGAGGACAGAGAATTTAGAAATGTTACAAGGCTCAAATACATTCCTCTGAGCTACATCCATTCATTTATCTTCATGTATTTAGGGAAAAAATGATAAGGACAACAAATCTAGACTGTGGAAAATAGAAAGAGTGGGAGAGCCCGAGTTTTTAGATGAATAGAGAACGGGAGACCAAATTACAGACCCTTTCTAGATAAACAGAGAAACAAGGGAACAACTATGTATCCATACATGATCCTTGGCCTAGGAACGTATTGATTATAGCAAAAAAAGGAAGAAAGATACTTCTTAGGCACATCACGGGGAGATAAAATATGGTAGAGGCCATAAATTGATAGATATTTAATGGTAAAATGGGGCGAGACTATTTTGAGCACCAATATTGGCTCTAACTCAGGGATGGGCACTCCTTGCGAGTGACACAAGAACAAAGGTATACCAAGTGCCAAAAATATCCATTGGGTAAAGGAGTCAGATTGCAGAACAAAGAAACAGAGCCATCTCCTAAAAAAAATAGAGAAACTAGCAAAAACAGGTCACCAAGGACCAGAACGAGTAAAAACACAGAAGATAGGAAATAAACAACAATCTATACACTATACAGGTGATGCTCACTTTGATTATGGGGAATCAATCTAGGAACTGCTTCAAGTTCCTACCATTAATAGGAAATTTGAGCAATTCACCATCCAAATCCTTCAAGAAAAAGGTATGCTCACCAATCTGAATGTCAATAGAGTAAGGACCCATTCAAAGTGCATCAAATTTACCATGCTTTCCCTTGTCCTCATGTCTGTTATCCCACAACAACACAAGATCTCCAATGTTGAAAGCTCTGGGAGTGACCTTATTGAATAACTTCTTCAGATTTTCTTTGAACTTTACATGCCTTTGGTGGGATTTCCTCCTTTCTTCATCAAGTTCAATAATCTGGTTAATGCGGGCATCATATGGACTTAATTCTTGATCTTTCAGTTGTTGAATGAACTGATATGAGGATAATTGCATATGCAGGGGTAGCAGGGCTTGATTTCCATATACCATCTCAAATGGACTCTTTCCAGTGGCTCTCTTAATAGTAATTTAGTCAGCCCGGGAAAAAAACTTCAACTACTCACCCCATTTTCTCTTGTTCAGCTCCAAGGTTCTTCTAATGATCTTCAACAAATTTTTATTACTGGACTCAACTTGTCCATTTCCTTAGAGATTGTAATTAGAAGCATATTTCAAGTTGATCCCATACTCTTTACACATTGCCACCAAGGGTTTAGCTCTGAAGCTCATGGCATTGTTAGAAAGAATTTTGATTGGTACCCCAAACCTACAGATGATATGATTCAACATAAAGTCCATGACAATTTGGTGTGTTTCTCTTTTGGTGGGGATTGCCTCCACCCACTTGGTGAAGTAATCAGTGGCTACAAGAATCCACTTATGGCCAGTAGTTGAAGGGTCTGAAATATCACCAATGAAATCCATTCCCCATTGCTTGAATGGGGCTTCAATTGATATAGGCTGTAAAGGTAGGGAGCATGAAGCTTTCAGTCTTCCAGAGAAATGCTGAAAACTCTCACATCTTCTAACCAACAAGGTTGTATCCTTGAAGAGATTTGGCTACCAATAACCAACCCTCAGGATTTTGTGTGCTGTGACTCTTGCAGCAAAATTCCCCCCACAAACCCCTCCATGGAATGGGGGCTTCATCTTCAGTAATGCACCTTAAGAGGACTCCCTCGGGGTTCTTCCAAGATAACCCATAATCAGTAATGACATATTTCGGGGAGGCCAACTTAAGAGCTCTTTTCTAGTTCTTACTCAAATGCTCAAGGTAGTATAGATGTATGAGATAAAAAATTACATCTTTGTACCACTCAAATCTCATCAAATTTTAAAAAACACCTACCCTTTCTTCTTCTACCTCATTTATCTCAATAGTTTGCAAGTTGATCTTAGCCATAAGCTTAGCCAAGCCCAAACCTCTCACCAAATTTTTGGTTTGGATATCCATGTCATATTCTTGCAATTTGTTCACCCATCTGCATATTTTTCTTGAGTCTTCCATCTCCGATAAGATGTCTTTCTCCATGGTGTGGGGAACATAAGAAACAATCTTAGAACTCAAAATGTAAGCCCTGAAAACCTTTGTTTCTTTTACCAAGGCAAATGCTTGTTTCTCCATAATAGTGTATTTCATCTCAGCTCCCTGCAATGCCTTACTGAAAAAGATAATTGGCTTCTCAGCCCCTTCATCATCCTTCTGCAACAAGACGGATGCAATAGTGTTCTCTGAAGCAAAAGGAAAGAGTTGGAAAGGCTTCTTATAATATGGAGCTGCTAGGACAGGGGGATGTTTTAATGCATCCTTGATTCCACTAAAAGCTTGAATGACATCCTCCTCCCATTTAATGACCTGGTCCTTCTTTAACATGGAAGTAATTGGAATGGTCAACTCAGTAAAGTTTTATATGAATCTTCTGATGAAGTTTATTTTACCAAAGAAGGACTGAATTCCTGTCTTGGTTCTTGGAATTGGGACCTTGCTGATAGCCTCTACCCTTTCTAGATAAATCATCACCCCTTCTTGTGACACAATATGACCAAACAACTTTGCCTTCTGAATCTCAGAATGGAACTTCTTTGGATTGAGTAAAATGCCATATTCTCTACATGTTATGAAAATTTTCTCCAAGTGCTGCAAATGATCACTTCTCTTTCTGGAGAACATAGTTACATCATCTTGGTAAACAAAAATAAACTCATTGATGTAACTAGAAAAAGTAACATCCATTTCTCTTTGAAAGGTGGCTCGAACATTCATAAGTCCAAAGGGCATCTTCACATATACATAATTTCCCCAAGGAGTAGTAAAGGCTATCTTGATCCTTTTTGATTCCTTCACCACAACTTGGTTATAACTAGAGAAACCATCTAAGGTGGAAAGCAACTCAGAACCAGTCACTAATTGCAACATTTTTTCCATGTTGGGTAAAGGATAATTATCCTTCATTGATGCTTTGTTTAGATTCCTGAAGTCCACACACAAGCTGATGTCACCGTTCTTCTTTCTGACTGGTACTAGGTTTGTAACCCACAAAGAATACCTTGTAGGCCGAATAATCCCTCCATCCCTCAGCTTCTTCAGTTTCTATTACATTTTAAGAGATAGGAGTGGGTTGATTGGCCTCTATTTTTTCCTGAATGGTTTTGCATTAGATTATAAGGGAATCTCATATTGAAACATATCCTCTCTATATGCCTTTAATTCAGAATAAGTCCAAGCCAGGAAATCTTGATATTTTTTTAACAATTCGATGTACGAATGCTTCTCCTCCTTGTTGAGATTGCTTCCCAACTATATCTTCCTTGGTTTCTCCTTTGTGCCAAGGTCATGCTCCTCAACATCCCTCGAGGCTGATATGCATTTGTTAATAATGCAATCAACATTATCAAAGTTGGACTCAAGAGCAACCAACCCTCTAGGAATGGTATTAGTCTTTAGTTGGATGATGCCTTTACCAAATAGGGTTTCTTTACCCTCTGCTATGCACACCATTGGCTCCCAATCAATACTTTGATAAGAAAACTCCCCTTTGTTCTACAAAAATCTTCTGACCTGGGCATCATCATCAAAAACTTTCCAATGCTTAATATTGTTAGGGACATAAGGTCTAGTTAACACCTCAACATCATATTCACAATATGGGGACCTTGCACAATTGTCAAAATGAGATCCCAACACTGCAATTTTGTCTTCCAAATCATTGAACTTTTTATCATGATGCAAAATGTTGAATGAATCAAACATCTCAATGAGATCCTGAGTTGCATGCTTGTATTGTTTCATTCATTGATTTTTTGTGGCATAAAGTTTTCTGACTTGCTTTACAATTAATTATGAATCTCCTCTGACAATGATGTCTTTAACACCATATTTCCAAGTAATCCTCAAACCTACCAACAATTCCTCATATTTAATAATGTTATTAGTGCACTCAAAGTTGAGTTTGAAGGAAAAGAAAAACTCTTCCTAACCTGGAGAGATCAGAACAACACCAGCACCATTTCTGAACTTGGAGCAAGCTCCATCAAACAATAAATTCCAAGGAGAGCCTTCCTGTTCAAGACACTTGCACTCTTCAATCTTGTGCTCTTTTCCATCAGCAAATCCTAAAAAGTTATCAACATCAACACTTATGTACAATACTTCATAAGATGCATTTTTGGGATCTTTAATAAGGTGCAACATCTTCTTTTCTCCATACAACTTGACAAGGCTGCCCTCAATTGGGATGGTAGCATAGGACATGTCCATTTGAACACTCCCACCAACACTTGCAGCCCATTTTCTAGATAACAACATACTCCACTTGGCTGGGAAATCAACAATAACAACATCAAGCATTAGGTTCTTACCTGGGTAAGTTGTAAGCTACACAACCAAACCTTTCACACATCCCACCACTGACACTTCTCTGGAGTCCATAGTTATACACTTCCCATATGCAGTTGTTACTTTGATATCCAACTCATTCATGGCTTCTAGATGCATAACATTACATGATGCCCTTGAGTCAAACATACAATTGTGTAATAATTTATCTTTAATGATCAGAGTGGTGAAGAATGGATCCACATTTAGTTGCTACTCCACCAAGGATGTCCCCAAATAAACCTCAGGTGGTTCACCTAGTTCCTCCAACACTGGTGGTGTCTCTAACTCTTCAATGACTCGTGGAATTTCCACAATGTTTATATTTCTACCGAGGGAATTCTTCTCCTCTTTCAGCCCCAAATACTCAAAAGCCTTTTTTTTGTGCTCAGGAATCCTAAGAAACTCAACAATTTGAACTAAAATCTTGATCTGACACAAGACTTGGGTAATATCATAAGGGATAGATTTTGGCAAGGCAGCTTTGGAAGGAAGGTTAATACACTCATTAGATGGCACATGATTTTTGACAGCTTGGGCATGAGGAGGGGTGTGATTTTTATCTGGGACAACAAGGCCCTTGGTAGATGCATCTTTCTTAGGAGCCTCTTTAGGAATATTTGAAAGAAATGGAGTCTTTGGCTTGGCCTAAGGCCCTATCCCTTTGACAACCCTACTTCTTGTGTTATACTCCTTCTCTTGGGTAACAACATCATTCATCAACAACTGTCTATCCTCCTCAGATGTGATTCCTCCATCATAATTTTTTATCATTAAATCCCTTAAATATTCAAAGTCATTATTGGGTAATTAAAAATCTTGTATAGTATCTACTTCTAAAGTATGAGAGGGAGGAAGAATAGGTACCCGGTAGATGCAATCCCAAAAATCAGCAACAGTTCTAGCACTTATCACCTCAGTTGAAGTTGCACCTTATTGTGAGCTCATGGAGCAACCCGTCATGCAAACATCGTCATCATTATCATCATCAAATTATTATTCTTCTTGCTGATCTACCTCACATGGAGCATGGGGTATGAAACATCTGTCACACCAATCAATGACATATGTATCCTCCACAACATCAAATCTGACAGCCAAAGGATCAGGTACCAATCTATTATCCCTGGCTTGGGACTGTTTATTTCCAAATCTAGTAGGCCCCTTTCCTATGTCATCATATCTTTGGTGATTTTTAAACCTGTCTTGGCCTTGTTGCTTGTACTGACCTTGTGAACTCTGTCCAATTCCTTTTTCTACTCAGGCTAATTTGTATGATAGGTCGTCAGATAGGAATTTATGAAGAGCAACAATCAGGGGACAAGAAGTCCCTCCTCTTTAATGGGAGAGGTTCCCTTATTCAGAAATGAACTTATTTACAAATGTACAAGGCATGATTTGTTGGTTAAACTTGGATATCACGAAAGTGTTTTCTATGAAGATCATCAATTACAAAAGGACTGAGGAAATGAGAGTACGGGAAAGAGCAGAAAGGCAACATGCAGAATTATAGATATCAGAGTAATTCTTTATGTATGCGAAAGTCACAGTGAATTGAAACAAGATCATTTGTATTGAATAAATAAGATGGAATTTAAAGACACAAAGTTCTGTAAATAACATCTGCTTAGAACACAAAGTTTCTTAACACAGATTCATTAATCAAGGACACAAAGTTCCTTCTTGGTTATACAAGATCACCGAGCTTGCAAAGTTGAAGAGTATGCAATCGGTAAGACTAACGAACTTGAGACAAATGATCTTCACAAAGAAAATAAACGAAAGCTTAGGAATAACAGAGATCAGATAGACAAAGAATGGAAAAGTCCTTCTGTATTGATTTCTTTGTAATCTATTTACACTTTCAGAAAATATGCCAAGTTCTTCCTCCTTTTGAATGGCGTGAAGAAGGCCATTATATAACTTACAAATCAGTTACTCTTCGTAACCGTTTCTTTAACCAAGAATAGTTAAAGACCGCCTATCGCAGTACCTCAACCCGTTACAAAGAAAACGGCAAAAGAAATGGAAGAAGAGAAAAGAATGAGGAGAAGAAGACAGGTGGCCAGTCACTTGGAGGGACCCACTGACTTCAGAATCCGCTGCCTGAAATTCTTTTGACGCCTCAGCTATGTCTCAGAAGTCTCATTCTAAAGATGACAGCGTATGTCTTTGAAAACAGAGATGACCAGTGTCTTGAAAACTTCATCCTTCTGCCCGCTGTCCTTGGAATTTGGTCTTCAGATTGATAGTATCAGAGCCGCAACTTAAATTCATATTTAGTTTGAAAAACAGCATATTCGGGTAGAGCGGGAAAAACTAAGTATGGATGGCATTTGGTTCGTTTGGGACATGTGAGACGCGAATGCGCGAAACACGCGGCTCGGCCGATTCGGGCGAAGCAAGGAGAAGATGCACAAATGCATTTTGGGACATCTGGGATGAAAACGCGTGAAGGACGCGGTTCGGGTGAATCGGCCGAAAATGGAACAGTTTGCACAATCTGACTTGGGACATTTGGGACAAAAAGTTCCGAAGTACGCGACTCGGGTGGTTCGGGTGAAAATGGAACAGCTCGCACGGAAAGTTTGGGACACTTGGAACATGAAAGAGCGAAGTACGCGGTTCGGGGATTTCGGCCGATCAGGGAACAGAGCGCATTTTTGAACTTGGGACAGTTGGGACGAAAAAGTTCCGACAGGCCCGAAAATGGAACAACTTCGGGGATTTCGGCCGATCGGGGAACAGAGCGCACTTTTGAACTTGGGACAGGCGGGACAAAAATGTCCGACACGAAAATGGAACAACCGGGGAAATCGAGGAACAGAGCGCACTTTTGAACTTGGGACAGGCGGGACAAAAATGTCCGACAGGCCCGAAATACATACAAAATGACCCAAAACATAGATTTTTTCAATTTCATGACTTTTCTCCTACTACCAGCTTGACAGAAAAGACACTTAAACTCGAAATTTCGAAAGTTCACCTTCTTCAGAGCAGGGGGAATTTTGA
Source organism: Taxus chinensis (assembly GCA_019776745.2). Lineage (NCBI taxonomy): Eukaryota > Viridiplantae > Streptophyta > Pinopsida > Cupressales > Taxaceae > Taxus > Taxus chinensis. Next base: position 984,175,798 of record CM034146.1, read on the forward strand.
GTGTACAACAGCTGGCTCCTTTTGGGGATGACTTGACATGAATTCAAGGAATGAGGCAAGGCAAGAACTTAGACAAACTCAGGGGAAGCAGACCAGTACCTTATCCATTGGGCAACGGAGTCAAAAAGTAGATCAATACAGAGGACAACACACCAAAACAAAAAGGAAGACAAGCAAAAACGCTGTACAGAATATACAAGGGACTTCCTAATCACCTAGGACTTGAACAACTTGAGATACTGCCCACTGTAAGGAAGTGGTAGAGAAGAACCATCCATGTAATCAAGATAGAAAGAATTCTCACCAGCAAAGTGCCTGATCTTGAAGGGTCCGAGCCACAGGGAATCAAACTTTCCATGGCTGCCACGAGGTTCATGTCTTTTGTCCCATAACAGCACGGTGTCTCCAACTTGGAAATCTCTGAACCTGGCTTTCTTGTCAAACAGGACCTTTACCTTCTGCTGGTGAACAGATATCCGATCAGCAACCTCCAATCTGTCCTCATTCAGTTTGTGCAGGTACATAATTCTCTTGTCCAAAGCATCTCTGAAACTAGTATCCTCAATGGCCTTCATTAGGTGCAAGGCTGGCAGTTCCACTGTCACTGGCAATTGAGCTTCAACTCCATACACCACTTGAAAAGGAGACGTTCCAATAGCTCTCTTTGGTGTAATCCTGTCTGCCCAAAGAGCATCATAGAGCTTCTTGTGCCAGTTTCGTTGAGACTCATTTACTAATTTTCTTATAATAGTCACCAAATTTTTGTTAGTGGATTCAGCTTGCCCATTTCCCTGAGGGTAGTAATCTGAAGAGTGAGCCAAAGAAATGCCATACCCATAGCAGAAGTCCATTATCTCAGCAGAAGAGAAATTCGAGGCATTATCTGTTACAATCTTGTTAGGTACACCATACCTTACCAAGATGTTCTCTTTGATGAAGCTGCATACCACTTCAGAAGTAGTGCTCTTGACTGGAATAGCTTCCACCCATTTGGTGAAGTAGTCCGTGGCAGTTAGTACATGAGTGTGACCAGCACTAGAAGCAGGATTAAGTGTACCAATGAAGTCCAAACCCCACTGTTGAAATGGTTCCTCAATCACAACTGGCTTGAGAGGCAAAGAAGCCAATTTAGGTCTTCCCACAAAAGTCTGACAAGCCTCACATTTATCCACCCACTTGGATGCATCTCTGAACAAGGAAGGCCAGTAGTATCCTCCACGGAGTATCTTATGAGCTGTAACCGTTGATGAATAGTGCCCTCCACATGCCTGATTGTGAAAAGCTGAGAGCAACTTTCTCTGCTGTTCCTTGTCCACACACTTCAAAAATCTCCCATCTAACCCACGCTTGAACAAAGCATTTTCCCATAATACATATTGCACTGACCTCAATTTAACAGTCCTCTTTTCTTTGGTAGTTAAATGAGAGGGGCATTCCCCATAGGTGAGAAAATGGGTGATGTCAGCATACCATTCATCAACTGAACTAAGGAACAGAACAGTAGGAAGGTCAACTTTCTCCTCCAGCAACTCATGTTTGGCTCCTTCAGCAATGAGCTCACAAAGACCTTTTCCACGAACCAGCTTGGTCGGCTTGATGTCAATGTCATACTCTTGGACCTTAGCAACCCAGTTCCCTCTCTTAGATCCAAATTCTTGCTGTGTGAGAATTGACTTAACAGTTGTATCCGGGACCAATACCATGGAATGAGAGTTGAGGATGTAAAAGTGAAACTGCTTGACAACTTTAACCACTGCAAAAGCATGTTTCTCCATCATGGTGTATTTCAACTCGTGATCTTTCAGAATATAGCTCATGAACGCGATTGGTAGCTCATGCTCATTAGAGTCTTCTTGAGTTAAGACAGCAGCCAAGGTATTATCTGTAGCATAGCAATAGATGATGAAATCTTTACTGAAATCAGGACAGGCTAAAACAGGAGTTTTAGCGATAGCTCTCTTGATACCTTCAAAGGATTCCTTTCCTTCAGAAGACCAACCAAATGTTTTCTTCCCTTTCATCATCTGAGAAATATTCAAAGTTAACTCTGCAAAATCAGGGATGAATCTTCTCAAAAAATTATCTTACCGAAGAAGGAGTGCACGCCCTTTTTACTGGTTGGGAGAGGAATTTGCTGGATGGCTTGAACTCGTTCAGGATCAATCTTAATACCATCCTTGGAAACGATGTGCCCTAATAACTTTCCCTCTGTGACACAAAAGACAGATTTTTTAGGGTTCAGAGAGATCCCATGCTCTCTGCATCTCAGCAGAACTGTCTCTAGGTGATCAAAATGATCCGCTCTTGTCTTGGAAAACACTGTCAGGTCATCAAGGTATATGACAATACACTTCCCTTTTAAGCTTCCAAAAGCCAGATCCATAGCCCTCTGGAAAGTGGCACCAGCGTTAATGAGCCCAAAAGGCATCCTCTTGTAAGCAAAGGTGCCCCAAGGAGTAGTGAAAGCTGTCTTGTGTTGATCTGCAGTATCAACCTCTACCTGATTGTATCCTGAGAATCCATCGAGCATGGATAACATTTCAGACCCTGTAACTGCTTGCAAGACCTGATCCATCATAGGCAAAGGATAATTATCTTTCAAAGACGCCTGATTCAGGTTCCTGAAATCAACACAGATGCGGATCTCACCATTCTTCTTCCTAACAGGCACAATATTTGCAATCCATGTTGAATGGTGAATGGGAAAGATGATTTTAGCCTTCAACAACTTCTGAATTTCCTGAAAGATTGTGTCAGCTATTTTGGGATTGTATTGCCTCTGTTTCTGCTTGAAAGGCTTAATTCCGGGCTTAAGAGGAATAGAATGCTGCATATCTTTTGGCCTGAAGGCTTTTAGATCCTCATAAGAATAAGCAAGAACATCCTTATACCTTTTTAAAAGATCAATTGCTTTCTTCCTCTCATCTGCTGTGCAGCATTTTCCAATGTTCACCAGCTTAGGGTCATTAGGACTCCCAATATTGATTTTGTCACACTCAGCTGATTGTTGAGGTCCGGTAGAAGCCCTAGACTTCACATACCTGTCATGTTTGTCAAACAGTTCCTCTAAGCTTACCAATCCTTTAGGAATCTTATTCCCCTTGAGTCTAATGCACCCTTCCTGATCTGTTTCTTCCCCTTGGGTGACTGCCTTGTCAAATGGCACACTTTCACGAGGTAGGTTGTCACTTCCCTCAAAATACAGTTGTTCGAAATTACCCTTGAGTTCCAGGAAGGAAAGCAAATGTTGATCATCATTGAAAACCTGCCAGTTATTGGTGTTATCAGGTACACTGGGCCGATGGACCATCTCAATGGTGAACTTGTCCTGAGAGAAATCAGGATGAGGGATCAACAGTGACCCTGAGACAGCTAGTGAATCAGCCCTGCTGTTCTTTTCCCTAGGTACTGCTTCGATAGAGAAAGCATCAAGGAATTCAATGGAATCCCAAACCTGATTCCGGTAATGTTTCAGCCTTCCATTTTTCACTTGAAAAAGGTTTCTGACCTGCTTTACTATCAACTCTGCATCACCACGAGCCAGAAGATTCTTTACACCTTGTTCTTTGGCCACTTGCAATCCGAGAATGAGAGCCTCATACTCTGCTGTGTTATTAGTATTCTCGAACTGCAACTTAAATGAAAAGGGGTGTAGGCCTCCTTCAGGTGACACCAGCAGGACACCAGCTCCAGAACCAGCTGAGGAACAACTTCCATCAAACTCTAAAATCCAAATACCATTAGGATCTTTAGGTGACACTCTGGGAAGTTGGATTTCATCAGGGGACATAATCATGTAGTTACCATGCCCCATATCCTCGTAGAGTATTTGTGCTCTAGGATCATCCGTTTTCTGCACAATATACTCAGACTGCTTCTCAGGCAGCAACTTCTTCATTTGTCCATTGACAGGTATGAGTGCATGTGACCAGTCCATTTGGATTTCCCCACCCACATCTTTGCAGAAGTTCCTACTTAGCAACATCCCGTATGAAGGAGGGATATCTGCTACTAAGATGGTAGCCAACACTTTCTTTTCAGGCAAGGCAGCAAAAGCCACTTGTGCATCTTTAATTCTCCCGACCAGGGGCACTTCTTTACTCTCCATGGAGTAACAAGATCCATAAGTGCACGTGAGAGTTAGGCCTAAAGCATGAGCCACTTTAGCAGGCATCACATTATCTGAAGCTCCGGAATCTATGACACAATTACTCAGCCTATGACCAGCTATAAGAAGTGTTACATAAAAAGGCTTGATTTTGTCAATAGGCGAAGTGACAGCGGCTACCAGACTAGGCTGTGGTGCAGAAGGAGGAGTGGGCAAAAGGCCTTTAGAGGTGGTCTTAGAGTGGGAATTGACAAAGTGGATCATTTTGGCAAAAGCTTTGGGATGGGTTTGATAATACTCAGCTTCTGAGATTTGGACCTTGGTCTTTTTCAGGTGATCAACAATGTCAAAGGATCCAGAAGTGGACGGGCCATCATCATTCAGTCCTCTAGGCTTATCAACTTTAGGAGAGAAAGAAGAAGCAACTTTAGTAGCAGGATTGATAGGACTTACCTTTGGCGTAGATGAAGTAGGGATAGGAGATCCTCTTTTTGCAATCACGGGAATAGTTGTCGACTGCTCCTTAGATTTCTTGATAGGCTGTGTCACTTTCTCCCTCTGACTTGTCTGTTCTCGAGTCATGACAGTGAATGATTCGCTATTCATGTCTGCTACCACTTCATCATAATCATCTCCATCATCAATGCCCTCAGTGGTGAAGAAATTTACTCTAGATCCCTCAAGTTCCTCTGCTTCATCATCAACTTCTCTCCGCAAACTCTTCGCAAGCTTCGTTATCCTCATCATCATCTGGTTCTTCAACCTCACAGGTTGCATTCACAGGAACTTTAACAGGAGGTCCTTCAAGTGCTAGTCTTGTTTGAGAAGCAGGCAAACGATTTCTGGGCTAGAAATTTCTTCTTGGAACATCTGCATAAGGGGCATGCTGAGCCAGTTGTTTCTTTATAGCAAGAAGATCATTTGCAAGTTTCTGAACTAATGGATCAGTGCTAGGTCCAGGGGTGGAAGAGGAAGAAGCAGCAGACTTAGATTTGGAAGGGTCTCTCCTCAACTTGCCTGACATGATCAGATCATCCTCGACACTAACAGCAAGAGTTTGATCCTCCACCAATGTTGCGAGATTAGCCCTTCTCAGCGCATAACTGACTTCAGACGATTGGGCATTCAAGAAGAAACATTTTCGGATTTGATCAACAGGTCGAGTATTTACAGGAATTTTGTTGATCAGTCTGTTGAATCGGGCCACAAATTCTCTCATGGGTTCTGATGAATCTTTCTTTATCTGAGAAATTTGGGCAAGCAAGGCATGCACATCTTCTGCCGGCTTGAAACGGTTTTCGAACTGAGTTCTCATTGTGTCCCAGTCGATGATAGCGCCAGCCGGAAGGTGGTAGAACCAATCAGCAGCATTGTCTTGTAACGTCTCAATGAACAGTCTCATGGAGACGTCTTCGTGCTCAACTCCCAGGACTCCACATGCAACAATGAAGGCTGCGATGTGTTCATCAGGATGCACTTTGCCATCGCCTTTGAACTTAGGAAAGTTCTTCCGGTTACCTCTGGGTAACTCATGCAAAGGCTGAGGAAGAGCAAGGGGCCCGACACGATGACCCCAGGGCAATGGTGCCGCCATTCTTGGAAAAACGGCTTGGAGAGGAACTGCAACACCAGCAAGAATCAAAGCTCGCAGATTAGGGCTAGCTGGCTCTGAAGGAATACCACCCGTAGGACTTCTATCTTGAACAGGTGGAGTGCTTGTCGAACGAGTTCTTCTATCTCTTGTTGAAGGAAAAGGAAAACCCTGCTGCTCCAAAATCTGGAACTGAGAATCTTCAATACCAAGGGTCCTTCTCCCTCGAGTAAAACGCGGAGTCGCCAGATCAAAAGATGATCGAAAAATTACAGAACTGGAATGTGATTTTCCCCAGCGGAGTCGCCAAAAACTGTTGGTCGTCAGATAGGACTTTACGAAGAGCAACAGTCAGGGGACAAGAAGTCCCTCCTCTTTAATGGGAGAGGTTCCCTTATTCAGAAACGAACTTATTTACAAATGTACAAGGCATGATTTGTTGGTTAAACTTGGATATCACGAAAGTGTTTTCTATGAAGATCATCAATTACAAAAGGACTGAGGAAATGAGAGTACGGGAAAGAGCAGAAAGGCAACATGCAGAATTATAGATATCAGAGTAATTCTTTATGTATGCGAAAGTCACAGTGAATTGAAACAAGATCATTTGTATTGAATAAATAAGATGGAATTTAAAGACACAAAGTTCTGTAAATAACATCTGCTTAGAACACAAAGTTTCTTAACACAGATTCATTAATCAAGGACACAAAGTTCCTTCTTGGTTATACAAGATCACCGAGCTTGCAAAGTTGAAGAGTATGCAATCGGTAAGACTAACGAACTTGAGACAAATGATCTTCACAAAGAAAATAAACGAAAGCTTAGGAATAACAGAGATCAGATAGACAAAGAATGGAAAAGTCCTTCTGTATTGATTTCTTTGTAATCTATTTACACTTTCAGAAAATATGCCAAGTTCTTCCTCCTTCTTGAATGGCGTGAAGAAGGCCATTATATAACTTACAAATCAGTTACTCTTCGTAACCGTTTCTTTAACCAAGAACAGTTAAAGACCGCCTATCGCAGTACCTCAACCCGTTACAAAGAAAACGGCAAAAGAAATGGAAGAAGAGAAAAGAATGAGGAGAAGAAGACAGGTGGCCAGTCACTTGGAGGGACCCACTGACTTCAGAATCCGCTGCCTGAAATTCTTTTGACGCCTCAGCTATGTCTCAGAAGTCTCATTCTAAAGATGACAGCGTATGTCTTTGAAAACAGAGATGACCAGTGTCTTGAAAACTTCATCCTTCTGCCCGCTGTCCTTGGAATTTGGTCTTCAGATTGATAGTATCAGAGCCGCAACTTAAATTCATATTTAGTTTGAAAAACAACATATTCGGGTAGAGCGGGAAAAACTAAGTATGGATGGCATTTGGTTCGTTTGGGACATGTGAGACGCGAATGCGCGAAACACGCGGCTCGGCCGATTCGGGCGAAGCAAGGAGAAGACGCACAAATGCATTTTGGGACATCTGGGATGAAAACGCGTGAAGGACGCGGTTCGGGCGAATCGGCCGAAAATGGAACAGTTTGCACAATCTGACTTGGGACATTTGGGACAAAAAGTTCCGAAGTACGCGACTCGGGTGGTTCGGGTGAAAATGGAACAGCTCGCACGGAAAGTTTGGGACACTTGGAACATGAAAGAGCGAAGTACGCGGTTCGGGGATTTCGGCCGATCGGGGAACAGAGCGCATTTTTGAACTTGGGACAGTTGGGACGAAAAGTTCCGATAGGCCCAAAAATGGAACAACTTCGGGGATTTCGGCCGATCGGGGAACAGAGCGCACTTTTGAACTTGGGACAGGCGGGACAAAAATGTCCGACAGGCCGAAAATGGAACAACTTCGGGGATTTCGGCCGATCGGGGAACAGAGCACACTTTTGAACTTGGGACAGGCGGGACAAAAATGTCCGACAGGCCCGAAATACATACAAAATGACCCAAAACATAGATTTTTTCAATTTCATGACTTTTCTCCTACTACCAGCTTGACAGAAAAGACACTTAAACTCGAAATTTCGAAAGTTCACCTTCTTCAGAGCAGGGGGAATTTTGAGTGTACATTAAACCTTGTGTTGAAATCATGTATTGACTCATTAGGATTCTTCTGGATGTTTTCAAATTCTAACAGAAGAAACCTAGGGTTAGTTCTATCACCATACTACATTCTAAATGCATTGTTCATCTCTATCCAAGAATCAATGGAATTATCTGACAAAGCTTTATAACAGCCCCTTGCATCCTCTTTCAAAGTATGGATAAATAGTTTGATATATACATATTCATGTTCGATCTCAAAGTCTTCCATCATATTGATAAAAATATTTAAATGTTGATCCCTAGTTCTAACATTATTTCCCTGGAACTTTGGTAGTGTATTCCTTACATCTTGAGGAACTGCATTTGGATAACCAGCCATTCCCACAAAATTTATAGGTCCAAAGGTATTTACAACAAGTGGCGGTCTGGGTGGGGGATGGGCCATGTTGATTTGAGGAGGTGACCCTAGAGGAGAGACAAATTGATAAGGGACAGAGGGTCTTTGAAACACAGGAGTATAAATTTCAAAATGGATATCCCCTAAAGGCCTTGTTTCTTGGAAAACCCTATCAAATTTTGAAAAGACAGGGGTAGAATGAGAAGTAAAATTTTCAAAATAAAATGAAGGCCCCTCTCCAGTTGGAGAATTCAATTCCACAAAGAGGCTACCTGATTTAGAAGCACTTGTATGGCAGTCTTCAATGATAGGCTGATCACTTTCATCAATGGAGATCCATTTTCTTGTCTGCTGATCTCCAACAACTCTCCAAGATTTTCTTCCTTCTGACTTTGTTTTTCCTAGCTCTAGAAATAATGTCCTAGTAGGATCCCTAGCAAGGAAAGATATTCTTCCTTCTATCTTTGCAAAGATTAGTAACAAATATCACTTGATAGAGGTTAAGACACTAGTACTCATCAAGAATTAGATCAACAGGGAGTGTTCACTAAGGATTTCCACCTTAGTTGTGCATATGCACTAAAATATGATCTGTCAAATGTCTGTCAATACTAAAAACTAGAAATGGGATGATCTGAATTTTCTTTACCCAGATTTATCAATGAAAGCTAGTGCACTAGGTGTGGAAACTAAAAGAATTGCACAAAACAGTTGTAACTTTGAAACTTATTATAGGCCCGAACACAAGATGATGTTGAAACAAGGTTCTGGCACTTAGAGCATATAAGAAATACTTACCAGGGTCTAAGTATGAACTATAATCACAATGTCCATGGCAAAGATGCCAGAAGCGTGGTTGACGGTGTAAATGCTCAAATACCTCAAATATGTATGCACATGGATCAAATCGAAATAAATCCCCAGAAATGGCACCAGAAGCGTGTTGGTACCCAAATTTAATCTCCTTCAAAAGCCAAGTAGCATCACGGACTTGACAGGACACTCAAAGGTAGATATATGATTATGTATGTTGTTTTGTAGCTGGGGAGGTAGTCTATTTGATTCTTTAGCACTCAAGCTTTAGAAGGAGTGGGTAGCACCTTAAAAGGATGTGATCTTATCCTAACTATTTTAGTTTGTGCCTTTCAACCAAGGTAAGAGAACTTATTTTGTAACCTCTATTATTAAAGAATGCTAGTAAATCCTTCTTTTCACAAATTTTATAGAGAAGACCTTGGGGAAATATGATCAACACACCAAATCTGACTCTCATGAGTTGTCACTTCTAGATTATGGAGATATTTTCAAAACAAGGCAAATGTTACTAAAGACATTTGGAATCCTAATTGTTTCTGCATGTTTTGGTGACAAAGATTATGCATTTATACACACACAAGACAAATAGGGGTAGTACAGGTAGGATTGGGTATTTTTAAATAAATTTGTGGTGGGAGGTGAGGCAAAATGACTTAGATCCACTAGACCCTGGAGGACTTTTACAAAAATGGAAAGCTTATCAAACAAAATGCCACATGACAACTATAATGTTCCTTTAACAGGAAAGTGTGCTTTAATGGAGGCCCGGATTAGCACGTTTTGACAACAAATATGAGATTCTAGCATGAAGGCTCGAGTTAGAAGACTCAATAAAACATCAAAATCTAAGATCAATCATGCCAGAGGTACACCCAGAGGCTTACAAACAATATTTGTCAACAAATGAAACAAAAGTGATTTTAAATCATTTAGTTCATTCCCAAATGAAAGCTCTTCTAAAAATGAAATTGTAGATGCCACTAAACTATCACAAGGATTTAAATCTATGTAATTGAGAGGGATTTTGATACAACATTGTAACAGGAACAAGAAAAACCATTTACAGACATTCAAAAATGAAGCAGACACAATTTTGTCCAAAAATAACATAGAATAATTCAAGTTTGGTTAAATTTATCAGCCGTGGAAAGTTTCTGGAACAATCTCAGAGCTTGGCAATGGCTGGACACTCACAACCATGTTGAATTGATCAAATTTAACACAAAGGAGATTAAACAATTTTCTTCAGATGGTTCCTCAGAAAGATGGACTCTATCATTATTTTCTCTCAGAAAAATCAATCCCGACCTCTAATACTCCAACCATTTACATGATAAATTCATGTAATTTATATAATTTTACAATAGAGTTCCCCCCAAAAGGTAGAAACATTCAATGTACCAGTACTCTTCGTGATCTTGATCGTGATTCCCAGAATTAGATCTGTAAAAAGTTGTCAGGTGCTCAGGGGGTAGATCTCTTCAAACATATCCTGCATTCAACTCCTTCCGGTAGATCACTTTTCCCTTTACTCACCAACCAATTCCACCCCTAATCTATAAAATATGGTTATTTGCATGCCTGGGAAGAAAAAATGGAAGATCAGATCAAGCCTTGAGGTTAGATCTCATCTTAATGGCAAAAGACGTCCCCAGATTTTTCCTCACCAAACATAGATATCAAAAGGTCTTTCACATGTCGAGGAAAGAAAAATCAGGTTGAATCTGACTTTCAGATTGCATATTTAATGGTGAGAGACATTTATAGACCTTCCCCACCAAACCAAGATACCAGATTAATGTTCCTCTTCATTTGGCATGTAGGAGACTCCAAGAAATGATAAAAAACCATAAGAATATGCATCCTCATGAGCTTTGGAGAAAAATGGTAGAAAATCAGATACAGATGAACAGTTGCCGTCGATCTTTCTATTTTGAATTTGGACTGTCCATGTGGGAGATCTAATTTTAAACGGGCATGTAGGTTCTTTTTTCCTTTTACAACTCTTTGGAAAATTGTAAATTTTTTACTTTTTGCTCCGCACCTCCACCTTTAAAAAATGGGCCTGACACATGTCCCAAAGGAACCGTGGCTAAATTATGCTATTTCACCTCTGTTTTGGAAAAGGGAAAATTTTCCAAGTTTCCCCCGCATCTCTGCCTTTCCACTTTTAGTTTCTGACATGGGTCCTAGCAGAAATGTGCTCTCTCTTTATACTTTAGCTCCTTTTTTCACAAGAGGAAAATTTTCCAAATTTTCCCTGAAATTCCGCACCTCCACCATTCACTGGAGAAAATTTTGACTAATCCTTTATCAGGCCTATAGGCCATTTTGATGTTCAAATCCTTTTGATGAAAAGAGGCAAAAAATTCAAATTACCTCCGATGGTTTGCTTCCCCACCCCTTTGACTTTTCAAAGCCAACCTTGACATCCCTTTTGTCGGGCTTGCGGGTCATTTTGATATTGTAATCCTTAAGAGGAAAAAAAACCAAGTTTCCCCCAATGGTTGGCCTCCCCACCTTTTGAATTTTCAAACTACCATGCGTCACAATGGCACATCTTGAGATGGTCCCCAAAAGTTGAGACCTTGAATGAGCGCGGGCTCACCACGTGTCCTGGCCTGAAAAAATTTGTTTGAAGGCTTAAAGCTCAGCAAAAGGTGCCATGTGTCAGGGTCTGAGGAAATCTCCTTTGGCTGTTGAAAATTCTAAGCAAAATGCAAAGTGAGCGGAGGCCTCCAAGTGTCCTCTTGGTGCTTGTTAGTGCAAATCCGTAGCACCCCTGGATGTTTATCAAATTTCTAGTTTTATAATGAACATCTAGTGTGATTACACAACATTGAATCTTTTCCCCAAGTGTGGGACTTGTCAAAATGGGAAAATAATCTCCAGATTAGATGCTGGTTCCTCAACTCCTTTGATCAGATGTATTTCTCGAATATTGCAAAGGTTTAAAACTCAAAATCCTACTCTAAATTCCAAGGGGACAAAGATGAAAGATGGAAAAGAAATAAAACTAAGACTAACAAGGTGATACACCAAAGAAGTGGTAAACATTTACTTATGCAAATTGACACAGATTATAGAAAGGTAATAAAACATCATGCACAGACTGCTAAAATGTAATGAAAGACCAGAAATGAATTAAACAACACAAGAAGATGAATGAAACTCATTCATAGAGCTTGCATTGTCATTTCCAATATAAAAAATACATGCATTACAATAGTAGAGAGGCAGAAAACATGTTGAAGTCCTGAAAGAGGTATGAAATTCCACAAAATCACTTTCTAGGGTGAAAGAGGGAGTCTGCAAAACATAAAAATGTCCAACTTTTTCAAAAATGAGCCAAATTTGGCTTTTAACAATGAAAACTCAAGCCCAGGAAGGAAAAAACATGGGAAATCATGAAGAGATGCTTCAACCACCAACTAAAATGCATTAAAAAAACATGGGTTCCCTTAAAATTCCATTCCCCAATGTTTTTGACCATGCTGGGAGAGAATACGAACCATACTTCATTAAAAATGGTGGTTGAAATGTCAGTTCTGCTCTACTTCCTGTGATAGAGACGTTTTTGAATTTATATTTACAAACCCTACCAAAACACAAAATTGAGCCCTCCATCATGTATATAATTTCACCAGCTTTCCAATGACACCAAGAACATGAAAATATGAGATCTGGATAAAAAGTTATGCCCTCCTGAAGATTTAGGGAAAAACTAGGTCAAAATTGAATCTTGGCGAGCTCGAAATTTAAAATTTTCCCTCTTTTTGACTTTGGGAAATTTTCCCAAGAAGTTCTGCCTCCCACTGACCTAATGCCACGTGGCTCCTTTTGATTGGTTGCGGGCCTTCCCCTTACCTTTTTATGCCTTTTTGGTCTTTGGAAAATTTTCCAAAAATTCTCCGCTGACCCGAAGCTTCGATGCCACGTGTCACCCTCTGATTGGTTGGTGGGCCATTGCTTCCAAATTTTATTATGACTATGACCATTTCCCGAATAGGACACATGGTAGGATTTTATTGACATGGGCCTGAATTCCAAATTTCCTTTTTTTCCCCCACCCTGAATATTTTGCTGGCCAAATGGACACGTGATAGCTTCTAATTGGTGCGGGCCATCGGGGGCGGGCTTCCATTCAATTATTTTCCATATTTGGCGAAAAGGAAAATTTCCTTCTACCTCTCTACCTTCTAATGCTCTGAGGACACATGGCAAGTTGTGATTTTTTGGTAGGCCTTCGGGCCAAGATATCCCTTTGCGCCAACTTTTGAAATTTTTCCAACTTCCTCCCGCCGCTCCGATGTCTGACGACCCTGAGGACACATGGCCTCCTCCTATTGGCCGGCGGACCTCCAGGCTGAAATGTTTTTTCCTTGTGTGCCCCGCCAATATTTGGAAAAAAATTCTAAGTCACCCCTGCCAATCTGCCTTTCCGCCGCTAACGTGGCCCGTCTTGATTTGCCAGTGGACTTCCCATGGGAAAATTTCCCTCTCAAACTCCGTTGAGCCATAACTTGTAAAATATGAGGAGTTAGAAGGAAAAATTTACCATTCTAGAAATTTGAGAGTATGCTCTATCCAATGAAACCATTTCCAAAAAATTTTGAGTTCCTAAAAGATAAAAATTTCTGACTAATACACAAGGAAGGAAGGAATGAAGGGAGTTAGCCAAAAAATAAGCAAGGGGCTTATTTTGGATAACAATTTTGGCAACTCAGAGGGGTGATATGCCTGCTGGATGAAGTTACCATTTTCCTGAAGCAATCCATTGGGCATGGAGTCATAAAATTCTCTACTTGGTATGCCAACTGATTATAAAATTACAAGGAGGAAGATGAAAGAGTGGAACGTCATTTGACTAGAACATGACCTGCGAAAATGCATGTTGGGATAACAAGCTTATGCCAAAGCACTTAGGGAAATAAAAAAAACTAAACTACACAAGACAGTGTGCACAAGCACTCAGAGGAATGAAAATCTATGCTAATATGTACAAGATAGAGATTTTCCTTCTAGTAGAAATGCTTTAGATGGATTCCATTAACTGGAATCTGCAGTTCTTCACCATCCAATGTAGACAATTGGAAGGCATTGTTGTTCTTACACTTTGTGACCATGTAGGGGCCACTCCAAATGGCATCAAATTTTGAATGCCTTCCTAGATTTTCTCAATCTGCATCCCATTTCAACACTAGATCTCCAACTTGGAAGGTTCTAGCCTTAGCTTTCCTATCAAAGGTCTTCTTGATCAAGGCTTGATCCTTCTCCATTCTTTGGGCTGCATGCTCTCTAATCTCTTAGAGCTCCATTAATTCTACATATCTCACCTCCATGGGTTTAAACTCCAACAATTCTAATTGCTTCATGAGTTCCAATGTAGGCAACTCAAGTGACATGGGAAAAATTGCCTCTCTTACATAAACAATCTTGAATGGAGAATTACCTTTGGATCTCTTGGGAGTGATCCTATCAGCCCATAAGGCTGATTTCAGTTTAGTATGCCAAGTCCTCTGATTTTCATAAAGATTCCTCTTGATGTTCCTTAACAAATTCTTATTGGTAGACTCAGCTTGGCCATTACCTTGAGGGTAATAGTTTGATGAAGTGCTCAGATAAATCCCATTTTTGACAGCCCACTCAGTCACCCTTGATCCTATGAATTCCAATGCATTATTTGATATTATAGTGGTAGGTATACCAAATCTGGTTACTATCCCTTCATAGAAGTCTCAAATGTTAGATTCATTCGCTTCTTTGAGTGCCACTGCCTCAGTCCATTTGGTGAAGTAGTCTGTTGCTGTTAGATCCACTTGTGTCCTTGGCTTGATTTTGGGTTAATGACTCCAATGAAGTCCAAACCCCATTGCATGAATGGCTGGTCAACTGAGATTGGATGCAATGTAAGGGAAGCTAGTCTCTCTTTGCCTATGAAAAAAGCACAACTCTTGCACCTCTTGATCCATGCATAACAATCACTAAATACTTTGGGCCAATAATAGCCAGCCTTCATGATCTTGAGGGCTATCACTCTTGGGGAAAAATGACCTCCAACACCCCCACCATGGAACTCTTCCAATTTTCTATTAATCTAATTTGTTCCAACACATCTCAGTAGCACTCCATTTACATCTTTCTTGAACAAAATGCCATCAACAAGTGCATATGGGACAACATGTAGTCTGAGAGTGTCTTCTCTTTTTTTTGTTCATCTCTGGAGGGCATAGACTTGTGTGTAGGAAGTGCATTATGTCTTGAGTCCAACAAAGGAGTGAGGACACCATCATTCTCTTCTTGAACATTTCTTTGTTCTTGGTTGTGTTGCAGCACCAAAACAACATCCTTTTTATTACACCGATTCCATTGATTTTCTTAAGACCAGTTGCTCACATAATCCTTTTCCTTGGACCAGCTTGGTGACCTTGATCTCAATGTCATACTCCATGACATGAGTAATCCACCCTGCACATTTTTCATTTAAATCTTTGTTGAGGAGGAAGTCCTTTAACCCCACATGAGAAACCAGCAGTTGAACCTTGTTATTTGAAAATAGATGCTTAAATTTCTTCAATCTCCTAATCACTGAAAGAGCATGCTTCTCAATGAAGGAATATCTCACTTCATAGTCCTCAAGGCTTTGGCTAAAGAAAGCTATTGGCTGTTCTACATTTTCTTTTCTCTGCTATACTAAAATTGCGGAGATTGTATCATCACCTCCAAATGCATAAAGGGTGAAATCCTTGGAGAAATCAGGGTTAATGAGGGTTGGATCTTGTGAGATAGCCTCTTTGATTGCCTCAAAACTTGCCTTTCCTTCTGCTATCCATTTGAAAGCCATGCTTTTCTTCAACATCATATTTATTGGCTTGACAAGGGCTGCAAAATCTAGAACAAACCTCTGAGCAAAATTGATCATTCCCAAGAAAATTTGGAGGGCTTTCTTATGACTTGGTAATGGTAGGGATTTTATTGCTTCAACCCTCTCTGGATCAATTGCTAGTCATTCTTTTGAAACAATATGGCCAAGGAGCTTTCCTTCATGAGCTAGAAAAATACATTTTTTGGGATTCAAGGATACCCCAAATCTTCTACATCTTTGGAACACTTGTCTCAAATGAAAGAGATGATCTGTTGTACTTTTAAAAAAAATAGTGATATCATCTAAGTATACAAGTACTATCTTGTTGATCAATCCCTTCAACGCCATATCCATTTCCCTTTGGAAGGTAGCTCTAGCGTTGAACAACCCAAATGGCATTTTTCTATATGCATAAGTTCCCCATTTAGTGGTGAAGGTTATCTTGAACTGATCCTCTTCCTTGACCATGATCTGATTGTACCCTGAATAGACATCTAGAAATGAAAACCTCTCAGAGCCAGCAACAACTTGCAAAATCTGCTCCATAGAGGGGAGTGGGTAGTAATCCTTGAGGGATGCTCTATTCAAATCTCTAAAGTCTACACACAATCTGATTTCTCCACTCTTATTTCTGACTAGAACTAAGTTTGCTACCCAACTAAAATGCTTGATGGGAAATATGATACTTGCCTCTATTAACTTATTCAATTCCTTCTTCATGAGAGGCTCTATGTGTGGATTGACTGGCCTTTACTTTTTCCTGATAGGCTTAGCACTTAGATCCAATTAATTTGTATGTTGAGCTAACTTGGGATTGAAACCTCTCGATGTCCTCATATCTCCGAGAAAATACATCAGGGAACTCTTGAAAAAGTTTCATAAACTCATACCCTTCTTGCTCGGTTGTCACTCTACCAAATTGAAGTGACTTGCCTTCACCCACCAAGATGGGCACTAAATCTTCTCCCTTGACTTGGATATTTTCCTTCTCCTTCCCAAATTAATCATTAGGATTAAAAATGGACTCTAAAGTGACAAGTCCCTTCGACAGTTTGTTGGTTCTCAACTGTACTACCTAATCACCATACTGTTGTTCCAATTTTTCTTGATTTTTGGCTGAGAACTCAGCTTCTTCTTGCAAGAAATTGATGATTTGTTGATCATTTTTAAAAACTTGCCAACTCACATTATTGTCTGGAAATGAGGGCCTTACAATCACATGAATGTTTGGTTGTACTTTATCTTTCTTGATACTTTCAATAACATCAAAGGCTGCCCCAACTGCTGCAAGCTTGTCAGCAGCTTGGTTTTCTTTCCTAGGGATGGAATTTATGCCAAAGCCTTCAAAATATTTAATGAGGTCCCACACCCTATTTTTGTAACACTTGAGCAGATCATTTTTGGTAGCATGCTTTCCTCTAACTTGATTAACAATCAGCTCACTATCACCAAAGACTTGTAGATTTTTGATACCTCTTTTAATTGACCAATACAATCCTTGTATAAAAGCTTCATATTTAGCAGTGTTGTTAGAACATGCAAACTGAAATCTAAAAGCTGAATAATATTTGATTCCTTGAGGTGAAATAAGCATTTATCCCCCTCCTACACCTTGTCTACTTCTTGATCCATCAAAGAACAACTACCATACCTCATTGTCATCTTTATGGTCTGATTTGGTGATGCTAGGAATAGGCTGATTTTCTTCATGTATGCAATAAACTCCTAGCTCAGATTCTTCTATTTCTTGGTAGGGATCAAAAGCATGTACCTTGATTTCCCAATCATCAAGAGTTAAATCCGGGATACTTCCAACCTTGGTGTCAGCTTCATCTGTGCTTGGATAATCCTCTTGATCAAATGCTAAACAGTTGGCATTGATTTGGCTTGGGGTATGGAGGCTCAATGTGAAAATTTGCAATAGGCTCAGACCTGATTGTGGCCTTAGTCCCATATCTAGTTCTAAACAACATGTGTGAATAATTAGTAGTTAAGTAGCCTCAAATTTTAGCTGTGGAATCCCTTGACAAACATAAGGCAAAGAGTGGTGGCAAATCTATCACTAACACATCTTGTAAAACAGTAACATTGGGGCATGCATGAAAAGTAAAGCTCAAATATTTAATTATTCCCACTGTTGTTACTGTTATCCCATCCAATTGCACTACCCCTTTATATATAAATTCATATTAGAGACCCAGCTGATCAGCTATTTTCTTGGGCATTACAGAACTACTTGCCCCAGAATCAATCATACAATTGTGTACTAACTTATCTCTGTTGATCAATGAAACATAGAATGGAGGGGGCTTCAAAATTTTACCTTGCTATCCTACATGATTCCCTTCAGGCTGAGCAGCATTTGTGAGTACCTTATCTTGCATATGAACTTGCTGATTTAAAGTTGACTAATTCTTCATGGCAGCTTGTAGTAGATCCCTTTGGCCTGGGATGGATAATGAATCTCACATCGATATATTCACATTTGTCTTCTTCATCTGATCAATGATGTTGAATGGGGATGAAACATCTCTTTGCTGCCCCTTGGTCTGCACATTCTTTTCTTGCACATGGACAACAACAACTGACATTTGAATTGGTTTAGAAGGTGGCTTGGACTATCCTTGTATGTTTAGAACTGCATTTTGCTTGCCAACACTTTGTGGAGTGATGGAAGGTTGTGGATCACTTGGAGCCAAAGACTGCCCTTCACCAATATTCCTCTTCTTTGACCTTGTATTGGATGCTACACTTTGAGACATTGCTTGATTCATACCACAAAAATCCTCAGCCTGCCAATTCACTAGTGTAGTCTCATTCGGAGTTACATTTTGTTGGGATGTTCCTTGTTGTTGGTTTGCTTCCTGACTCACCTCACTCTCTATGCCAGTTGTTGTCACCATAAAAGCTTGGTTTAAAGCACCATTGAAGCAAATAGACTGGTTGTGAGGTTCATTACATGGAAAGCACCAATCATACTCTCGTGCCATATTATTTTGCACTAGCACTAAAGCTCTAGAGGCAGATGCAACATTGGGATTGTAGGGATGAAATGGTCTATTGGCAGGAGGCCTTGTTTGATTTTGATTTGTAGCTTGATTGAGTGGTCTATTAGGCTGATATGATTGCTACCTATTAGGCTGAGCTTGAGGCTGATAAGAAGGTCTAAAACTTTGGGCCTGCTACCTCTTGAGTGTAACCAGCTCATTGCCTAGATTTTGCAATTGTTTCATGACTTCTTGAAGTTTATTTGAGGCACTAGAGGATGAAGTAGAAGTTTCATTTGAACTCTGATTTCTAGGAGTGGGGATAGGAGCTATAGTAGGTGCTTGACTAGTGCTTGGATTTTCTAAATTTGGATACAAGGGCATGGGAGGCCTAGGAGCTAGTTTACCAGCTTGAATCAAACAATTCTCAACCCTAATGGAAATGCTATAAGCTGCAGGTATAGTGGTACCTCCCATGGATTGAATTAACATAGAAATATCATAATTTAAAGCTTTGAGATAGTATAGAAAAGCACCTTCAGCTATTGGCCTTACTGCCACTGGAATTCTATCCCAAGTCCTTTGAAATCTGAAGTTGAAGTCTGTCAGCTGACTCATTGGGAGCTCTCTTGATGGTAGTCAGTTGTTCCAATAGAGATAAGTTATCTCCCTTCTCTCCAAACTACTCATGGAGAGCTATGCATAACTGGTTCCAATTTTGGATAGAACCAACCCCAAGGCTTCTAAACCATTGCAATGCTTTCCCTTTGAATGAACATGCCAGCAATTTGATAGAAATTTACATCTCAACAATCTCATGGATTGCACAAACATTAGCAATGTCTTTAACATGATCACCAGGGGTGGTTTGATTTTCTCTAGTGAAGTATGGAATGTTCTTCAATGCTACAACTGGAACTGGATTTTGTGCATTTAGAGAAAGTGGGCTTCTACTAGTGAAGTTGACATAAGGGTTAGGTTGTGCCATTCTGATTGGCCTGAGAACCCTTGTTGATTGAGTGAAAGGTCTAGAAGGTGGAGGAGTTGATAGAGTTCTGTTTGGTGGAGATGGAGACCTTTGAATCCTCCTTCCTCTATGCCTTCTTCTAGGAGATAGCTGCAGATACTCAGAAAACCCTTCCTCTCTGGCTCTTGACCTTGTGTTGATTCTTCTCATGAATCTTCAGACTATGACTGCTGAAACCAGTTGATTTTTTCTCTTTGGAGTTTCCAGATGTGCATATCAGGGCTCTTTTAACAAAACTTGTAACAAATGCACATCAACTTTATCGTAATGAAGATAAATACCTCTAAGGTCCCACCGGGTGTGCCAAAACTATTAGTGCAAATTCACAGCACCCCTGGATGTTTATCAGATTTCTAGTTTGATAATGGACATCCAGTGTGATTGCACAACATTGAATCTTTTCCCCAAGTGTGGGACTTGTCAAAATGAGAAAAGAATCTCCATATTAGAGGTTGGTTCCTCAACTCCTCTGATCAGATGTATTGCTTGAATATTGCAGAGGTTTAAAACTCAAAATCCTACTCTAAATTCCAAGGGGACAGAGATAGAGAATGCAAAAGAAATAAAACTAATACTAACAAGGTGATACACCAAAGGAGTGGTGAACATTTACTTCTGAAAATTGACACAGATTACATAAATGCAATAAAACATCATGCACAAACTAATAAAATGTAATGAAAGATCATAAATGAATCAAACAACACAAGATAGAGGACTGAAACTCATTCACAGAAGCTTGAATTGTCTTTTCCAATATAAAAAATACATGCATTACAATAGCAGAGAGGCAGAAAACATGTTGCAGTCCTGAAAGAGGTCTGAAATTTCACAAAATCACTTTTTAGGGTGAAAGAGGGAGTCTATAAAACATAAAAATGTCCAACCCTTTACAAAATGAGCCAAATCTAGCTTTTAACAATGAAAACTCAAGCCCAGGAAGGAGAAAAATGGGAAAGCATGAAGGGATGCTTCAACCACCAACTAGAATGCATTAAAACAACATGGGTTCCCTTAAAATTCCATTCCCCAATGTTTTTGACCATGCTGGGAGAGAATGCGAACCATACTTCATTAAAAATGGTGGTTGAAATGTCAGTTCTGTTCTCCTTCCTATGACAGAGGTGTTTTTTGAATTTATCTCTCTAAACCCTACCAAAACACAAAATTGAGCCCTCCATCATGTAGAGAATTTCACCAGCTTTCCAATGACACCAAGAACATGAAAATCTGAGCTTTGGATCAAAATTTATGCCCTCCTGAAGATTTAGGAAAAAACTAGGGCAAAATTGAATCTTGGTGGGCCCAAAATTTAAAATTTTCCCTCTTTTTGACTTTGGGAAAATTTTCCCAAAAAGTTCTACCCTCGCCGAACTGATGCCACATGGCTCCTTTTGATTGGTCATGGGCCTTCCCCTTACCTTTTTACGCCTTTTTGGTCTTTGGAAATTTTTTCAAAAATTCTCCACTGGCCCAAAGCTCCGATGCCACGTGTCACCCTCTGATTGGTTGGCAGGCCATCGCTTCCAAATTTTCTTATGACTCTGACCATTTCCTGGACAGGACATGTGGCAAGCTTCTATTTTCATGGGCCTGAATTCCAAATTTCCTTTGTCGCACCCACCCTTAAGATTTTACTGGCCAAATGGACACATGGCCAGCTTCTGATTGGCACGGGCCATCGGGGCGGGCTTCCATTCAATTATTTTCCATATTTGGAAAAAAGGGAAAATTTCCTTCCACCCCTCCACCTTCCTAATGCTCCAAGGACACGTGGTAGGTTGTGATTCGTTCATGGGCCTTCGGGCCAAGATATCCCTTTGTGCCAACTTTGGAAATTTTTCCAACTTCTTCCGCCGCTCCAATGTCCGACGACCTTGAGGACACGTGGCCTCCTCCTATTGGCTGGTGGGCCTCCGGGCCTGAATTTTTTTTTCTTTATGTGCCCCGCTAATATTTGGAAATAAATTCAAAGTCACCCCTGCCAATCCGCCATTTTGCCACTGACATGGCACGTCCTGATTCGCCGACGGACTTCCCATGGGAAAATTTCCGTCTCAAACTCCGCCGAGCCATAACTTGCAAAATATGAGGAGTTAGAAGGAAAAATTTACCATTCTGGAAAGATGAGAAGATGCTCTATCCAATGAAACCATTTCCAAAAATTTTTGAGTGCCTAAAAGATAACAATTTCTGACTGAGACACAAGGAAGGAAGAAATGAAGGGAGTTAGCCAAAAAATAAGCAAGGGGCTTATTTTGGATAACAGTGCTTCTTTAAAATAAAACTCAAGGGCCAGTCCCAAACATGCATGGTCCCTCCATGTGTCCCAGACCTCTAAAAACATTTTGAAAAAATACTACGTATGGGAAGACCCAGTGGAAGCCTCCACGTGTCCTCCTGGCACTGCTCCAAGGCCAAACCAAAAAGCAAATCTTCAAATGAGCACCATTCTTCCACATAGACAGGTTTTTAAGTTGAGGTGATTCATAAAATTTTTGAAGTACCCTACTGAGCTATGTCTAACTAAAATAAGCCATGTTTCCTATTGATGCAAGGATGTAAATTTGACTAGGAGAAACGCCCGTCAAACCGTAAAATGCAGAAAAATGACCATTTGAGCCTCGAGATGAAATTTTCTCCAAGGACAGAGAATTTAGAAATGTTAGAAGGCTCAAATACATTCCTTTGAGCTAAATCCATTCATTTCTCTTCAATTATTTAGGGAAAAAATGATAAGGACAACAAATCTCGACTGTGGAAAATAGAAATAACGGGAAAGCCTGAGTTTTTAGATGAACAAAGAACGGGAGACCCAATCTACAGACCCTTTCCAGATAAATAGAGAAATAAGGGAACAACTATGGATCCATATGTGATCCACGGCCCAGGAATGGATTGATTATGACAACAAAAGGAAGGAAAAGAATTCTTAGGCACATCATGGGGAGATAAAATATGGTAGAGGTCGTAAATTGATAAATCTTTAATGGAAAAATGGGGCAAGACTATTTTGAGCACCAACAATACAAATTTTGATGGAAAGTAAAATAAGGGCATGCATATTTTTAAAAGATCATTAAAAAACCTAATTGAGAATTTTTAAAATGGTGCATTGATCACCTGTGATTAATAACATAAATTAAAGTAAGAGTGGTCCTTGGTAGCTCATTTATATCAAGATAAAGTGCATTCAAATCTCATATCTTTAACAATTTTGGAGAAAAAATGACTTATGAGATTGGAAGTGTGTCGAAGAGAACAACAATAGAGAAATAATAAGGCATTTTGAGGATTAAAAATATTCTCAAATAATTTTATGTTCATGCTCTTATCTTCCACATGCATTCTATAGTTGATGATGAGGGTGTTGGCCTTCTTCTTATTACCCTATTACCCTCTAAAAACTGAATATAAATAAGGAACAAACCAATACAACAACAAAAACCTACTACCCATCTCAATACTATAATCATGTATATATTTAACAATAATATGGTGAAAGAAATTCCCTTTTTCTATGATGTCACTGTCATGAGAAAAAAATCCCCATTTCAATTTTGTACTCAATTTCCATAATTGAGGCCACCTAGCTATATCACACGACTTCCTCTTATAATTATTACTGGACGGGCGAGACATAGTATACTATCCTATATTATACCCAAAAAATGCCAAACCTAAATTTTCAACTATTCACCATAGTAGTGGGATACCCATCTCATTTGGGAAACACATATTGACGTAATAATGCCAACTTGTCATTTTGAAATGGGACCTTAAATTAGATGGTAATATCTTCTAAGGAAAATACCCATATATTCATTCAATAATATAGAACTAATTCCCTTGAATTAAAGATGAGAGTAAGTGTAATTATATAAAAAATTATATTTCTTATCTGATGTTTGCATGATGGGAATGTTTACTGGTCATGTTGGTTTATATTTTCATGTGTGTTTGTAGTCTGATAAAAACTTTGTTGAATGTTAGTTTAGCTAGTAGGACGATTGAATGAATTTCAATTTAGAATGGTCTAACAAATGAGAATTGGGGGATTATAGTTAATATAATCATTTAAGTTTTCCTTGCGAGGGATGATATAGATTTATTTGATCGTCAACATAAATCTCACAAAACTTAGTAGTCATTAGTAGTAATAGTAGTAGCTATCAATTCCATTGAAGTAATGAATATTAGCATAATTATTGGTTCGTATTATGAGTTATTTTTCTGTACGAGTTCCTTTTTATTTATATTTTGATGTGTTTTCGTTTCTTCTTACTTCCTTCATCATCCTCTTGTTTTATCTTTCCACTTAGGTTTCTCTCTTCCCCATGTTTAGCCAGGTCTTTGGCTTTTAATCTAGGAATGTTGTATAGTTTTATTCAATTATCATAAATGTATAAGTATAGATCTGGCCCACTTTTTGTGTAGACCTTTTCCCATTATTTTGTGTCCCTCAAGGGTGTTTGGACTTGTTGATGACCTTTATCACCTTTTTTATATTGGGATGTCTGCTAATAAGGTTATAATTTTAATTCAATAAATATATATATATATATACATAATTGTATTTAACTTTTGCAGGATCTCCTTTTTTCACTACAAGGGTTTGAGAAGAATTTTACAGATTCATTTTGAAGGTGAGCGGATAATATCAACATACAACCCATATTTCAAAGTAAATGAATTACTTAAAAAAATTGACCTAGATTCCAAGAAAGTACAAGACCGTACAAAAGGGTCGGGAATGTATGTACGCTATTGGATGAGTTGTACGGTTTTGACTAGGCTCAATTTTAGGTCATAATTTCATAGATGAAACATTTTTTATTCCATTTATGTCTGTTCCTATAGTTAGACCACCCAGAATCCTCAAAATCCACACAAAATCAGCTAAGTGCACTCTCTCCCTTATGTTTTAATATTTGTTAAGTATCTAGTCACTTTGAAAAACATTATTCTAATTTGTGTAATCAATTTTTGGAGTTAATTAAATTAGAATAATCAGTGATAACGTTATTCATCCTTTTTTATGTATGTTAAATAAAACATTCTTAAAACCAAAAAGGGTGGAATTAAGTGTGAAGTGCAAGCCAATGAAAAGAATCCACACATGTGTGGATTTGATAATGTCAGTCTTTAGACAAACCTTGTTAATATTTTCCAATTGCGAGCCAATAGGATGACTCCATGTTGCATTGGATATCACATCTCCAGTCCTTAGATAAACCTTATTATTTGTTGTCAAAAGTTTTCAACCGTGAACCAATAAGAACGATCCGCACTGATTTACAATCTGTAAGGCTAGTCCCCATTAAGCTCTACTAAATATGTTAGAGTGCAAATTGCAAGATAATGGGATAAATCCATGTTGCCTTTGGATATCACAATTTTTGTTCTATGAAATATGTAACACCTTGAAGGGTAAAGTGATGTGAAATGCATAAAAATAAGAAATGTCCACGTAGTGTAATATCTTCACATAAGTTAGAGTTTGTAAGATATTTGAAGTACTTGTCTAGTTAATTTGTGAACTATGAACAAATAAGCAAACTACATGTTTTGTTATAACCACCAAAGTTTATCTATCCTACAAAGTGATTTGTTAAGGTACATAAAGAATGAAAAAACAACTAACACGTTGCCCCAAAAATATCATAGTTTTTTAGAAAAACTACAAATAAACATTTCTGGTTTAAGTAACACTGTGGTGATGGTTTACAGAATGTCATAGACCAAAAATGTCTATCTCTTTTGCAAATTTTTTTTTATTAAGGGAAAATAGTTTTGAAGGGACTATACCCTGTATACAAAAGGGCTCAAAATCCAGATAGTAAAGATGAGAGAAGAAGTCCAGAGAAGGCCAAAACAGTCAACCAAGAAAGGCTCAACAACCAAATATTACAATATAATTGAAAAAAGGATCTAAACGTACAATGATCTAGAAATGAGAAGGAAAGATCAAAAAGGAACCAAAAGAGAAACAACATAAAGAGCTCCACCAAAAAATAGCTCCAGAACCGCTAGATGACAGCCACATCGCAGCCAAAAAACAACATCACAACAACCCGTTACTTGATTGCTCTGTCAATCTTGGTCTTGATAGCCTGCAGTGACATGAAGAAGAAAATGGCAGTGGCCTGAGAGGAGTCTTGCAAATCCGCTTGGGAAATTGCAATGTCCCATTTCTCTTTAGGGCCCCATATGTCCTCATTAATCCCACTTAAACTGCAAACATTGTGGACATGTTGTTCAATGAAATTATAAATGCTTTTGAGGGCAGACAATATGCAGTCATTGCGGCTTTTAGCATTCCCCAATCTGCCATCTAAGGACTGTAGTTTCTTGAAGACTTCAGCAATAACCCCCTCTTCCTCCTCACTTTGAAGGATCCTTTTACAAATTAAAAGCATGCAAATTCACACTTAATATCCTAGTTTTGTTAAAGTTTTATTAGTCCAAAAAGTGTAATTTTAACACAAAAATGTGACAAAGTTGCATCTAAGTAAAAAAATATTCATAATAAGGGAAAAGGTTGTTAAATCTGTTGTAAAATATATCATAGGGTCCCATACTTTTTAATAAAGTATGTGGATGTGTTGTTTACAATAGGTGTACCTCATATATCAATGCCAAATGTCTCTACATCTATTCCTACAACCACAATTGTTACTACAAATCCTACATCCACTCCTCATGGCTCACATGTATCCTCTTCTAGCAAGAAATCTCTTGAAACCCTTGTTCATACTTTATAAGCATAAATTTTACAATTACAACATGGTGTATCTGCTTCTTCTCACACTATGGATCCCGCACAATTACTTCACAATCCACTTGTACCCGAAGTGGTTTCTTATTCATTATCTATTGATTTTTCTCTCCTAAATTTCCTATCTATGATGGAAAATGGGACCCCACTGAGAATCTTCGCTGATTCCATGTTGTTTTCTTTGATTATGCTTCTAATGACATCTTGATTACCAATATTTTCCCTCAAATTCTTAAGGAATTCACATTAGAGTGGTTTTATGCTCTCCCCATCCACTCTATGTATGCATACATTTCTTTAGCAAAAAACAATTGACATGATTCTCTATTAATTGAGGAAAAAAATTCTTATGCACAATTGGCCCAAATATGACAAGGGCCTACTAAACATCTTAATGCATATGTATTACATTACAAGGCCCTACTTATCAAGATGAATAATATCTTAGCTAATAATGAATTACAATACCTATTCATACAAATATTATTAGCCCCTTTACAAGATTTGGTAAATAAATGTTTGACAAGTGTAGATCTTTTGACCATATATGCCATACCTTGAAAGAGTGCGAGGCTAAATTGTTACATATGAACAAACTCAAGTACATTGTTAGCTCTCCTCCCACATCTATTACTAAGTTTTCAAGAAAACCCACATCCAAAGGCAATCCTAATGATGTTAATTCTACTTCTAAATACATCGCCAATGTCATTTCGTAACATGTTATGGTACAATTGCAATATGTAAATCATCAATTTAATCATTTGCTAAGTCCTCCTCACATTGTCTTGAAATAATTCCTTGAGTGTAATATCATATCTCTCCTTACACCATTCAAGGATGATATGAGTAGACCTCAAAGAAAAAATTTCAACAACGATTCCCATTGTAATAATCATCAGTATGGAGGGAAATCTACAGACAATTGTTTGAAGCTTCATCATTTTAATCATGATCTTATTGATTCTAATGTTATTTAATGGGAAGAGCCTACAAAATATTCAAAGCCAATAAATTATAATTTTAAGCTAAAAGTCTTTAATGACCCACTTCTTAAACATGACAATCCAAAATATTCCTTGAATGTACATAATGTTTATCTTGCGGTGCCTCCACTGCCCATTTATGATCACCCCTTGGATGCAATGATTGACACAATTAATCATAAATTATATTTTGTTTCGATAATAAATTTTGATGACTCTTATATCGATACTGCACTTATTTTAGATACCTTGTCCATTCATCTTTCCATTAATCAAATTCCCATACGATTTGTTTTGATTGATCCACACAATAAGGACAATGTTTGTTCCCTCACACTGCTTAAATATTTGGTCATTTCTACACACAATCTTACACTTGATATAAATCCTCACATCACTTTACCCATCATTATTGTCCCTATTACTACATCAGTCTCATTCTTGGTTGATTCACTCTCGACTCTATTTCCTTGTAGTTAGGTCTATCTTGGATACATACTATTAGATATATTCCCTTGGTTCAATGCATTAATTTCATCCAAAATCAATAGGTTATCACCATTAAAGCTACCCCCCTTGAGACTATCCCTCCTAGCGTGCCTATTCCTCCTGCAATTCCTCCTCCTAGTCCTATAAATATATATTTATTTTTGCACAATGCTTCTCATGTCCCTCACACTTCTAAGTTCCTCCCTAGGCCTATCCTCTTGCACACTATTTATGGTCACTCTAGTCTCCCTAGGTCTTTTGATAGGCCTCTAGTTACACACCCTTCATCGCACCGCTCTAGGTATTTTCATATGGCTGCAATCCCATGTACTATTTCTCACCATACCCCTCCCCTAGAGTCCTATGATGATCCTATAGTGAAAATACTACCCCCATAACTTCTCGATACCATCCTAGTGGTCAACACACTCCTTCCTCTAGTCCATCACATTAGCCCCATTCTACGCATGATAGTTCTACATCTATTAAACCTTCTTTGGAATATGTTACTACAACATTATCATTAGTATTTGAATCACCATTGAGGCCCAATTTCCATCTTATGTATAGTATGATCTATTTTGACAAGATGTTCTCATGAGATATTTCTCTTATTACCCTATCTTTCATACATAGCTATGCATTGTGATATTACAAAGACCTTCAAATATTTACAAAAATATAAAATCAGAACTTGTACATTTTATTTGAGTTGTTAGCACTTTACATTATACATGTTGTTCGTTGCTTTGGTTTGATAAATAACACGTTTTATTTATTTACACACGTGTTCACTGGGTATATTTATTTGAATGAAGGACACGTAGATCATGGAAAATTTAGCGACAAATATTTTTAATTTGGAAAATTATAGTAATTCAAGAATTTGAATTTGGATATTTTTATGGTCATGGAAGTGCCTAGGTTTCACCCAAAAATCCCACACACAATAATCTGTCCCATGGAAATAGCAAATGAATCTCCAATCCCAATGTATATTTTTTATTAAATCGTTGCATGATCGACGGATCAGGATTTTAAAACATTCTTGGATCGCTAAGAAATCTATGGATCCTTTTTGGTCTTTTAGTCTCATTCATCGACATGTATGGGAGTTTTTTTAGGAATTTTATTAAATTCGCCATATATATATACATAGAGGTAGATTTAGAATCACTAAGCATTGAGAAAATTTCAAAGGTTTTTTTAATATTTTCCAATTTTCTAATTTGCAAATTTGTGTAGTAGAAAAGGATTCAACGAATCAACATATTGTAATTTGCTTTAAAAAATCAAATAAACCAAGGTCTTGTTGGCTACTGCATTGTAGTTTACATCCTACAAGAAATTAGTGTAGGTAAGTCTATTTAAAACATGTTTTCTATGATTTATCATGTCACATTTCTTTATCTACTTTTGTAAGTTATTTATAACATTTTTTGATTTAACGGTATCATGAATTTCATGACATTGCAATGCCTTAGTCGATTTTCATCCCATCACTGCCAAATCAAAAAGTATCCTTACAGGATTTAGGAAAATGGAAACTAAAAAGGGAACCTCAAGAAAAAAAGAAATTTTAATACCTCATGTTACTGACATTCAAAAAATAACATCTTCTTTTGAGAAACCATCTAAGGAATCCCATCCTTCTCTAACAGGACCAACACAATCAAGTGATAATGATTGCATTCAAAATGAAACTCAAAATGAGTTCATTTATGATTTGATGACTAATTTTGTCAATGAAGAAAACAATGAAATTCTTCCCCTTGAATACATCCCATTGAATGAAGTTAGAACTCCATCACTGGATTATCTACATTTCTACTCTAGTGCTAGGACATCATCACCTACCCAATTGAAAGTTGGAGGTAAAACTTCTAGCAGTCAACAAAATTTTAATTCCACTATGGAAAATACTCAGGGGACACCTATTTCTGGAAGAAAGAGAAAGTAAAGAAAATGGGACTTGGGAAGGAGTTTCAAGTTAGAGTGGGTTTGTAAGTATCTATTTATTGAACCTGTTGAAAATGAAAATAAAGACAAACCTCCCAACTAATGTAAATGTACAATTTATAGCTATAAATTGGGAAAATACAAGACAATGCAACTTAAATTGGATACTATTGAGAAGCACGTAGGAAAGATATATGAAAATCAAATTTTAGATGGTGTTGTGAAGAATGTTGGCAAGATGGAAAACTATGGATGATTATTTGCATATTATGTATGAAAAATAATTTGAGGAGCACAAGAGAACTAAAAGAATAGTTGTAGAGAATGGAGGGGAAATTACCTCTCAATTCAACAAGGTGATTCAAAACAATATTTTAGGTAAAATAATTCAGTTAGCTAATTTTTTTCACATTCTGAAAAGAGGTCGTCCTATAACATATTTTCCTGAACAAAATAAGATGTTGTATTTTCTTGGTGTCCCAAAATTTCCTTATTCTCACTGGTCTGAAAGCAGTGGTTGGGATTGGGAAAAATGCATAGCTATGGTTGAGAAAGAAGACTTGAAAGAGAAACTTAAGTCTGCACAATACATTTCTTTGTCTATTGATGATGCTACAATAATAGATAATAGTGCCTGGGTCTATATGAATATTTATAATATTGAGAAGCATGTGAGATAACATAAATTACTTGATATTCATAATATGAGAGAGAAATCCAATGTTGAAAACCTTTGTGAATTGGTGATAAGAAGTTTGAAGGAGATAGTGGCATAGATGATGCTACAATTGCATCAAAGTTAGTATGTGTTGGGGCAGATGGGGCATGTGCACTACAAGGTGGTCATAATGGTATGTGTGTAAGAATCTAAATATCTCATTTCCTGTATATGATTTTAATTCATTGTGTGGCTCATAGAATGAATCTAGCATAAAAAATAGTTAGCAAATTTAAACAATTAACAAAATTTGAATAACTTGTTCGAGAGGTGCATGCTTATTTCTGTCATAGTCCTAAAAGGTTCATGGAATTCATAATATTTGGAAAAGGACTGAAAAATGGGCATGAACTATTGAAATATGTCGACACTAGGTGGATCAAATTGTATCAACCGGTTCATAGGGTGTACGACGAGTATCAATCCTTATTGGGAGTAATGTGGAAAAATTGCATGGAAGTGGATAAGGCTCAGGATTTGATAGATCATTTGATTGATATAGAGACATTGTTGATGTTGTGTAGTCTCCTTCCCATGTTGGATGAAATGCATCATTTAATTAAACAATCCCAAGAAAGAACTATCTATATTGCTTATTTTTCTAGTTTGAGAAAACATGTTTGTCTAGTAATAGAATATTTGTTTATCAATATCACTGCTTTTCGAAGTCCAAAGTTTGATGGTTGGAATAATTGGATAAAGATTGTAAATGCAAGTAGATTTATGAAGTTCAATTTTTTTGGGGAAGTATGTGTTTTTGTATGTGGATATGAGATACCAATGTACTTGTTTCAAGTAATAGTCAGTAAGGTTGAGAAGGTAAATGTCACAAGGATGTTGTTTGATAACATTATATCATCAACATGGATAAGGTTAAGATAAATTGTAGTTTCCCTACTACAATAAATAAGGGAATTTTTTAGTAGGGATGTTTTACTTGCAGAAATCAAAATGGCTTTAGTAAATCCCACCTTTTGGAATAATGTTCAAAATGAAAGATTTTTTCAGGAAGACTACCACAAGAGATTGACTACATTGATTCAAAAATTTTGTAATCCTATTAATATCAATGAAACAAATATTCCTAGTATATTAATCAAGGACAGTTTGATTGATCAATCCCATGAATTCACTTCTACAATGATTGAGCAATTCAAATGTTTGGATAATCCCTTAGAGTGTGGAACAATAACCTGGATATGGAAAAAAATTGGGTTGACTATTATTTTACAACAAACCATGTTTGAGTTTTTCTCATTAGTTGACATCTGCCAAATAATGATTTTGGGTTCAGTTTAAGATGCGAGAACTTTTAGTTCCTCGACATGTATGAAGTCAAAATTGCAAAACAAGCTTGACAAAAAAATGGAAAACTATTTGAGTATTTACACATCATGGTAAAAAGTGGATAAATTTACTTATGACAGGGATTTAGCAATATGGAACTCAATTAATGAAAGGATAAGGGCCGATAACAATGCCAAAAATATGGAAAACAACCCTATTAAAGATGGGGATGGATCTATTGCACCAGTTCACTGTAATCCAAGTCAAATAATTGGTCAAGAAAATGATAGTGATGATCCACCATCAATACATTGGAAGCTTCCATTCGTAGATATGTGATATAAATGTTCATATAATATATTTAAATAATCAATAGATTGTTCTAATAATATTATTTCCCTTATTTATTCTTGATTAATGAATATAAACTTTAAAAAACTTGAGCAATTGTAGATGTATAAATTTCTCAACTTCTTAACCTTTGAAAATAGCAATACTCTCTTTTTCTTGGTAATTGCTTGAATTTGGAATATAAAATCTCTATCATAGCTCAAATATCAGATGCTTGAGTATGAAAAAAGTTTCAACTTCCAGTCATAGATATGTGATATAGACGTTCATATAATATATTCAAATAATCAGTACATTGTTTTGATAATATATTTTTCCTTATTTATATTTGATCAATGATGATAAACTTCAAAACAAATGAGCAATTGCAGATATGCAAAAGTCTTAACTTCTTAATCTCTGAAAATATAAATGCTCTCTGTTATCCAATTTTGCACCCCTTGCAAAAATTGGTCAACTTGTAAAATCTAGACTTGGGTAGTATGATGAAATCTTGAGGAGGAGGCTGGAGACAATAGGCATTTTCCATGTTTTGGGGAGTTCCTATCCTTTTCTCTAGGCCTTAGAAATCCAAAAAATTAGAAATATTTGAGAAATCTAGGTCATTTCTAGTGTTTTATGCTACCGTCCAACACCAAGGAATTATGCTACCAGCCTAAACCAAATAATTATGCTATCATCCAACACCAAGGAACTATGCTATTGGCTGACACCAAGGAACAATACTACCAGTCGACACTAAAGAATTATGCTACTGACCGACACCAAAGAATTATGCTACCAGCCAACACCAAAGAATTATGCTATTGATTGACATAAAGAATTATGCTACCGACTGACACAAAATAATTATGCCACTAGCTAACATAAGGAATTATGCTATTGGATGACACCAAGGAATTATGTTACTGGTCAACACCAAGAAATTATGCTACTGGATGACACCAAAGAATTATGCTACCGGTCGACACCAAGAAATTATACTACCGATCGACACCAAAGAATTATGCTACCGGCTGACACAAAGAAATTACACTACCAGTCAATACCAAGGAATTATGCTACTAGTTGAAACCAAAGGATTATGCTACCAGCCGACACAATAATAGAAATGATGGGTTGGGCTAATGAATGAAGTGTTATGGGGAAATAGTTAGGTGAGGGTAGGTGGGTGAGAAGAATAATAAATCTCCAACATTAAAGAACATAGTACAAGGTAGCTCAATAACCAATTTTAATGAGGTATAGTGCCCATATATTCTCCTGTAAGAAATATACCATTGGTAAATGTATTTTACAGGGTGCCCATACCTATTTTCAAATATTTAATACACGTTGTTGGTGGGTGGAAGTAGAATTTGAGTTCTCTCTCTTTCCCATTCTCTAAATATTGTAAAAGGATGCTCATTTGTAAGGGTTGGACATTCTTGTAATGCTAGTGCTTCCTTCTACAAGTATTACATGTGGATTTTGTGTTGCAGGCCTCATATTTGGATATTTACAAGGTGATTCTTTCCTTCATGCTTCATTGTAATGAAATGTGCATCTACTTGAAGCAATAAAATACTTATTTTGTGGTTATTATCTGCCCTAGTTTTTGTTCTATTACATTTTATTTCCTTTCATTTCTCCAATGCTAAATCTGTTTTTCTCCATGAAAATGGTGGTTTGAATGTTGTTTTAGACTATGGTACTCATGTCTACCCTCTCCTTCTTAGTTTTCTTCCCATTTTCATTCATTTAAAAGTGCCTTTCCTCTTGTTCTTGGTGTTATCACCTCTCTTTATTTTAGGTTTTTTGTTTCATGCATCTCCTTCTCACCTTGGTTCCTTGGAATTTTAGAGTAGAGTTAGCTAGTTGCATTTCATTTCCTAGGAGTAGTTTAAAATTATGAATAAGAAGAGGAACCAAAATTCTCTAGAGATTTATCTCAGTTCAAGTCCTACATCTTGGAGACAGTTCCATGTTTCCTCAAATCCCTGGATCATTCTAATTTTTGATGGGTGTAATTTTGAGCTCGAATAGTTTTGGCATGCCTGGTGGGAGAAGATTTGAAAGCTTTATTTTCAGTATTTTGCTAAGTTTTTGTGTGTAACTTAGTAAATTCTAACCTTTGGGGGACGTTTTCTACACATATAGCAACTCCAATCTTCATATAAATTGGTTTCAGTAGTCTGAGTTCCTAGATTCATGAGAGGAATTCAAACAAGGTTAAAAATAGCAGAAGAAGGAGATTTTAAATATCTACAACTATCACCAAGAAGAAGAGGCAAATCAGTTCATAGATCACCATCTCCACCAAACAGAACTCTTTCTACACCACCTCCTGGTAGACATTTCTTTCTATCTTCTAGAATTAGAAGACATATTGCATTCATGGCAGCAAAAAGGAATTTACCATTTGTTAATTTCACTGGTGGAAGCCCTATTGATCCTAATGCACACCACGACATACCAGTAGATGCACTAAAAAATATTCCATACTTTACTAGCGAGAATCAATTTACCCCTTCTAAGCACATTCAGGATGTTGCAAATGTATGCTCTGTTCATCTAGTTACAAAAGATGATGAAACAATAGGTTATTAACTTCTTCACTCAAAAGTAAAGCACTCCAAAGGTACAAAAGCTTGAGACCTACCTCTATTACCAACTAGGATGGAATTGGCATTGCACTTTGTAATCAGTTTGGGGAAAAAGAAGACAACATTTCTTTGTTGGAGTAGCTGACAAATTTTAAGAGGGCTCCCAATGAGCTCGTGATAGATTTCAACTTTATATTTTAGAGGACATGGGACATAATTCGAACACTCTTGAGACCAAATCCACAAGGTTCTTTCCTTTCTCTCTTAAGAGCATTAAATTATGATATAATCTATGGGTGCTATTCAATTACCTGATTCCTATCCAATAACCATTATGGTTGAGAGTTGTTTAATACAAGCTAGAAAATAGCCCCTCAGATGCCTATGCCTTTGTTCCTTGAATTGAATCAAGTTGCGCAACCGACCATTACTCCCATTCCTAAGAAAATCTCCCAATCTGCTCATTCCAAATCCTATTCTCCTTAAAATCAAAAGGATGATGATAAAATGAATTCCTTGATCAGAAATTTATCAAAATGTTTTATATACTTGAAAAAATAGCAAGCCCAATATTATAGAAATTATCCTAACTAAGGAAAATATTCTAGCCAAAGATTTAACCAAGGCTACCAGCCATGTAGAAACCAATACCCTAACCAAAGTTATGGGAAGAATCAACAAAATGATAGGTAGTAAGGTCAAAATGCACCTCTTCCACTTCAAGCAATTACTCCTACTTAGCCACTTCCTGTTGTTGGTGTAAATAAAACATTGGTTCTAGTGCAAAACAATGTGATTCAAGAAATAGAATGGTGCATCCCATGAAATCAACACATAATCAATTTGTTTTTCTAAGTGCATTGAAATCTCAGAACTTTATGATTCAAATTTATTCCAATCAACAAGATCCATGTATGGAAGCAACCAATCCTAATGTGGAAGGAGTTCAAGAAGTCAATTAAGATATTAATCTTATGTTCTTTGGGACTGATGAACTTTCTGTAATGAATCAAGCAGTGGGTAGTTCTGACAGGCCTCATGCTCATGTTGTTGATAACACAAAGTTTAAAAAAAGAATGTTGGATTCTCAAGCTTCATCTTCTTCTAATCAAGGCAACACTATCAACAAAGAAAATGAAGTTGAGATAGATGCAAGTAAAAATAGATTTCCTGAGGTTCCCAGAAGACCTTTTTTAGACAAAGAAGTTACTTCCTAACCAAAGTTCCATGTACCAATGTTGTAGCAATCAAGGAATGAGAATATTTTACCTCAAATGCACAATTCCATGGGCCTTCCTTTTAACATTGTTGAGAAGATAAGAAAACAAATGCTAATGTGACAATGTGGGATGCTCTGGCTATCCCATCACAAAGGGATATCCTACATGAGGCTCTCAAGTAACTTCCTCAAGCTGATTCAATTATTCAAAAGACTCATGCTACTGTCAATTTTTGTCAAGAAAAGGAAGTATATGTTAGAAAAGGTGTCAAGGCCCCACCCTTTATGTCTTTAATTATGGGCAAATATTTGGTTCATAATTACATAATTGATTCAGGGGCTAGTACTTACGTAATGCCCAAAATATTGCTGATATCCTAGGGCTTAAGTATAACCCTATTTCTAAAGGTGTTTTGCAACTATATGGCTCAACCATCAGTGTCTTAGGAATGATAAAATATCTTGAGTTAACCCTTCATTCTTACCCAAGTCTAACCATAACTAATGATATATCAGTAATTTACTTTCCTCCCATGTTTGCCATTTTCTTATCAAGAGATTTCACTTCCAAAGTAGGTGGCTACTTATCTACATATTGGACTCATATGCTCCTAAGTACTAGATATGGTACAAGATTTACCATACAAGGTAAGCCTTTATTTTCTTACCATATTGAGTCTTATGATCCCACTCCTCTCTAGTCAAATTGTCTTATACAAGATAAACATGAACATGAATCGGTTTCAGAAGAGAAACATATTCCTCATTCAATACTTGATCTTTAACTAGATGAATGGGTGAAGGAACATTATGAGTTTGATCCTTATGACACACCCTTAGAAATTTGACTTAGAACATACTACATTTTTGAATAAGAGTATACTCTACATGCACCACTCAAGAAAGAAAAGGATAATACTTCGAGACTGTGGAAAATGTTCTTTGATGGTTCTAGAAGCATAAATGGAGCTAGGGAGGGTGTTGTATTAATTTCTTTGATGATCAATAAATTTTTCTTTGCTCATAGATTGTAGTTTACATGTTCTAATAATGTGGTGGAATATGAGGCATTATTTCATGGTCTTTTAATTGTTGAAAAGAGATAGATTAAAACATAGAAAATATTTAGGGATACTAAATTGGTCATCCACCTAGTTAGAGGGAAGTGTGTCACCAAGAATAATATTTTAAAATATTATAAGCACATAGTTTGGGATCTTCTAGAGAGTTTTGATGCTCTTGATCTACTATTGGTGACTAGGAAATTGAAAAAAGAAGCATACCAGATGGTAGACCTTGGTTCACAATTCTCACCTATTGAGGATCTTGTTAAAGGTGATATGCAACACATTAAGGTAGTGGTCAAACCATCCATTCCAAAAAATGAAAATAACTAGAAATTATTGTTGACAATTTTTTCCCCACATGCAAAATTGACCAACCCTGGCCCACATTGGGCTAGAATAAGAAAAATGGGTGAAGTAATGAAAAATACTAAAAATTCTCCATGCACAGTCCCCATCAGGGTCTCAGAGCTAGAAAATTCAAAAAATTGTTAAAGTGGGTCTGAGGAGTAAAAAATTTTCATTCTAGGGTTACCGAGATAAAAATAGCTTGCTGAGCTACTCAACGAGTAGCTCAGTGAGATGGAAGATTATCCAGGGCAACACGTTAGAAGTGACTTGTTGAGTAGCTCGGCAAGCTACTTGAAGAGCTAGGTTGTGTTAGAATCCAGTTGAGCCAAGCTATCTCCAAGGACATTACAAAAGGGGGGTCTGATGGATCATGTTGATGATGGGAGATCACAGGAAGTAGGTTTAGGTGGGTGGTTTAACGATTGAAATTGAAGCCAAGGAATTGATCAATGCATGTAAGGCATGGCTTGGTTTAGTGGGGACATCGAGTCAAACAAGGGTTGACTTGGCCCATGTCATAAGAAAATGGATGGGGGACCATGTAATAGATTAACCATGAATGGGAGCTTGGTTTGAGTTTCGTCCTATGCAAATGAATAAACAAGAACATGACAAGTGGCCCTGTTTTGAGTGGAACACGAAAACAAGTTAATTCAACAAGAAATGGAATGGGCTCGACATAAGCTCACACAACAAGATCGACAAACATGGAAGATTTTAGACACAACAAAGGAGATTGTAAAGGCTCATTTCAACATTGGAATGACTCAAATTAACGAGCTAGACCAAGGGGTAGGATGTATGTCAATCTCAAGGCTTTCCAAGAGGAAACATGGCATGAAATTTTTGGAAGCCAAGGTCCAAACTGTGAGAATGGCCATGAACTGAAAATGTTTGTAATGGTGAGGGAGGCTTGTGAATGTTTCGGTGAGCCATGGCTCAGTTCGTAGCAAACCAAAGGGAACTCAAGCGCATAACCAAAATATTCGATGAGAAATCCACTCGATGGCTTAGAACAATGAAACCAGGGCTAAGTCAGCCATAAACAACTCCCAAGAGGTAATGAAAGAAAAACCAAGCCTATCAAACTCTTAATTTTTTTAGAATGGATGAAAACGAATTCATAAACATTCAGGAGAAGCTTAATGAAGAGCACGAGGAGAATGTACAGGTTGACTTAGTCAGGGAAGTGGGGAGTTCACGTGAAGTAAGAATGAAAATAAAACTAGTCATATTAGGGTGAACATCGAGATCCATGTAGGTGATCAAAGAAGTAAGGTGTGAAATTTGGTGGCTCAAAGCTCCACAAGGTAGACATATCGGCCAAACCTAGAACAATGAAATTTGTGCACTCGGTCGAGGTGACATAAGCTCGAATAGGTCTTGGGGAGATAATTCACAAATGGTAGTGAGATAGAACCAACATACAAAGGAGGCATCGACATTTCTCAATTCATGGGTTTGAAGGAGATAGGTTCAAGGCATCAAGGTGGAGTTCTCAGTCAAAAATTGATGCATGGTGGTGAGCTCCTAGTAGGGCTCAAGAATGAGAGTTTGAGACAAAGGTGGAAAAACATGGAAATGTCAAGCCATGAAGGAATGAGTTGGGCTAAGCTGACCTTGGCAAAGTCGTAACAGATGGAGAGCCATTTATATGGCTCGATTGCGAAACATGAGGAGTTGAGGGTCTGTTTGGAGGTCAACCCAAAAAAATTTTGGGGTCAATATAAGCCAATATTTTTGGGATTTTGGGTGTTTTTTATTTTGGGCTCGATGAAAATTTGAGCGAGGAGATGGATGAAAATGTCTGAAGTCTCAAAATCCTAAAGTCTGAATTTCAGATTTCAGGGCTTCAAAATTTTTGAGTTCTTAGTTTCCCAGGGTGGTGAATAGTTCCCGAACTTCCAAAATAAAAAAACTTGAAAGGCACAAAGGTTCAAAACATGGGGAATCAAGCCATGAGTTAGAGGTGGATGGAAATGTGTTGCATGGTGTGTGGCCTAAGTTGCAAAGATTTGGTGATTGAACACATCAAGAGGTGGCGAGTCAACATGGTAAGCTCGCTCAATGTGCCAAAATATTTGGAGCTCAAATTAATGCAAATGGGTTTCAGAGGAGCCCAATGGTTTAACACAACATACAATACAACGCATGGCAATATCCATGAAATCTCGTCCCAAGAAGAAATGGGTAACACTTGGGATTTTTCAAAATGAACTCACCATGGAGCCCAAAGTTATAAAGTTTGAAGGTAGAGGTGACCACATGGAGCTCACTTCATGATGTGTTGTGTAAATAATCTTACCTGCATGTATTGATTAAGGAGGTCGGTTTCGAAGTTGAGTTAGAAAGTAGAAATAAAATTTTCAGTAGGCCATCCAAACAAGAAATGCAACTATGTATTTCATGGTAAAATGAGCTCACTAACCTACCAATAGAGCTAGCCAGCAAGGAAATAATCTCATTCTTGAGCTAGGTGGAGATCAAAATGTGAAACAAAGGTTGGGAAACCCGTGCAAGGAAATACAAACATTAAAACTCACTGACATGTTGATGGAGCTCCTCGGAGGAGAATGAAGTTTGGGGTCTAAATGAGCTCCCAAAATATGAAGAAGGGAGCTCAGTTTATATCTCAACAAGTAGCTTGATGAGCTACTCAACGAGTTAGCTTGTCCAACACAATGCAATGAAGGCCCAGAAAACACAAAGAACCCCTATGCAGAAAATGGTCATATTTTCAGCTAGGAGTACCAGTATCTCACAAAATCATAGTCTATGGAAAGATGAAAATGAGCTTGATATGGTGAAGATAAGAAAAAAGGGATTTTTGGAGGTTCCCAAACCCTGGAATTATAGAGACACCGTAACTCCTAAAATGCATAACTTGAGCTCCGGGAGTCCATTTCTCACAAAAAGCTAGTCATCAGAACCATGAAGAGGATCCCTACAACATGGAATCATCTTTTTAGGGATTTTGGAGATTCTAGACCTCCAAAATTTAGGAACATGAATAGTTCCCCTTGGTAGGTGAAGACCATTAATGGAGGAGGGTGAAAAAGTGGAGTCATCATGGAGATACAGGAGCTAGACTAGACCTAGGTGTAATCACAGTCAATTCCTTCATGCAAAAGGCAAGGTCATTAATAAAGCAAATATTTTGGATATCTCCAAGCACTCAGTGCAATATTAAACAAATATTTTTATGGGTTTTGAGCAATTTCAGGATTTCTTCCCTCTCTCTCCTCTCCTAAATTTTTTGCTATAAATATTGTAAGGGGTTGTACAAAAAAAGTTATTGATCACCTTTATTCTCCCATGCACCCTATTTTTTCTTGGGGCTTCAAGCCTTCCTATAAATATTTGTAATGGCTTTATGCCTCTTCTCGTTAAAGTAATGTACTATGTATATTCATTTGGATCAATAAAACTATGTCTGTGTTGATCTCTTTGACTTATCATGGTTTATTGTCTTCATTTTACCTCTCATTATGCTTGTAGGATCTATGCCTATCCTAATTCCACTGCAAGGTTTTGGTTGGTTATGTTTATTTCAGGAATGATGTATTGAACGTGGCTTAGTTTGTGGTGTAGGATCACCCTTCCTAGTTTCATTCCTTCATTTTTTTGTAGGAAAAAGAGTGATTAACATTCCTTATCTTGGTGTATCAATGATTTAGTGTAGGATTTACGTTCATGTAAACATTCTTTCTCTATCCTCTTGGAAGTATTAGATTAGGGTAGTAATAGTTTAGCTTGCACTTGGAGTAATTAGTGGTAGGTAGGTTAGGAGTAGGAATTGACCTTCTCCAGAGAGTTGTCTAATTCGCAAGGTCCCACACTTCATGACAACTCCATGTTGTGCAATCTCCCTGAATGCCCCATATAAAATTTCTAGTCTAGCATTCCAGTGTGAGAGACTTTATTATGGGAGAATAAATTGGTAAGAAAAGAGCTAGGTAGGTGACCAAAATTATGGAATATGATGTGAATATTAAAGCCACAAAGTTGGTAAGAAGTAGAGCACTTTGTGAGAAGCTTGCTTTGGATGCCCAGAATGACCAAGAAACGTCCTTTTTCATAAATGAGGAAGCTTCACATAATGGTGAAATTCAGTAGGATGAAGGAAATGTAGTTAATGATCATAGTTGGATTGGTGATATGACTACCTTCTTATCTACTGGTACATATCCTCTTGGCCAAAATAAGATAAAAAGGAGACATCTGAGGCTTCATTAATATATGGGTTTTTATTCAAAATAAA
This sequence comes from Taxus chinensis, assembly GCA_019776745.2. NCBI lineage: Eukaryota > Viridiplantae > Streptophyta > Pinopsida > Cupressales > Taxaceae > Taxus > Taxus chinensis. The sequence goes on from CM034146.1 coordinate 984,217,684, forward strand.
CATTGATGGAGTTGTGTTGAGGTGTATTGAAGGTGAAGAAGTAAACAAGATTTTGACAAAATTCCATGATGGTTTCTTTGGTGGACATTTCTTTGCTAAAGCCACTGTAGTGAAAATCTTAAAACTAGGCTTCTTCTTTCCTGCACTATTTACTAATGTTCACAAATGGGTCAGGAAATGTATGGAATGTGCTTTCTTTAATGGTAAGAAAATGTTGGTTACTCTTCCACTTCATACAATTCAAGTAGATCAACCCTTTTCCTAATGTGGTCTTGATTTCATTGACATGATCAACACTCTATCAAGTGCTGGTCACAAATGGGTTTTGACAACAACATATTACTTTACTAGGTGGATAGAGGTTGTACCACTAAAGGAAGAAACTGAATCGGTTATATTGGATTTCCTTGAAGACATTGTGAGAAGGTTTGGTATCCCTCAAAATATTATCTTTGATAATTCAAAGGATTGCTTAGGATATAATTTTTTTGATTGGGCTCTTAGACTCAAAATTTATTTGAAGACTTCTTCCAACTATTACCCTCAAGGTAATGGTTTGGCATAATCCACTAACAAGAACTTGATTATGATCATGAAGAGAACAATGGATATCAATCAAAGGAACTGCCATAAAAAGGTGATAAATGATGTTTGGCCTTATAGGATCACGATGAATTGTTAGAAATGAAAAAGGACTAAGAGGGGGATGAATCAGTCCTTAATAAAACTTTTTCTTTTCTAATTCAAATAAAAAACATACACCCTTATGAATCACATACACTGATACTTGATTACAACAAGATAAAGTTCATTAAGAAATACATACATATCATGAACAAACAATATACTTAGAAAAAATCTTTATTGGTATTCAAATATGATTACAAATCTTCAAATCAGATCACAATCAACTGAGACTTCACCATTTTTTCTTTAGCCACATCCTCCTCATGAAACTCCAACCAAATACTAACCTAAAAGGGATTTTTGATTTGTAGCAAAGGTTTTCTTAAAAAGAAGAGAAAAGAGTTTTTTTTTCAAAATCAACACATCTAAACATGGAAGTCCCTTTTAAAGAACAAAAACGTAATGAAGATTACTCTTACACTTCATTTTCCACTTAACTCTTCAACTTCCTAGCCTTGAATTTGAATTGGGATTTGAATGGAATCATATTTTGTCTTCTAGATCTCAAAATTTTCTACAAGACTTCCATATTTTAATTAATGTGGTACATGATCCCAAAAAACCAAATAATTCTCTTGTATTCTTATAAAATCACCACATTATCCAAGACATTCATTAAGGCTTCTAGGTATGCTTAAATTGGTTTATACAAACACAATTCTCAAAAAACATATAACTAGACCACATCTTATCATCTTTATGACCCAAGTAATATATAAAAATTAAGCTTAGGATGTCTAATTTCATTAAAATTTACCATAAAAATACAACTAAATACTTAACACATCATTAAACACCACTTTGTAAGACTTTCCTGGCTAGTTTCAGAATCTCTTAATTTGGTCTTCAATAATTGAGTTGATACATACCTCAAATATCTTCATCATGATGCAAGTAACCTATTAATTGGAATCTCATGAAGTATACTATCTCATCCACTTATCATACTGATCCAATTTATGGCATAAGGCTTCCAAAATCTTGGATATATCCAACTGGTCTGGCTGGTCTTGAAGAAACAAGAACTAGTCTTCCATACAATGTGGTCAAACACCTCAAAAGATATTTTTCAAAGATCCCTATCACTTCTAACACTTCACTTAGGATGTATAAAACATGATCAAGCATTCAGACGCATAGGTCAAATGGAGAAAGTCTCACCTTCATACACATTTAGGCATGTTTCTCAATTACGCCTAAAAGAGCAATTTTGGATCAATCACCTTTAAGAAAGAAATGAATTATCCAAACTGAAACATGCACTTACAAACATCATATAACACATGAAAATATTTATCAAGTTAAGAAACATTATAAATTAAATGCAATTCAACATGGTTAATAAGCTCCTTTTACCGCTAAGCTCAAATATGTAGCCATTATTGAAATTTTATCCAATTGAGTAACCCAAGTTACTTTATAAATTTGATTAAAACATCCCCAAAATCATCCACATCAAATTTGATTAGGGGTTCCTTTGTACATTTCTCCTGTACACTGAAATATTCACAAAACACCTATTTTTTGGTGGGTCCCACCAAGCATCATGAACTAAAAATATACATGGAAATGTTCCTTGAGGATTAATCTTCATGTTAAAATATATTTCCAAGAAAAATAGTTGAGTTTAGACACCTAACCAAGCTCAATTTTCCAAAACCAGTCCAAACTGGGGTTTGGAGGGTTACAAACATGCTCACAAAAATGGATAAAACTTCTAAAATACTTAACCAATCACCAAAATAATTTTTAAACCATAATTTTATACCAATTTAATCCATTTTTTTCTCTTATGATTTATATAAATGAGGCTCCACAATTTTTCTTGACTGCTAAGAAGTTTGGTGCTCAATTTGCATACTTTGAAAAATCCGGTTTTGGAAATACTTGCATAACTTGCAAAATATCCATCCTCGAGCTTCTAAATTTTTCTCAAAACTTAAGGACACATCCCTATAACACCTCCAAGTTATATTTTTCTTTTGTTCATTCTTCATACTTTCCATCTCATCTCATCTAGGTTCCCTTTGGTCTCTGATTGTCAACAGTTGAAAAATTTTGACCTGTCGAACAACCTAACAAACTTCAATTACTACCTATGAGGACTTTTACACACCATATATCATCATTCCATACCCACACCATGTTTTTTTTGCATCATCACACCTTGGGTCAACATTTCACACCTTGTTTGCTTGTGGATTGGCTTAAGAAAGCTCCATACTAACTTGTTTCAGTCTCATGAACCTGGATTTTGTCTCTTATAAATATTTCTAAACCTCTTTTTCTACCTCATAGTGATCCAATATTTCTTTCCCTACTTTGGTTTGAGTTAATTATCATGTTTACTTGATTTACACCATGTATTTGCACTAGGCCAAGGCCTAGAATGACTTGACTTGACCCATACATTTCATGATGGACCATGTGGACATGTTACAGACTCATTAACACATTTCAACACATCTCATGGACCTTATTTTACCTTCATACCACCTTTGAGAGACACTCAAGCCACACATATGCACCTTTGGATACTCCTAAATCACCTAGCCAACATACCTAGATCACCTAGACCACTGTGACATCAATGGACTTGACATCAATGACAACACAAGTGACTCACACTTTTGACAAACTCCCCCTTTGTCATTTATGGAAACCATCCTAGAAACATTGATGAAAATATGAGATGCACACACACTTATATGACCTCATTTGCATGTTTCTTGACATACTTCTCCCCCTTTGACATCTATGACAAAGGCATGCATGGACTTGACATGGAAACAATGACTCACAAACGAAACCAAGATCATCACCATAAGAGAAAGACAAACTTACATGAACATAGATCCCCCTTGGACTATGATTTCTTAATTTTACTCCTTTAAAACAAAATGAAGATCCTAAGGCCCTGGAACAAATAATCTACCCTTGAGATGATACTCCACCATGTTGGATCATATGTATTTTCAATATTTGTTCCTTTCTTGAGAGAAAAAATCAGTTTTCACTCCTTCAAGATGCACTCGTCTAGAAATATCACTTAAATCAACATACCTTGATCTCCATGCTTCAAACAAGGTTATACATCAAAGGTCGCAATGGTTCATAACCCAAAAAAAGCCACTTTGACATTTAGCTTGTCCTACATTCTTCTCCATTCCTAGTATCTTGGAACCTTGTCTTAATACAATAACCCTTGGCTAACTCAGTAGTTGGAGACTCTCTCAAACATTTACCCTTTTTCAAAACTAGAACTTCCTTTTCTAGTCTTCTGAGAAGAAGCCAACTTGGATTTAGTCTCTATTTACATTCCCTCATATAGAGACCCTGCACATACTCCTCAAGATAAGTTTAGTGGGTTACCAAAATATTTTGAGACCACTAAGCTTACTTAATGGATCCTTTTGTAACAAAATTTTTCCCCCCCGAACCTTTATATTCTATGGTACTTCATAATCATTGGCTTGTACAGATATTCACATGTATTCATGAAGATAACACATCATGTACTAAAACCTGTCTTAATTTCAACCTCCATGAAACCCTTTGAAATATGATCAAATTTTCAAACTTGCTTCTGATATATGAGTTATGAACAAAAGAGACTCCTATGTAAAAAAAAAATCATAATATACTTCCACAAGACTTGTAGGTTATCATCTTACACTTGTAACATACTTTTTCACATCCAAATGTAGGCTTTAGGCCTCTTTGATCATACAAACCCTTCTTTTTATAAGTACATTGCAACTTGATGCATATCTTCAGGGTTTATACAAACCTTTAGTACTCTGTTACAATACACTATGACAACTTCCAAGCTTCCTTGAAGGTTTTGAATATACTTCACACTTTTCTACACTCCCTATGAATAAATGGAGGATATACATCTTCAAATTTCATGGTCTTTACTTAATGGTATTTTCAATGGTCAACACCCAAGTATAGAGTATCACAAGGACATGTTTGATGTTATAGGATGTGCTTATTTTCATAAAAACATTTTCAAGATCATTTACTACCCTGACTTATGATATAGTACAAACATCGATTGTTTCTTAAACTATGTAAGATTGAGGGTTTTGAACTCAAACCCTAACTCTGAGGCTTATGAAATCTCAAAGAAAAATTTCACTTACTGTATTTTACATCTCATACCTTCCTAATTACTTCAATTCACCATTAGTCTTATAAGAACATAATCAACAACATGACCAACTTTTCATTCCAATATTGTCATACCTTCAAAAGAATAACTTTAGAGACACATCATAGTATTTGCATAGCATTTGATCAATGAATTAACATCTAGATGAGAATCATATTTCCTAGACTGACCTTGTGCCATACCTTCATGTTTTATTTCAACTGAGCATAGTATTGGAATTTATCATTGAGCATGAATAATTACTTTCCTTCCTAGGTTTGCATCTGTTGAGACACTTTTCTTACATTCATAGCCACTTTTATATTTGATTTAGATCTAACCTAGGTCCCCTGTCTTGAAAAACATCTAAAGATCTATAGATTCACTTTCAAGGAGTCTACATCCTTCCTCCAAAGGTCTTCATGTAGTTCTTCATGAATAACTTATAGCAATAAATTACTTCTCTTGGTAGAGCACCATGTTCTCAGACTTTGAGAGCCCTCATTTCTTTCACAAGTCCTTATAGACATTGAAATCACACTTGTTCAAGCAAATTTCTCTTTTTTAGAAGAACTTTAGTGTTTTCAAATTCAACATTTCTTGCTTCATATTCCTTACATTATGCCTACTTCAAGACCTTTGACTCCAACCATGTTTTACTCTTATTATGAGTTTTACCATAGTCATTGTTTACCATTTTTCATCCACCTAAAAAACTTCATTATCTCACTTAGCTCATCAATTCACACTTCCAAAACTTTATATGTAATCTGTCTTGACTTATCTGGAACTATGGTTGAATGTATTGATTCAACATGCTCCAATTGATCATAGGTTCATACTCTTAAATTTTGCATAAGCACTCATCCTTTTGAGATCATACCTAACGTTCTTCTTATAAAACATTATACCTAGTCTACCAGTCCTTATCATTAGATTTACACCAAGATTTTCTTACTTAAAGGAATACCTTTTCAAATACTTGTCTTTTACTTCATGTTTTAACCCCTTCATTTCTCCTTGATAATACCTTAAAATACTTTTGAAAACTCTATTGAAAAGAAGTATTTCTGCCTATAGTCTTATTCATTACTCATTGAAACCACATTTTTCATCTCACTATTTCTCTTGTCCTTTTAACATTACCTTTTCATATAACTGATAGGGAGACTCTTCTTCCTTCTTTACTTCAAGCCAGAAGTTTTGATCCTCACCTTCAAAATTATGCCTTTTATGTCATTTGATGCACAGTTTTCTGAATCTAACTACTATTTCAACTTTGAAAGAGATAAGACTCAACCCACTGTTGGATAATTTAAAATATTATTAATATCATGTTCAGATCTTTCCAAGTCTTTGCCTTTATTCATTTGAGTATGTTGCAAGAAGTTGAAAAAGTTTTAATGTTGAAATTAAGACATTATTTTCTTTGACTCATTCAAATTCAAACTGTAGGTATCTGTTAGGGATGACAGTCTTCATCTTAGGATAACTTAAGATGAGTTACTTATAACTGTTCCTTATTGGATTCAGACTGAGACGTTAGCAATTTGAAACACAAGAATGAAAGGTACTGAGATTCCAGGGGAATCCTAAAATTTTTACTTTAATAACCGGTCAAGACACTGTGTCATATGAACCATTACCTTTGCATTGAGGAAATTTTTCCTTGAAGACCATACTTTGATTTACCTTAGTGATAGGACATAGTTGAAACATACTTGAGAGACTTAATTGTTTGAATCTTTATTCTCGATTAAATCATGATTTATGTTCATTCATGCATATGTCATTTTGAAGAACATGTGCAATGACTTATATGCTTTGATATTGATTACATTTCAACATATTGTCAAAAATTACACCATTGTAACATGAGTAACAATGCCCTTTTAACTGTCATAGGGTGTCTTGTATTTTGATAGAGTAAAACTTATTCAAACCTTTGAAAATGTTATTTATGTCATACTAACACTTGACATCTTCAATCGGTTCCATAGCTTGTAGACATTGTTAAAAGCTTGGGAGGAAACTTTGCACAGCTCCTCATGGAACAATTTTTGTTATCATTCTCACAATATCAATTAAATTAAATCATTATTTTTGAGGGAAAAGCGTCTAGTTTAAAACCACAAAGATTGCCTATATTTTCACACTTTAAATCTAGAGTTATACATTTCTTGCACTTATTCCAAGTTACCTATATGAACATCCTATGACAGAAGATGAATTGAGGAAGTAAGCCCATTTTTCTCCACTAATGAATGAATGATAGGGTTAAGGAAGAGATCTCAGGCTTCATTCTCATCAATATTCTTGACTATGGCAACCAGAATACCTTAATGAATTGAAAGAGAGATAAAGTAATTGCTTGAATGTAACCAAGATTTAGTCACATTTTTGAGATGTTTTAGGCACTTCTTCCTTTCTAGGTTTTCAATGATCATGCCTATTTATAAACAAAAACATTTCAAAGAACTAAGAGCAATTCCTTTTTAATTCCTTGACACTGTATCGAACTATGAAAATCATATAGTAAAACTTAAACCAAACACATCCATGCTATTTTTTTAGGCTATATTCTGTAGTTATCAAGTGAAAGCAAGATCCATATAAGGATTCATCTAATGAAGTTTGGTCAGATGAATTTAGAAAATCTCCATGAAATGCACTTCATTTTTGATTCATATCTTCTATAACATTCTCGTAATGATATTGACACCAATTTTATCTTACAAGATTTCATAACCTTGTATGTACAGCTTTATCTTTCGGCAGACCATGAACATGATAAGTGACAATTTACAAACATTTACAAGATCTAATACCTTCTTATTCATGCTATTGCAATTTCTTTAAACACCAAGTCATAGGTAGAAAAACCACTCATGCTAGTATGTTGCTCTAATAGGACTTGGAATGACCTCAAGACACTAATTTTGAGCTTCATACACCTGTACAAACCATTTATTGTCACAATACTTTGGAGATACCATTAGTCTTAACAAACCAAAGTTAGAATTAGACACTATGCTGACTCAGAGACCTATTATTTCATGACACACATTCCTAATACAAAAATTAGGCTTAGAGCCACACAATGCATTGAATCAAAATTGACTTATTGAAAACACATATCATAGATTCTCTTCGTCAGCTCTTAAGTACTAACCCAGACCCATGAAAGACCTTTATATGAATGATTTGATATTAACATCTCATTTCTCATCATGACTCATACTCATACTGAGTTATCTCAAACATACTACATAACAGTGATAATGCAAAATCGGATTCTAAGAATTCTAACTCATACTTAGGAACACGAGACATAGTCTTTGACATCTACAACATTACCATCCATATATAAATAGTAAAGACATGCTATATGACTTGAAGAGACATACCTCAACTCCATGGAGAAGACTCATATTGACTTAAACAACTCCCCCTCACTCTAAGGCTTCATATGCAATTTATATACCATGGAAGAGCTTGATGAGTGACCTAAAAAGGTCTCAAGATTTCTTTTAGTTTCTTGACTGATTTTATTCTTTATAATTCTTCAATTTTTCACAGTATACCCTCCTTTTGATTAGTCACCTTCTTAGGATCCTTTTGATCACTTTGACTAGCTTCTCCCTTCTTCTTGTATTTCTGAATCTTGTTGCTTGGGTTTTTGAATCTCTTTTTTCAGCTAACCTGCATCACAAAACCTTGCAATGCGCCCTACCTTGTGGCACCTAAAACATTCCACTTACCTTCCTTTGCACTCAAAATCCTTGTGTCCAAATTCATTATAAGCATAAAATAGCCATTGAATTTTCTTACATGCCTCCTTATGTTTGATGGCTCATTTTTTCCAATACTTTGCTAGATGTCCTTTCTCATGACAGTGATAATATTCAGCTCCATATCTTTGTCCTAATTTTTGATCTTCCTTCTTTCCTTCAGAGTTATTTTCTTGATTTTCTTCTTTAGAATATTCTCTCTTTTCACACATTAGGATTACACATACTAGCCCTATGACCATAAGCACCACACTTGTAGAAATTACCATGAAAAGCAACATTCCTATATGCATTTGGATGCCTGATAGATGATCTTCCATGAGATGAAATGCTTTAAACTATCTCCCTTGCTTGAATTACATTTTTCCATTTGATCCTTGACTTGATTCACCTTCATTTTTCTCTATACTACATGAATCTTCTATGAAACCTAGCTTGTTCTATCACCATATGCCTTTTGTTTTCCTAACATATTATTCAAGATTTTTTGAGCTCTCTTGAAAATATGATACCTTACTTGTCATGATTCTTAACTCTTTCTTCAGTTCTTCTTTCTCAGCTAGGGATTCCTTGAGTTGAGTCTAGATACACTTGATTAATTCCTCATGTAATTCAATCAATTTTTCTAGCTTCTCTTTATAGATAACTCTACTCCCCATCTCATGTGATAAATATCTCCCATCCTTGTCACCAAATATCTCCCTCTAGCTTGTTAAAGCTGACTTCCAAGGGCCTGCTATTGATACCAAATTGTTATAAATGAAAAAGGACTAAGAGAGGGGGGTGAATCAATCCTATAATAAAACTTTCACTTTTTTATTTCAAACATCAAACATACACTTTCATAAATCACATGCATTAATACTGGATCACAATTAGATAAAGTTCATCAAGAAATACATACATATCAAGAACACAAGATGTACTCAAAAACCTTCTTTATTGGTATTCAAATTTGATTACAACTCTTCAAATCAAATCAAAATTCTTAAAATAGATTACAGCCAACTAATAATTCACCATTTTTTCTTGACTCACATCCTCTTCATGAAACTCCAACCAACTACTAACCTAGAAGAGACTTCCAGGGGTTTTGCTTTGTAGCAAAGGTTTTCTTCAAAAGAAGAGAAAAGGTTTTTTTTCAAAATCAACACACCTAAACATGTGAACACCATTTTAAAGAACAAAAAAATTCATGAATATGAATCTTACACTTCATTTTCCACTCGAATATTCAACTTCCTAGCCTTGAATTTGAATTGGGATTTGAATGAAATCAGGATTTTGTCTTCTTCTCCAAATGAGCTCATCTTTTGTATTCTAGCTCTTGAAATTTTCCACAAGTATTAAATATTTTATTCACATGGTACATGGTCCCACCAAATTCAAAATAATTCTCTTTTATTGTTATAAATCTTGCCACATTAGCCAATACATTCATTTAGGACTCATAGGTGTGCTTAAATCAACTTCTACAAACATAGTCCTGAAAAACCATCTAACTAGACCACTTCCACTAATCTTCATGACCCAAGTAATATATAAAAATGAATCTTTAGGATGTATAATTTCATTAAAATTTACCATAAATATCCAACTCAATACTTAACACATCAAGAAACACCACTTTGCAAGACTTTCCTAGTTGGTTTCAACATCTCTTAATTTGGTCTTCAAGAATTGAGATGATACATACCTCAAATATCTTCATCATGAGGTAAGTAACATATCAATGGAAATATCATGAATTATAATATCTCATCCACTTCTCATACTCCAATTCATATCATAAGGCTTCAAAACCTTGGATCTTGGAACTGGTCTGGTTAGTCTTGAAGACACAAAACTAGTCTTCCATACAATGACGTCAAACACCTCTAAAGATCATTTGTCAAAGATCCCTATCACTATATAAAACTTAAATTGGGATTTATATTACTTGTTAAGAATTTCATAACCATGAGTTAAAATGGATAAAGTACTCACCTTCATACCATTCAGACATGCTTCTCAATTAGGCCTAAAAGAGTAGTTTTGGCTCAATCACCTTTAAGCAAGAAATGACTTTTCCAAACTAAGCCATGAAAATTCCACACATCATATGAAACATGAAAATACCTTTATAAAGGAAATACACAACATAAATTCAATTCAATTCAATCATGGTTACCTTAATCCTTCTTCATTACTTCTCAAACCAAGCTCCTTTTACTAGTAAGCTCAAATATGAAGCCATTACTTAAATTTTATACAAATGAGTAACCCAAGTGGCTTCATGAAGTTTAATAAAACATTAAAATCATCCAAATAAAATTTTAGCAAGGGTTCCTTTGCACATTTCTCTTGTACACTGAAATATTCACAAAACACCTATTTTTCCAGTGGGGCCCACCATAGCATCATGAACTCAAAAAATAACATAGAAATGTTCCTCGAGGAGTCCTCTTCATGTTAAAATATATTTCAAAAAATTATTTTTATTTAAGACACCTATCCAACTCAATTTTCCAAAACTGGTCCAAACTGGGGTTTGGAGGGTTACAAACATGCTCACAAAAATGGATAGAACTTCTAAAATACTAAAACCAATCACCAAAATAATTTTTGCACCATAATTTTATCACAATTTAATCCATTTTTGTCTCTTATGATTTATCTAAAGGAGGCTCCACAATTTTTCTTGACTACTAAGAAGTTTGGTGCTCAATTTGCATATTTTGAAAAACCCAGTTTTGAAAATACTTGCACAACTTGCAAAATGTCCATCCTTAGCTACTAAAATTTTTCTCACACCTTAAGGAAACATACCATCTAACACCTCCATAAGTGATATTTTTCTCTGGTTCATCCTTAAATATTTCCATCCCATCTCATATAGGTTCCCTTTGGTCTCTGATTTTCGACATTGTTGTACTATGTTGACTTGTAGAATTGCCTATAACACCTCAATAACTACATGTGAGGTATTTTACAAACCATATATCATCATTACATTCTAACACCAATGTTTTTTTTTATATCATCACACCTTGGGTCAACATTTTAAACCTTACTTTCTTGTGAATTGGCTTTAAGAAAGCTCCATACTAACGTGTTTCAATCTCATGAGTCAAGTTTGTCTCTTGTAAGTCTCCTTCATACATCTCTTTGCCTACCTCATAGTGATGTAATATTTACTTTATCTTGACTTTGTTTTCAATGAATTCTCATATTTGTCTTGATTTACACAATGTATTTGCACTAGGCCAAGGCCTATAATGACTTGACTTGACCCATACATTTCATGACTGGACCATGTGGACATGTTACAGATTCATTGACCCATCTCATCATCATGGACCTTGTTTGACCTTCATACCACCTTTGAGAGACACAAGCCACACATCTACATCTTTAAATACTCCAAGATCACCTAGCCAAACTCTTATATCACCCAGGCAACATGCCTAAATCACCTAGACCACTATGACATCAATGGACATTACATCAATGACAACAACAAGTGACTCACACTTCCAACATGAAGAAGGTAATTGGTACTTCCCCTTACAAACTTGTCTATGGAAAAAAATCCAAGCTTTCTTTGTCACTTGAATTTCCTTCACTTGAATTATCCCAACAATTGGGAATTTGAAGGGTCCAAATCAAAGAGAAATCAGAATGGTAGAACTAGTTGAGATTGAAGAGTTAAGAAATTATGCCATGATCAGATTGGAGAAGCATAAAAAAATTAACCAAATAATGGTTTGATAAAATGGTTGGGACTAAGATATTCAAATTTGGTGATCTAGTCTTGAAATGGGATACAGACAGAGCTAAATCAAGGAGACACTCTAAATTTAATGCAATCTAAAGTGGTCCATATATCATTAGTACTTGTAAAGAGGCTAACTCTTTTGAGGTGTCTGACCTTAATGGAAATGTCTTACAAATCCTAGTCAATGGTATTTATCTCAAACATTCCCATTAATTTTGGTTTTTTTTTATCTTATAAATATTAGATTAGTTTTTAATTCCTCACAGTGTTGTTAGTAAATTGTCTTGTTGGTAGTGTAGGTTTCAATTCCCTAAGTGCTTTGTGTAGTATTTTATTACTTTTAGATGGAATGGTTTTGCACAAGTTTTATGGAGGATTCTAAAGAGGTATGACTTGGGGTAGAGTTTCAAGTTCAGACCATTTTTTCAGATTTTCAAGCTGACTCCATGCCTAGTAGATGCTTCATGACCACTGATCTCTTCAATCTAGTAGGTAGATTACCCCGTGAGTCACCAAACTGTTATCCAATTTTGTACCCCTTACAAAAATTGGTCAACTTGTAAAATTCAGACTTGGGTAGTATGTTGAATTCTTGAGGAGGAACCTCGAGAAAAATATGTAATTTCCATGTTTTGGGGCAACTTTAAATTGTTTTAGGGAATTACTTTGTTTCTCTCGAGGCCTTAGAAATCCAAACACTTAGAAAAATTTGATAAATTTGGGTCATTTCTAGTGTTTTATGTTATCATCCGACACCAATGAATTACGCTACTTACCAACACGAAAGAATTATGCTACTAACTGACACCAAGGAATTATGCTATCGAACGACACCAAGGAATTATGCTACCAAAAGACACCCAAGAGTTATGCTATTGGCTGACACCAAAGAATTCTGCTATCGAAAAACACAAAGAATTATGCTACTAGGCGTCACCAAAGATTTAAGCTACCGGCCAACACCAAATAATTATGCTACCCGGCCAACACAAGTAATTATGCTGCTAGCCGACACCAAAGAATTATGCTACCACAACGACACCAAGTAATTATGCTACCAGCTGAAACCAAGGATTTATGCTACCGACTGACACCAAATAATTATGCTACTATATGACACCAAGGAATTATGATACCGATTGACACCAAGGAACTATGCTATCAGCTGCCACCAAGGAATATGCTACCAACTAACACCAAAGAATTATGATAATGTTCTGACACAAGAACATAAATGATGGGTCGGAACGAAAAATGAAGTGTCGCTGGGAAACAGTTAGGTGAGGGTAGGTGGGTGAGAAGAAGAATACATCTCCAACATTAAATAACATAGTACAAGGTAGCTCGAAAACCACTTTTAATGAGGTATGGTGCCCATGTCTTCTTCTACAAGCAATGTACCATTCGTAAATGGATTTGACAGGGTTCCCATACATGTCTTTAGAGATTTAATGCATGTTTTTGGTGGGTGGAAGTGGAATTTAAGTTCTCTCTCTTTCCCATTCTCTAAATATTGTAAAAGGATGATCATTTGTAAGGGCTGGACATTCTTGTAATGCTATTTCATCCTTCTACAAGTTTTGCATGTGGATTTTGAGTTGAATGCCTTAGATTTAGAAATTTATATGGCGATTCTTTCCTTCATGCTTCATTGTAATGAAATGTGCATCTACTTAAAGCAATAAAATACTTATTTTTTGGTTATTATCTACCCTATCTTGTGTTATATTGCATTTTCTTTCCTTTCATTGCTTCTACAGGTATTTAGTGCATGGTTAATTCTCTTTACAAGGCTTAAATCTGTTGTGCTCTATGAAAATGGTGGTTTGAATGTTGTTTTGGACTATGGTACTCATGATTTGCCCTATCCTTCTTCACTTTCTTCCCATTTTCACTCATTTAGAAGTGTCTTATCCCTTTGTTCTTAGTGTTATCATCTCTTTTTAGTTTAGGATTTTTGTTTCATGCATCTCCTTCTCACCTTGATCCCTTGGAGTTTTAGAGTAGAGTTAGATAATTACATTTCATTTCCTAGGATTAGTTTGGCATTAGGAATAGGTAGAGGAACCAAACTTCTATGGAGGTTTGTCTCAATTCAAGTCTCACAACTTGGATACAGTCCCATGTTGCCTCAAATACTTAGATCATTTTTATTTGGGACGGGTGTAATTTTGAGATCTAACACTATTTTTTCTTGGTAATTAGTTGAATTTGGAATCCAAAATATATGTAATAGCTCAAATATCAATTGCTTGAGTATGAATTTTTTTGTAGCTTATTTGAATCATGTATCCCCATGGATTTTTTCCAGATATTTTCACCTTTAAAACACAATCCTGTTAATTCCACAAGGAAATTTTTGATAAGTTTGTATGTTGTTTCTAAAATTCCAATTCTAAGAACAATGTCGAACTATGAAAGGTGATCTAATAAGAAGGCTCCATGTATATATATTTTTAATAAAATATTTTATATTAAATGATCTTTCTTTCATTTATGTTTCACTGTGAAGTGTTGTAGTAAATTTTACTCCCACTATAAAAGGAAGGAATCCCATGCACGCCCGACCTATCACCCAATAGAAGTTGAGCGCTCACCCGAGGCACATGCGGGTTGCCGAGTCTCTCTTTTATGTGAGTTTTAGTGGGAAGCATTTATCTATGATTAGTGTAAGAGTATTCAAGAATGAAGTTTAGACATACAAGAATCATAGGGCTCAGAATGGCCTCCAAATCCTTGTAGCTTCTTCAGACCATATGTTTTAATAGACTCCCATAACATATATTATAACAGAAAGAAATATATAATCATTCATTCATAGCATACAAGGAAATAGAACTCCTAAGAATGAAATATACATTAAAGCTACTGATATCCATGTCTATTTGCAATAGGTTACCTCATTGTATTCATTGTTTCATTACAAAGAGACATAGAGGGCAGACCGTAGTCATGCACATCACTAGGATTGTATAACTATGCCAAAAGAAAAAGAAATTACAATACTGTGCCTAGTACATTCCTATCTGAATCAAAATTCCACCTTGCAGCACTCCTACAAAGCTTCACCCATGTTATCTCTCTCTCTCTCTCTCTCTCTCTCTTTGTGTATATCTCTTTCTCTATCTCTATATCCTCATCTGTATGTTATCTCGGTATCATCTCTCTATTTCTTTTCTCACTATAGGCACTTGTATTTATCATCTTCCCATGTTTCAAGCTCACCTTGCCACACCCTCAGATCTATCACCAAGTGTCGAATGTGGTCCTCCAAGCGAGCATGTTCCTTTAGGCCTAAGCTCTCCACTCTATCTCATGATGATCTCCTAGAAGATCCCATCGTTGGCATGATCTTTCTTGGTGCCACCTATTGTTAGGCTGGCATCTTATCCACGTGCAACCGATCATGATTTTCATGTGTTCTACCTTTGTTGCATAAAATGGATAAGTCCCAAACCTCCTTTCATGCACTGCGTGAAACATGTGACTTCTTAACTCTTCTTATTACACGCTTTTGCCTTGTGCACCCTTTTATAACTGGGATCCCATGCAACCCACGCGCCTTCATACTTAGCCAATTTTCCAGGGGCCCAACATCACCCCACACTACACATGTTCTCTATCCTCGGAAGCATTTTACTTGACCAAGGTGCAAGTTGGTTCAATGGAACCAAGGTGTAGACATATCTTACAAAATGAATAAGGAATGAAAGAATGGGGGAAAGAATGAAGAATGAGGGGGGAACATTAATTCAAAAGGATGGGGAAGTCCCATCAAAAATCTACCTCCATCTTGTTCCACACTTCGACCTCACCCTTCGCCTTCTGGCATAGGTCACCTACCAGGGTGCTTACTTCATCAAATATTAGGCTAGCTTCCTGGGTGCCCAAAGTGTCCACAATCTATTCCATTTCCTTAACTAGATCTGCAAGCTTGTCCATTCTTTTGGTAATCTAGGGGTATAGTTCCTTCAGTCGAGCCTTAGTTTAGCTTCTTAAATCCTTAATCACCTCTGATTTCTTTTCTACCTTAGCCATAACCTTATCCCTCTCTACCCTGTTCCCCTTTTCTTTTTCTTGGAACTCCTTCATCTTTACTTCAAGCATGGAAACCAAGGATCTTGCCACCTTATCTTGATCCACGCATGTGTCATATGTGGCTTCTGTAGACTGGGCAGTGACCTTGATCTCCATGAGTACTTGGCTATACTCGGTAACAAGTGTGATCACCTTTAACCGGTCCTCCTCCTTTAGGCACGCGGCCACTTCCTCTGCAGATTCCAATTCTAGGGGTTGTCTCTCCATGGTGAGGATGCACATTAAGTCCTCTAGGTATTCTAGCATCAATGCATACCTTTGGGGGATTGGTGTTAGATTAGGGTGCTTTAATATGATGGCACTTTTTATCGATTCTACTTTCTTGTAGACCTCTTACACCTTTTCCTTCTCCTCTTTGAACTCACGCTTCAGCTGCGTGCTGATTAGTTCCTCCTATTTTAAGTTTCTGGCCACTGTAGCCAACTCCTCTTTCTTCTTGGCCAGTTTTCCCTCTAGAGCCCTTATGTTTTTGTTCCGTGTGAATAACCTCACCTATGTTTCAACCGGCGACCTTGTTTAGAGCATTGCACACTTACTCATGTGAGATCTATTGAGCATTTAATAAGGGGTTATCTCCCTTAGACTTTGGCAATGTGATAAGCACCTTTTTGTAGACTTCAAAGTTTGGCTCATCAATGTGGGACTCAAATGCCCAAGAAAGCATCTTCTTAGTCCTGGGGTATGCACCCTCCTTATCGAACGATCCCATGGCTATAATTTTCTCAATGGGCATCATGCTCTGGAACCGTGCACATAGCACCTTCTTTGAATCATCCACATAGCCCATTATCTACCTCTGTTCTGCATCCAAAGTTCTTCTACCCGAGCGTGCGCCTTTGGGGAAGCTAACTGTTAGAGCAGGGCCTCATAGGCTATCATGTCCCTTTTTAATGATCTCCTCCTTCCCTTCCTTAAGTACTATGTCTGCACTATGCTCTAACTCTTGGTCTACAAGGGCCTCGAGCATCTTCTTTGCTTCTCGCTCTGCTATTTTAGTTATCTACTCCTTAGTAAAACTTATGTCTCCCTGCTTCTCCATGGCATCCTTCTCATCTGTCTTTGTATCTTCAGTGCCTTCATCACCTTGTGTGCCTTTTCGTCATGCAAATACGAACTCTTTCTTTTCATCCCCATTCTCTTCCTATGAGTCATAGATACTAAATATGTGAGGTTCCAAAGGTTCCTTGTCTTTCTCTAGATCTTCCTCCTCGTCACCACCTTTTTCACTCTTATCCTCTCCTTCTCCTAGATATCTCTCCAAGCTATCGGTCACCTCTGAGTCCAATTATTCATCCACCCTATGCTTCCTCCTGAGAGGTGTCTTCTGGTTAGGGGATTTTTCCTTCTCTTCTTCCTCTTATAACTCCTCCATGGTGGTGGGTTGTTCAGGTGCCTCTACTTCTTGCGTCTTCTCCTTTACTGGAGACTTCTTTCTTCGAACATAGGTGCTTGGCTTGGTGCTTATAGAAGGCATGCTCACTGTCTAAGTAGTTGGCACACTTGGAGCTCCTTCCTCTCCTCTACCTCTCTTCTTAGACGCTGGATTCTTCTTTCCCAAGGGGTCCTCAGGTATCAAAATCTCATCTACCAAAGTATGCGACATTCTCAAACTTTGGCCTTATGTGCATGTATACATGCGTTGTGGATCCTCCAGCGATGGGAAGTGTTATTGGCCTAGTCACATGGATTTTGTGTGACACGTAGTTCTCCACGTATGCGTGCTTACCTCCGGGGTAGTTCAGTTTCTTCCTCATATCCCTGTGCTCCCAGTCCAATTTTCCTAGCTCCATCCTTAGCTTCTTTGATTCTTTAAAATTGTTTACCCCCCGCTTGGAAGTATTGGGGAAGTGAATGTGAAAGGGAGTCTTGCACCAAGGGCTCCATGATTCGTCAATAATTTTTAAACCTTCCAAAGCAGTAGTGTGTTGGTACATCGTGAACTCATCTTCTCCCTGTGTGGCTACTGGGAGGTTGTTCAGGGGATCCTCCATTCGACCCCGAATGCATTTCTACAGTGCGTATACCACTTTTCTAGCCACACTTTATGGGGGAGGCATCATTATATCACATGCATATTTTTCGAACCTCGTCACTGGCAAAGGGTCTTTAGATGGGTAATCCCACACGAACTTATCTGATGCATCTAACACTCCAATCTCTGCGAACACTATGGTTAGCAGGACATTGCCAAAGAGGATCTTGTCCCCTTCCTTCGCACATTTAACTATCTCCTATGCAATGTACGTAGACAAGTTATAAATAGTCCCCTCTGTAATCTTCCTCCAGACATGTAGCCATGGCTTGTTGATTTACGTCCATCTTTCTTGGATATTTAGCTTCGATAATAGGTGCAAAACCATCTTCATAATGGGGTCCTTGATGTTTGAGATGACATAGTACCGTGACCATTTCTTGTAGGCATATTTTGTGACAGTCTCTTGAATATCCTCCTTGTCACCAAGGTCATCTTTTAGGCTATCTCCCTCACATATGAGTCCTGTAAACTGTGAAATCAACTCGGGAGTCATGCGCTTATATCTCTAGAAAAAGTGGAAGTAGTCCTCATGCACCCGAGACATCAACCATTGGTACAAGCAATCTGTCTTCCCAAAGTAAGGCAGCTCATAGAGTTGCAACAGCCTTGCCTTCACCAATTTGACCTTTACGTCATCATTGTAGATAGGAAAACCTTTAAGTGTTTGTTTTTTGGTTGGGTGTACTAATTCTAATGCCATTTCTTTCTCTATAGTGCTGGTGTGGTGATTATAGTCATTAAATGGTATGCTTCTCAAATGGGATTCCCATTCCTTCCCCATCATCACTCCATCTAGGTACTACAATTTTTGCATACCATTCTTCAATTGTATCTACCTCAGGTTCTGGTTGTTTAGCCTTAGCTTTTTCCCTTCCCTTTCTTGGGTGCCATGGTTGAGGTGATTTTATCACTCCAATCCTCTCCTTGTTACTCTACTTTCCTTCTCCCAACCTTTGATCTCAGATCCATGATACAATTCTTCTAAACCCGTGCCCTAGTTTGTTGAACCCTAACTTTGATACGTTCTTCACAAGACAACGTCTCTTCACTTCCTTCCACACCTATGTAATTCCTTCCTTCTGGTTCACAATCTCAAACTAGCTCTTTACTTTTTTTAATCATGTAGATCTTCCACTTGATCGAATCTTAAAAACCCTAGCTGATAGCACTCGCTTATATCTCTGACTCTTCGTTTTTGGCAAAGTAAAATGAGAGTGCCCTGACCCTCTATTTATAGTTTTTCCTTTTTTTGGTCACTAAATGCTACTCTACCTACCCCATAATTTTTTCATTTAATGTGGATTTTTTAAAAAATCCCTTCTTCAGTGTCTTCACTCACGCGCCCTTCCTACATGAAAACCCTCTTTAACTCACGTGCCCTTCTTGCGTGAAAACACCTCAAACCTTCCTGGCACATAAACCAACTTGACATGAGACTCTTACACGTGCTCAATATGTGCCGAAGGTACTTCTTCAGTCTAGATTATTTCTTTTGCCTACCTCATATTGCTTTAATTGTGCTTCCTTTTCCTTTATACGTGGGATCTACAAGTAGCTTTATCCTAGCACCAACCATTCTATCTTTTCTCTCCATCTCTCTTTCAACTGGGTTACTCAACAAGGCTCTTCAACACAACTTCCTTGGTACTTTTAAATCATGGCACTTCTTCACTTTTCTCCACCCCACACTTAAACAATGCGCGGTCCTCTGCGCACTCATAAATTCTCCAAAAATAGTAATAAGGTTATCGGTGACCAAGGCGTAAAAAAAACAACAACGCGAAAGGGAAACACAAGGGAAGGAAAATTCATAAAGGAAAATTTCTAAACTAACTGGCAAAAAATGCCTTATTTACAAACACTAAGAAGACTTATTTATAGTAGGGCTTCATCCTACTACCATTGAAGTGTCTAGGAAACTTCATTCCATCCAGTGCTTATAACTAAAACGTGCCTGAATCAAGGATGTATGAGATTGTATAGGGACCTAACCAATGGAATTTCAAATTTCTAGGATGATGCAGAAATCTAGAATCATATAGTAACACCATCTTCCCAAACCTCAAACTTCTTGTTTCTAATATGGCAATCATGCCAAGCCTTTTCCTTTTCCTTTTTGACTGTTTGGCTCTAATGGGAAAGTGATCATCTCTCATCCAGTGTCATTAGTTTATCAATTCTTTCTTCCAGTGCTTGTTCATCAGCTAATCCTCTTGCACTTGTTATTCACAGAGAAGGTAAAATAAATTCAACTGGAAAAATAGCTTCTGCGCCAAACACCAATTGAAAGGTTGTGGCTTTATTTAATCTTTTATACATAGTCCTGTAAGCCCATAAAACTGCTGATACCTTATCATCCCAATCCTATCTTCCAACATCATAGATTTTGGTCAAGGTATGACTCGTTATTTTGTTAAATGCTTCTATGGTTCCATTTTCTTGTGGGTGATAGGGTGTAGTCTTATGATGAGCCACCATGAACTTAGATAATAGAATCCTCACGGTCTCATTCAGAAAATGTGTACCCCTATCACTGGTCAAACTCAAAGGGCATCCATACCTTGTGATAATGTTCTCCCATAGGAACCTTTCCATTATTGTTGCCGTGCAATCTTTAGTGTGGGCTACTTCCGCCCACCTTGTGAAATAATCTATATAAGTGATGACATAACGTGACCCCGTCCTACGTGCTACCGGTGCAATAGGTCCTACAAACTCTATCGACCACTTTTCAAAAGGCTTCATGCTAGGAATAAGATGCAAAGGCATTTCATCTCTTGTTCCTGGTTTGCCAATGCGTTGACAGTTGGTCACATGCTTTATAATAATCCCTACAATCTCTGTACAAGGTTTCCCACCATAAACTTGCCATTAATATTTTGTACACGGTGGCGTCACCTACGTAATTCCCACCCGCACTTCCTCTGTGTGCTTCCTCCATGATGGCCAGGCACTCATGCTCTAACACACATTTGTGCAAAACTTCATCACATCCCAATTTGTATAAGTCTTCACTAATCAACATGTAGGGCACGATGCATATGGCCAACTAATTCTTTTCCAATGCCTTCATTCTATCTGGCACCACACCTTCTTTTAAGAATACAACAATCTCTTCCAAATTCGAGGGGTTCGCTCCGCAATCTAAATAGTTGTGCATCTGGCATTAATTCCTCAATACTTTGCATGTCCTCTCTTGAATCAATTCTTGACAGATGATCAGGTCCATAATTTCTTTTTCCGTGCTTCACTACAACAATGAATTCAAACTCTTGAAACAACAACACCCATCGACATATGCGCCCTTGAAGAATGGGCTTGTTCACTAGATACTTTAATATCATATGGTCAGTGTAGAATACAAAGGGTGTCGCTAGTAGATACTGTCTAAATTTGAAAAGTGCATAGATCATTGACAATGCCTTGCGCTCGGTTGTGGTATAATTTTGCTCCGCTGGTGTTAACTTCCTACTTGTAAAATAGAGAGGATGATCAAAAATTCCCTCACCTGGTTATGTAAGTACTGCTCCAATGGCGGTTTCTAAGGCATCTACATGGAAATGGAAGGGCGTGTCCCAAGAGGTAAATCATAAAATGGGTGCGGGTAATAAGTCTATCTTTTAATGTATCAAATGCCCTCTGTTGCACCTTTCCCCAATAGAAGGTACTTTTATTTCTAAGCAACTCCTCTAAGGGCATGACGATCTTGGCATACCCCTTAATGAATTTCCTGTAATACCCCATACGCCCAAGGAATCCACACACTGCCGCTCTGGCTAGTAGGCTCCCTTAACCCCATAATAACTGCAACTTTAGCGGGATCTACCAGCAAGCACTCCTCACATATGATATGCCCCAATAAAGTCCCAAAGGGTGTAGCAAACACACACTTCTTAATGTTGAGGCGATATCCTCAACTGCCTACACATTTTAAAACATTAATATCAAGTTGTCATAGTGGTCCTTAACTAGACCACATACTATCCAATCATCCAAATAAACCTGGAGAAACTTATGAATGAAGTCCTGGAATTCTTACACTACTATGCGCAAAAAGACAGTAGGTTCATTCTTCAACCCAAAGGGCATAACTGTATATGTAAAAATTCCCCACTCGGTGGTGAAATTTGTCTTCTCCTGGGTCCTCCTTTGTAAGCTAGACTTGGTGGTATCCTGAAATCCATCCGTAAAGGAATATATTTCATGCCCATCGAAACCTTCCAAAATTTCTTTAGTGAAGGGGGTTGGAAATGGATCAATGACACAAACTGCATTCAATTCCATATAATTCACACAAATTCTAATCTGCCCATCCTTCTTGATGATGATTACCATCGAACTTATCCATTCCAATTCTTCCACTGCCTCAATGATCCCAAAAGCTATCATCTTTTCTATCTCCTCCTTAACATTCACACGTAAGTTGGGATTCATCACGTAGGGTATTTTTCTAACTAGGTGTGCACCTTCCTTCAATTTTATCCTTATCTCCCCTAAGGAATGGGTGAACACCTTTTAGCTCATGGTACCCATGCGGGAATAAATCCTCGAATTCATGCAATAGATCAATGATCTTTGATACTTCCTTCTCCATCCAATAATCTCTAATAATATCTTCCCTAGGTTCTTCTCCTAAACCGATGTTAAATTTCTTTGTGTTTAATGGCTCATGGTAAGCATGCACATGGGAATTTGCACTATCCATAACTTCACGCATCCCTACAAAATGGCTAACATCTAAACTCTCCAACTCCTCTCCATCGATCACATATACTAACTTTCCCTTCTCCTTTTCTAAACACACATGCTTAAGCTGTAACCTCTTATGTTTCTCTCAATCTCTTCGAAACGTGCCCCCAATCCAAGTTCACCTAGTATTTCTAATAGCCTATCTTCTGTCCTGGCACTATCCCCCATGGTAAGGGTGCTTGATACCTTACAAGGCCCTTATCAACTGATGGTTTGGTTACTCCGATACTCAAAAGTTTGAATAAAATCAGACGTGAGCTCTTGCCAAATTCCTTGTCTGGTGGCATGTTTCTGAATGAATGTACCGATTGTGTTGCGCACAACGCTACAGTGTAGAATACAACTTGTGCACTCAGAGGGATGGTGGCAAGGTTTCCACGCCTTCTCTCTAGACCCATTCACTCTCTTAGATATGGAAAGAGGCAAGCTCCTTCCCATGGTACTCCTTGATGATGGTGGGTATATTACTCTTAGAAAATCTGACAGAGAGAAATTCTTACCTCATGCCACTCTAAAAGTCTTTCCTGATGTGTGGCCCACCAATGAGCTATTGTGCTGAGAAAGACGTAACTCAGCATCTCCCTTCATTCCCTCTCATTCTTCCATTGAGCTTCTATCTCATGTAGAAAGATCTCAGGGAAGGCTCCTCTGAAGTACTTGGGTAGTTCTTTTTCCTCCAAGGTGCCAAAACTGTACGTACCTTTTTTACCTTGGTCACTGATACTCTCAACTACCATCCCCATTAATTCATAAGTCCCAATGCGCCCAATATTGTAATTTCTTTACATAGATCATGATGCATGCTAGATAGAAATGGGCTTTGGGTTGTGCTTGGTTATTGGACTTCTGCCAATGTGTTAGGGTTTATAGCAAGTAGTGGGCCAAGATGTAGTTAATTTTACTCCCACTATAAAAGGAAGGAATCTTGTGTACACCAACCTATCACCCAGCAAAAGCTGAGCACACACCCGAGTCACGTGCAAGTGCCAAGTCTCTCTTTTATGTGAGTTTTAGTGGGAAGTATTTATCTATGATTAGTGTAAGAGTATTCAGGAAAGAAGTTTAGACATAAAATAATCATAGGGCTTAGAACAGCCTCCAGATCCTTGTAGCTTCTTCAAACTGGATGTTTTAATAGACTCCATAACATATACTATAACATAAATAAATATACAATCATTCGTTCATAGCATGCAAGGAAAGAGAACTCCTATGAATGAAATATACATTAAAGCTCCTGATATCCATGTCTATTTGCAATAGGTAGCCTCAATTTGTATTCATTGTTTCATTATAAAGAGCCATAGAGGGTAGACCGCAGTCATGCATATCAGTAGGCTTGTATAAACTATGCCAAAAGAAAAAAGAAATTACAATACTGGGCCTAGTACATTCCTATCTAAATCAAAGTTCCACTTGCAAAACTCCTACAAAGATTCACCCATGTTATCTCCCTCTCTCTCTGTGTATATCTCTTTCTCTATCTCTATATCCCCCATCCATATGTTATCTCCATCTCATCTCTCTATTTATTTTTCCTGCTATAGGCACATGTATTTATCATCTTCCCACTCTACCAAATCACCTTGCTGCACCCCTTAGATCCGTCGCCAAGTTTCGAATGTGGTCCCTCTAAGTGAGCATGTTCCATCAGGTTTGAGCTCCTCCACTCCACCTCATGATGATCTTCTAGAAATATCCCATCGCTGGAATGCTCTTTCCTAGGCCACCTGTTGCCAAGGATGGCATCTTATCCACGCATAACCGATCATGCTTTTCACGCGTTCTACCTTTGTTGCATAAATTGGATAAGTCCTGAACCTCCTTTCGTGTGCTGAGTGAACCATGTGCCTTCTCTAACTCTTCCTCCTATGCACTTTTTTCCTTACGCGCCCTTTTATAACTGGGATCCCATGTGCCCATGCGCCTTCATACTTAGCCAATTTTCCAAGGGGCCCAACATCACCCCACACCTACGCCTGTTCTCCATCCTCGGAAACATTTTACTTGACCAAGGTACAAGTTGTTTTCAATGGAACCATGGTGTAGACATATCTTACAAAATGAATAAGGAATGAAAGAATGGGGGAAAGAATGAAGAATGGGGGGGGAAAATTAATTCAAAATGCTAGGGAAGGTCTCATCGCAGATCTACCTCTAGCTTGTTCCACACTTCGACCTCACCGTTTGCCTTTTGGCATAGGTCACCTACCAGGGTGCTTACTTCATCAAAGCTTAGGCCCAGCTCCTTGGGTGCCCAAAGTTTCCACAACCTATTCCATTTCCTTACCCAGATCCGTGAGCTTGTCCATTCTTCTAGTAATCTAGGGGTATAGTTCCTTCAGTCGGGCCTTAGTTGACCTTCTTAAAGCCTCAATCACCTCAAATTTCTTTTCTACCTTGACCAAAAACCTTATCCCTCTCCGCCCTATTCCCCTTGTTCTTTTCTTGGAAACTCCTTTAGCTCTGCTTCCAAGCATGGCAACCAAGGATCTTGCCACCTTATCTCGATCCACACATGTGTCATATGTGGCTTTTGCCAAGACTAGGCAATGACCTTGATCTCCACAAGTACTTGGTTTGTACTTGGGCAACAAGTGCGATCAACCTTTAACTGGTCCTCATCCTTCAGGTGCGTGACCACTTCCTCCATAAATTCCAATGCCAGGGGTTCATCTCTCCATGGTGAGGATGCGCGTTAAGTGTTCTAGGAATTCCAATGTCGATGTGTACCTCTAGGGGATTGGCGTTAGATCTGGGTGCTTTAATATGATGGAATTTTTTATCGATTCTACTTTCTTGTAGACCTCCTACACCTTTTCCTTCTCATCCTTGAGCTCACGCTTCAGCTGTGCATTGATTAGTTTCCTCCTATTTTAAGTTTCTAGACACATTAGCCAACTCCTCTTCCCTTCTTGGCGAGTTTCTCCCTCTAGAGCCCTTATGCTATCATTCCGTGCGAATAGGCCTTGCCTCTGTTTCAACCCGTGACCTTGTTTAGAGAATTACACACTTGCTCATTTGAGAGCTCCTGAGCATTTACTAAGGGGTTGTCTCCCTTAGAATTTGGGTAAAATGGTAAGCACCTTTTGGTAGACTTCAAAGTCTAGCTCGTCAATGTGGGACTCAAATGCCCAAGAAAGCATCTTCTTGGTCCTGGGGTATGCGCCCTCCTTATCGAATTGATCCCATGGCTTATAAGTTTCCTCAGTGGGTATCATGCTCTAGAACTGTGTGCATAGCACCTTCCTTGAATCACCCACATAGCAATACAATTTATCTACCTTTGTTCTACATCCATATTTCTTCTACCCGAGTGTGCGCATTTGGGGAAGCTAAATGTGTTTAGAGCGGGGCCTCCTAGGCTGTCATTTCCATTTTCAACACTCTCCTCCTTCCCTTCCTTAAGTACTATGTGTGTGCTACACTCTAACTCCTAGTATACAAGGGCCTCAAGCATCTTCTTCACTTCCTCGCTCTGCTATTTTGGTTATCTACTCCTTGGTAAAACTTATGTCTCCCTGCTTCTCCATGGCATCCTTCTCATCCGTCTTTGTATCTTCAGTGCCTTCATCACCTTGTGTGCCTTTTCATCACATGAATATGAACTCTTGATTTTCATCCCCCACTCTCTTCCTCTGAGTCATAGACACTAAATATGTGAGGTTCCAAAGGTTCCTTGTCTTTATCTGGAATCTTCCTCCTCATTGCCACCTTCTTCACTCTCATCCTCTCCTTCTCCTAGATATCTCTCTAAGCTGTCAGTCACCTCCGAGTCAGATTCTTCATCCACCCTTTTGCTTCTTCCTAAGAGGTGTCTTCTGGTCCAGGGGATTTTTCTTTCTCTTCTTCCTCTTGTGACTCCTCTATGGTGGTGGGTTGTTTGGGCACCTCTACTTCTGGCATCTTCTCCTTTACTGGAGACTTATTTCTCCGAACATAGGTGTTTGAGGCTTAGCGCTTGTAGAAGACATGCTCACTATTCTGAGTAGTCGAAACACTTGGTGCTCCTTCCTCTCCTTTGCCTCTCTTCTTAGATGTTGGCTTCTTCTTTCCCAAGGGGTCCTTAGGTATCAAAATCTCATCCACCAAGTACACGCCATTCTCGAACTTTGGCCCTTATGTGCATGTATACGCGTGTTGTGGATCCTCCAGCGATGGGAAAGGCATTATTGGCCTAGTGATATGGATTTTGTGTGACATGTACCTATCCACATACCACACGCTTACCTCTGGGGTAGTTTAGTTTCTTCCTCATATCCCTGTGCTCCTGATCCAACTTTCCTAGCTCCAGCCTTAGCTTCTTTGATTCTTTAAATCTGTTTACCCCCACTTGGAAGTATTGGGCAATGAATGCGAAAGGGAGCTTGCACAAATGGATCCATGATTCATCAATAATTTTGTACTTTCCCAAGCAACAAAACCAATATTTAGTCAATTTTACTCCCACTATAAAAGGAAGGAATCCCATACACGTTGGCCTATCACCAAGCAAGAGAAGCTGAGTGCTCACCTGAGGCTCGCTGCGAGTGTTCGAGTATCTCTTTTATGTGAGTTTTAGTGGGAAAGCATTTATCTATGATTAATGTAAGAGTATTTAGGAAAGAAGTTTAGACATATAAGAAATCACATGGCTTAGAACAGCCTCTAGATCCTTGTAGCTTCTTTAGACCAGGATGTTTTAACAGACTCTATAACATATATTATAACAGAAAGAAATATACAATCATTCATTCATAGCATGCAAGGAAAGAGAACTCCTGATGAACGAAATATACATTAAAGCTACTGATATCCATGTCTATTTGCAATAGGTAAACCTCATTTTATTCTTTTTTTTCATTTACAAAAGAGCCATAGAGGGTAGACCGCAATCATGCACATCACTAGGCTTGTATAACTATGCCAAGCGAAAAATAAATTACAATACTGGGCCATAGTACATTCCTATTTGAATCAAAGTTCCACTCGCAGCACTCCCTGCAGAGCTTCACCCATGTTATCTCTCTCTCTCTCTGGTATATCTCTTTCTCTATCTCTATATCCCCATCTGTATGTTATCTCTGTCTCGTCTCTCTATTTCATTTCCTACTGCAGGAGCTTGTATTTATCATCTTCCCACACTTTCAACTCACATTGTCCGCGCCCTTAGATCCATCGCCAAGTGTCATAATGTGGTCCTCCAAGTGAGCATGTTCCTTCAGGCCTAAGCTCTCCACTCCATCTCATGATGATCTTCTAGAAGATCCCATCGCTGGCATGCTCTTTCATGGGCCACCTGTTTCCAGGCTGACATCTTATCCACATGCAACTGATCACGCTTTTCACGAGTTCTACCTTTGTTTCATAAATTTCCCTAAGTCCCAAACCTCATTTTGCACACTGTGTGAACCATGTGCCTTCTTAACTCTTCCTCCTGTATGCTTTTTGCCTTGTGCACCTATGTGCCTTCATACTTAGCCAATTTTCTAGGGGCCCAAAAAGTGTGATCCAATAAAAAAATACCACGTAGGTATGGATTTTGCTATGTCAGACTCTATATATCCTTCGTTAGTCACCCCAGAGTGTAAACCAACAAGAAAGCTCCATGCTTATAATGTTTTTACAATTTCAGACTTCATTTTTTTTCCAAATTGGTAGGTCATGTGAGTCATTACAAAGCACAAGCCAATAGAAAATCTCCAAGTTACTTTGTAATTTGCAATGTTAGTCCTTTAATAACCTTTTTGGTTTTTAACCAATAAAAATATTCCACTCTACTTTACTTTTGAATTGATTTAAAAAATATGGACATATGCTAAACCCTAGATATTGCAAGGTCATGTATGGTAAATAAACACTAAAGCACAAATTTCACATAAGCATTAAGCTAAATAAAATATAAAAACTTGAGTGTAAGAGAGGATAAAAAGACTTAGTTGATTCACACTTGATCCTGAAGTATTATGGACTAGAAGATTGATGGATAGAAGGAGTAGAATGTCATAATAAAACTCAGAAAATCCTATAATTACTAGATGATTCAGGACTATGGAGCCTAGGCAAGGAATGTGGCGCCTAGGTTCCAGAAACCACTAATAGGTGTAGTCACAAAATCACACACTTTACAAATTATTTAGTCATGATCTCATACTACTATTCATATGGTTTTTGAGTGAAGAAATTACTAACTAACCCCCTTCTTTTGGCCATTTTAATTTGATTATAGTAGTCACTTCCGACCTCCCATACAAACTTTCCTGATCTATTTTTTCATTTTCAGTCATTTTAGCCTTGACTGGGGTGCCCATGATTATACTAGGGAACTTGCATGCACCCTAGTCCCAGTCAGGGCACCTTGATCCTTTTCCCACTTTCCCACAACTTTTTGGGCACTTTCTAGCCATTTGAGCATTTCATATTTCTTATGGTTGGCCTCTTCAGGGTTAATTATGAAATTCGATCAAGAGAACCATATAAATATAAAGTTATAAAACCATAATAAGGGACCAATTACTAGTCACTACTATCATCACCTAAGGTTGCATCCATCTAAGGCTACACTTACATCCATCTAGCTGCATCAAAAAGGTAAAAGGTTGGTTCATCTACATCACACTGCATAGGAGGGAAGTTTATTATATCCATCCACCATTCTATTACATTTTCTACACATAGTTATTGCTCTCTACTTTCACAAAGTATGACTGACACAAGAGCACATAGGGCATCATTGCACACACTTGCACATAGAACTACATTGGGTCTAAGATGTATTTCATCACTTAGTTTGTAATTCCACCATTGTGGAAGTTGAGGTCAGTCTGATCCCTTCATATACATATTTCTTTTTTAGGGTTTGATGTTTTTCTTGGGGTTTTGTAGGTATTTTCTTCATCTCTATCTACCAGTGATATCCAATGTCATTTGGATATATTAGTGCAAAAGACAATGAAGGCTTCATATCATCTTTCAACCCTATAATTTTGGTTTCTAGACCTCTTATACTGACCAAGGCACTCAGAACTCAGACTAGGGCACCCACAAGCACCTCGACCCTCTCTCAGCTGCCCCAATCCAACAAAAGAGCTTTGATATTTCCTTTTCAGTACCTCTACATTTTTATTCCTTATTCCATAATATTTAGTTCATTTTATGACATAGTCCAGATTAGCCTCTAAATCAGCTAATTTATTTACTTACTCTTCTTGCACATTAGGGTTTCTATTTTCATTAGCCTAGTTACATGGGTACCTTTCTATATTTAATTACTACCTTTATATTTACTTTTATTTATCATTATTCCTAGTTAGATTAACTATCATAAATCCATATTTTTAGTGTAATTTTGGTGAACTTGAATCCACTTATACACTCCTAGAATCCTCATTCTTCTTATGGTTCCTTCATCATGGCTATCTCCATTCATGGATTTTTTCTTCTTCATCCTTAATTGTAAGCTAAAATAATCAATATTCTCCCAACAATGCATATTCTTAACAACACTCATCCAAATATACTCTATAATACCTTTGCAGATGCATTTTCTCAGCATATTGCTTTTTCGTCTACCCCTCATGCTCACCTCCCTACTTTTGACAATGACCCACCTCTGCATATCATATTTCATATTTAGAATGTATGTGTCAAGCACACTTTAATTGATAACAGATTTGAACTCAACTTATGTCTCATGTCATTCTTTGATGTCATAGGTATTTTAGCTTGTGACATTAGTCCATCTTATCTTTCACTGCGTGCTTATAATGGTTAAGTTTGTCCATGAGTTGATCATATTACATTTCCTATAACTTTAGGACCCAAGACTATCCCTACCATGTTTTTCATCACTGATTTCCCAATCTCCTATAATTGCTTACTTGGTAGACCATGGCTTCATGCCATGCAAGCCATAATATCTTCTGTAAATCATTGTGTCAAATTCATACATGAGGGTATTGAGCATACTATTTTTCGTGATCGTAATCAATTCTAATATTTTGAACGCTCCTAATACTACTCTTCCTATTCCACGCACTAATACTACAGATTATCCTCAACCTATGTAAGAACCACCTCACTTTCCAACACTTGAGGGTGTCATTTGTGTGATCGATGCAGTTTATTTTATGCCACCTACTACTACTACTACTATATTCCCTTATTAGGGGCCTGTCCAATCTATGGATGTCGCTCTATCACCTACACCTTCACATGTACTGCCTCCATGAGCGCGCCCACCATTTACTTTCACAATTTTTATGAATGATTCATATTGATAAAATATTCAATTTGATCCTACTTTTGATGATACCATTTCCTCACACAATGGTCTAGCTTGACTTGGTTTTTCTTTTGAGGACCTCTATCCTCCTACTCACACTCCTCATCTATATTATGGCTTCATCACTATTACTATTGCTTATGGCTTGCATGTCTTCAATATCACAATTTATCTATCGTTCATTTCTCACTCTTCTCCACTCACATTAGGACAATCATGGATTGATTACTATAGACACCAAAATTGGGTCACACTCCCTTTGGTCCCTTTTCAAATAGACAACTTAAACATATTCACTTAACCATGACCCTTTTACACCCACATTAATATTAGTTTAATTATTTATAATTAAAGTAATACTCATCCTCACTTCATTCATTATTTAATTACCTTAATTAAAACTAATTTCCACCTCACCAGACACCTCACCCCACCACCTCACCTAGACAACTCATCATAAACCTACTTAGCATGTTTCCCTTTTACTAGGACTCAATATCCACTCACCATAATTAAATAAGACTTAGTCCTACGTACCTTAATTAACTAAGAATTAGTTCAACCATAAAATCACATGCCTATTCATCCTCTAACCACATTCCCGATTATCTAAGTGTAAAATACTGTTTTGATCTGCGAGAATAGACATAGATTGCCAAGATCTGTCATTTTAGTAAACCTAGGATTTAGCTCCTTAATTGACGTTGGTCAACCCTAAACTGATGTCAGTCACCCTAAACCTTCGTCAGTTACCATATATTAATTTTGGAAACCTTGTTAGAGAGGTTGGCCACATTCTCAAGTTTTGCAACAAAGGATATCTGCATGAAAGCTAGAACCAGAGCAATTCACACATCCAGACAGCCATAACCAACACTAAGACGAATCTGAAGGTATTTACGTTCAGGGTAGAATTCCGAGAAGCACTACCATGAAAATGAGAACCATTCCATAGATCAACCATCACCATCATCCAGCCATCAAATCTGTAAACACTAGTAAGTGTATCTCTAACCTGCATCATTTCATACTTATTTAGATTACAAAGTTTCTTCATCTCTGTTTATCAGCATCTATTTGCATTTTTCATCCCACCCTTGTTACCTTCCTATGAATCCAACCTCTCCATCACCCAAAATAATTTAATCACCTATACTTGATTCATGAATACATCTCAGTACCCCCAACACCATTATAAACCTAGCCATTTTCCTCACACTCACTGCCTTACCTCAAAAAGTTCTCAAAACCCAGTTTATTGAATTTCTACCATCCCACCTTAATAGTCGTTAGTCATACCTCACCGACGTTTGTCTCCGTATTTGATAATCCTTCTAATAATAAAAACTTAAAAACCTACATCCAAGAAACCTAATATACCTAAAATCTGACCCTGACCTATTCCAACACCTTGACTACCTACCCTACTTCTAGATCTGATCATAACCTAGCCTGTTATATTGGATTTTCTTACTGTATTTGGATGAGATACTGTGTGCATGTATACTTTGCTTAATGCTAAATCAAATGAAGCAAGAACTACCACCTAAAATAGTTCTACAATTTAGCTAAAACAAAGCATAAACACCATCATGATAAGAATTAAACAAGGGTTAGATGCTAGCATTCATCAATACAAACTTTGAAACTAACAATGCTAAATATCTAAACTCCTCTATTCTCTAACAACAAATAAATGAATGGACCTAAGTAAGCTCCATGGCTATCAAAATAGTTGTCCTTAATGCTCCAAGAACCTAGGAATGGGGGCTAATCAAAGTTGGGCTACAAGACCCTTTTGACACCTCCCATATGACCCAAGCACTTTAAGAAAGAGGCTTAACTCTTCAAGATGATGAACTCTCAAAAGGGCAAGGTGCAAGCTCTTAGTCTCTTTGCTATATGCTTTGCATTTACTCTCTTAGAAAGTTTAGGTGTAAGTAAAAAGGTAGGTGGATGGCTCTTTATATAGCCCAAAGGATAAAGGATTCAACACATTCTCATGAATGTGGGATAAAGGTAAAACATGATTAGGAATGGATAAGGTTGCTTTATTAAAGGTAACCTTACTTTAGAAGGGTTTAATACATGTTTAGCAAGTCATGGGAGTTGGGGGTATTTTAATTAATCAAAGGTGATTAATTAATAGGTAGGTGTAAGCTTATAGAAGCCAATTAGAGGAATATTAGTGCGATTTAGGCTATTATAAGGGGATTAAATCATTTAAATATTGATTTATTGGTTAAATGGAAGGAAAAGCTAATTAATTAATAATAATTAATTAGTCTAGGTAGAAGGGGTGATTTATTAACGGAAGGTCGTTAATTAGGGTATTTGTTGGATAGGAAACTTAATTAATTAGCTTAGTGTAATTAATTAATGATGATATGAGGGAAAATGAGTGCTTTTGACGATATGTCGTTGATTTGCGAGAAAGGGGATAATTAGCACAATTTAAGTATTTAAATTGCTTGGGCGTAATTATAGGTGTCTACAGATACCTAAATCATATCAACTACAATAGGGAATTATTTATTTATGACATTTATTATATTAATTTGTATTAAATAGTGGGTTGACTTCCACCAAGGAAGTACCACACTTCTTGGATCTAGCACACACTAGGCAACCCACTGACATATATTGTTTAACTCTCTTATTTGGTCTTGTTGTGTATTTCAGGTAGTTCCTCCTAGCCAAAAGGAATCTCTCACAGTCAGCATTGGATCAAGAAGTCAGAATGTGTGCACAACCTTTAAACCAACCATCACAATAGGTATTCATCCTTGGCCCATCACCTTATCTGTTTCATCAAATCCACAAAGAAAGTGGTGAAATAATTACATTAGAGGAACTCTAGACCCTGATCATACAGACATATCTTTTCCCATGCCCTTTGGTCATTTTTTATTTGCAATAGTCCTTGGCTATATGAAAAATCTCACATGTTGGTATGCACACTATTTTTCACTTCCTCCATTCACTGTTGAGGAATATACCATGGGTATGTACCATTTACATCTCAATGGTTCATTACATTATTAGCCAGCCACTATTACCTATCAAGTCTCTAATTCTTATCCATATGACTTTGAACCTAAAACTAATGATCTATTATATGATATTACATGATCCATCCTTCATCTTCCACACTTAGGGGGAATACCATCCAGCACATGCCCCCTAACCTAGTAGCATCATTCATCACAACATAGAATACTTATAGCATACACATATCACATCCCCATCACATTAGCATAAGTGTATTTCTCATCTTTGCATTATCATACATCACTCTCATAGCATAGGTACATCCATACACACACATTTAGATCATCATGCAATGACACACTCTTGTGCTTTGGTTCATAGTTGACGAGGAGTTCACAAGACTCCTTGATCAGAACCCCATGGCCCTACAATACTATCTCACCCACTCATCCCCCTAGGACTCCTTGGGACAATTAATATATGGCATGCCCATATCTATCCCTCCTGCTCTTTCCCCCACCTCTGCATCAACTAGCACCAGCTTGGCGCTACCATCATCCACTTTACCACTTTTTGTGTCTTAGCTAGGTCCCATAGCTTCTATAACTGTAGTATCTACATCATCTATCACACTTGTAGTGTCAGTGGTTCCTCCGACAACCACCTTAAGTATATCCCCATCTGCACCTGCTAGCTCACATATACCTATTACATCACAACCACATCTGGTGTTAGAAACTTACACCCCTTTTCCAAAACCTCATCCTTTATATCCCATAGTCCTTACCCCCAATCACCACTAGAGTTGTTATGAATACCCTACCAACGTACACATACTACCAAAAAATCCTGACTTCATCTATCACTTATTCTGGATATGTGTCACCTACTTCTATTCCTCCTACGTAGTTCTCATACTTAGCACTACCATACACTAGAATACTACCCACCTCATACATTCAACATCAACCCCCTTTTTCTATAGGGGAAACCCATTCATCACAAACTACTAACAACCTCATTAAAATGATGATGGAAAAGATGCAGACTTTAGAAGCATTTTTTTTTTGCTCCCATAATTCTTTAACTTATGATGAAATATATAATGAGCCTATCCATCCATCTATTCCCATTCGCCCCTACCCTGTGCATTTAGAAATGCCTAAATTCAATCGCTTCAACAATAAAGAATACCCACATCAACACTTGTGGTCATTCAAACATGGGTGCAACCTAATTTCCCATAATGATGCTTTACTCCTACAAAATTTCCCAATGTCCTAAAGGACCAACATTAGATTGGTATAGTGGACTACCTCGACATTCCATTTATTCCTTTAATCAAGTAGCCTAAGATTTCTTAGACCATTTTTCAATCAATGTTATCAAGAAAGTCATCATGACTGATCTCTATTCAACCCGATAATATGGAGATGAATCTATTGTAGATTTCATTTCCCGCTGGCGGAGTCTTATCAACCAATTAATGTTCCAGTTACCTTAGATTAAAATTATTGAGTTGTTCACTAGGGATTGTGCTAGACACATCTCACCAACTCTGTAGGTACAAACCTTCTGAACCTTCGATGAAGGGTTCACCATGGCATGAAATTTGGAAATTTGTGCCATAGAAAATCCAATTACGAAACAAGAACCCCCCATTCAAATCAAATGACTCTTCTTTATATTTAAAACCTCAAAGTAACTATTCAAAACCTAAAGGATCTACCAATGTGGTAGTCCTCAAGGTAGGACCATCTCATCCTTTTAATCAAGCCCAACCTTCTTCCAATATTTCCCATGTCTAGGCCTTTCAGCTCTGGTAGGAACAACAGAAGTACACTTCAATTAGAGAGCCC
Organism: Taxus chinensis; assembly: GCA_019776745.2. Taxonomy (NCBI): domain Eukaryota; kingdom Viridiplantae; phylum Streptophyta; class Pinopsida; order Cupressales; family Taxaceae; genus Taxus; species Taxus chinensis. Next base: position 984,254,070 of record CM034146.1, read on the forward strand.
TATTCTTCAGTCTTGGAGAAGCTTCTTAAAGCTAGAGCCATTACACTTCCTCCCATAAAAAACTCATTTTTGATCAGTTAAAGTATGGAACTTAGAAAATAACATACAAAAGGTTTGCGTGGGAGAGTAGAGTGCATTCAAAAGTGTGGGAGGATCAGAAAGGAATCATGCGCTGAGGACAAAGACAAATTCGGGACTTAGCCATTTTCACAATAAGGAACTATTTTTGGAGATAGCGTGTGGACCATACAAACTAGTTAAAGACTTGCGCGACACACATTGGCCATTTTTGGAGGATCGGCTATGAAGCGATTTGCATGGATACAGGCTAAGAATAGATCTACTACTAGAAGTTAACTAAAACCAGTCTATTGTTAGCGCACTTACATGTGTGGCTACATTGTAACAGAGCATGTCTAATAATAGCATGTAACCACTTTTGGGATTAGATAAGTGGTGAAGGGAAAGTCCCCACCCTTATAAATATGTAGTGAACTGTGTATTATAATATATACAAAGAGGGGCATGTGAGAACTGAGTCATTGTGAGGTTATGCTGCCAAATCTGATGTGTGCATAAACTATGGTATTATCTATAGTAATAAGATTCTGTATATTTTTCATGTTTAATGCAATGGAATGTGTTGTATGAATCAAAGTGTCAAATCTTAAGTATAATTGGTTTGTGCATGCTTGATTTCATCATGGTTATCTCTTAAGTATGTTAATCTCTAGATCTAGATCTAAATATGTACTATAGAATGAAATATTAGTCATAGATCTGAATTCTTAAAGTCTTCATCATGCTAACATCCTGAAACAACCCTAAAGAGGGGCCTGGTACCTTTGCATGCTTCGGGTGAGTGCTCGGTCTAGGCTGAGTGATGTGTCAGTGCACCTAGGATTTTATTGGTGAATTCTAGGCTACATCATTGGTTCCATTGCCGGGACCTATTTTTTAGTAGTTTTCAGGATGGTTCACAATGAAGACATATTGGTTGACCCTAGCAAGTGTTGAGGAGTGGATACACGATCTAGAAGAAGAATACGCATGGAGGTTCAACACTAGATCTAAGTTTAACGCACACGTATGTGTGGAAAAAAATCTATATGACAATTTATATGAGAGCTTCTTCGCTATCTTTCTAGTAGAATTGTACGAGTGGATGATTACTTATGCATCTAAATGGAATTTGAGGTATCACACACTTGTTCATATGTAAGAATAATTTCATACCCTTTATGATGTAGATCTAATTTGGACTCACGTTGTGGATACGTGGTTCCATGGTGTTCTAAACAGGTATACCTTGGAGTACTCAATTTCCACTTATTCATGCCCAGAGGTAGCTAAATTCCATTTTTTATGATATCCAAGGGGAACTTACCTGCAAGGAATTCCACTGGTGATCAAGATCCTGATGGTAACTTTGAATTTGGAGAGAAAATTGATGGCTAACTAAACCCCACCACACACAGGGGTAGGATCAGGTTTTGTGAAAGATGATAGACCTAGCAGAAGAGAGGTAGAGAGAGGAAAGGTAGCATAAGTATAATGAGGTGCATGAGAGGGAGGTAGATAAATAACAGGAGGTTGCAGAGAAAATGGCATTGTGGAGAAAGATAGTTCAGGAAGGAGTTGAAGTTCACGTAGAAGACATCGAGCCCAAGTATCAGGAACTACCTCATTTGGGAAAGCATGACAGGGAACCCTCCTTGGCCTCACGTAGAAGTGCGCTAGCAGAGAAAACCTGGGCCATGGGCGTGCATCTGAATCCACCTAACAACCTTGCCCTTGTGCTTGGTTTTCCAGCATTTAGTACAATAAACAGTCAACAAGCTAATTCAAGAAGTAGGAGAGCAGGAGTGAGTCTTATAAGAGGCACAACGATGGTAGTGAAAACAAATTTTTTGTTATATGGGAGTACCTTTTTGGGTGTATCATCTATGCAGAATTTAGGCACACATATTCTTGGAATATCTTCTAAGAGTAGTAACGCTTCATAGACTGTAAGGGTATAGTTTAGTACTACTGTTGGAACACAGGGAAGTACATCTTTTGGTCCAACCCCAACTACAAGTTTGGGATTAGAAGGCATAGGTGGCTCTAGCTCCAGTTGATCTGGTGGTTCTAGAGATAGAGGAAACACAGGAAGTTCTGGATCAGGTGGGAAAGGTCTGCACCAACCCCATAATATTTACATGGAGATATCTCTTCATCTTCTAGATTATAGGGGCATAGAAGATGCTCCTAAACACATACACATGTGTGAAATACTGTGGTGTAAAAAATGAATCATGGATTATGAATGTAGGGCAAGCTAATTTACTATTATATTACAAGGGCACACACACAACTGGTACAGAAAGTTTGACCCTGATCAGACCTATGCAGACTATGCAACTCTAAAAGATGCATTCCTTAAAGAGTTTCACATCCCTGAGTTTGAATAGCATAGTATAAGTACACTCAAGGATATTAATTAAGGCACTACTGAAAGTGTTAGAGAGTATGATGCCCATTTTAAAACACTTGTATCTAAGTTGTCTTATGATATTCATGCAAGCCAACATGCACAATGGTTCATTGGAGGCATGATTACACCTTCTAGGATGGCATTATCACATAAAACATACATTGATCCACGCAAAGCACTTGAAGCAACCTTATGTGATGAGGCAGTTGGAAGTATAGACACAGGGGTAAGCCCATTTTAGAAGCACAAATTATAGCTATTGTAAAGTAGTGGGAGAAACTATCGGCAAATTCAACACATGAGACATGCATGGAATTTGGTGCACAAATTGTGAAGTGGAATGTCACAGAAAGGATAGTTATCCCCATAGATCAATGCATTCACTACTGTTAGATTGTGAGATATTTCATCTAAACCATGATGCTAGCCACTGCCCATTACTACAACGCATGAAAAGGAAGAACATTTCATGCTACTACAAAATTTGTAGGTCCAAAAATCATGACATAGAAGAATGCCATCTGATTGGTTAGATCCAGGACATTATAGATATTGGTGTATGATAGACATGAGTTTAAATTAACTCTAAAGGAAAGAAAGAGCATAAAGATCGGGACCACAATCAGGCATGTAATGATTAGAATGAAGGGAATTTTAAAGGAGTTCATGGTAGAGGTCGAGGATACCATGGTGGATACGGAGGAAAAGGCCATGGTGGTGGAAGAGGTGAGTTCCCTTGTGGAACATGTTATACATGCAGATCTCCTGACCACTATAGGTGCAAATGTCCTTAGAATATTAAATTTTCTTTCTATGGAAAGAATCATAGTTATGAGGAATACTCAGACTTATATGAACATCTTAACAAGAAGCATAAATGTTAAAATAAAGGCACAGGGATGGTTAGGATACAACACCTGTGGAAAATTAATGGATGCTTAAGTTGGAAGTAGAATATGAGGTGTTGCAAGTAAGGATCACTACCCGTGCTGAGGTGGCACATGCCAGAGAAACATTACATCATAATCCTACCATCACTAAGGAGGAGGTACTACATGCACGGTACCCAGATCCTGCCCATCATAAGGAGGTACTCAAGAATCTTTAGGGTGAAATATAGTATTTAAAGGAAAAATCATGAAAGATGGAGCATAAGAAAGCATCAGAGATGTTCCAAACTGATATGGATGACTTGAGAGAAGTGTACAAATTGTTGCACCAGGAGAATATCATTCCATTTTTGGGGAATTAATTAAAAGGAAATACTCTGCATGTAAGTACTGAGACTGACAACAGATCTTGTATGCAAATATTCCTCCTCATAGCCTAGATTATGGTAAAGAAATAACTTTGAACGTTTTTGTCGATGGGTGGCTATTGAGTAATATACTAATTGATACTGGCACAAAAGTCAATGTTCTTACCTTAAATGCATGGGAGAAAATGGGGAGACCCCCATTATAGCCATCATCTAATGTATTATTCATGGCTAATCGGACTAAGGCCACTCCCATTAGAGTTTTAAAAGATGCATCTATTACCATACAAGGAGAAAAATTCACTAGAGACTTTGAGGTTTTAGCATTGGCAGAGTTAGATAGCTTCCCAGCTCTATTGTGGTGTCCTTGGTGCTATGAAAATAATGTTGATCTTCAATTCAACAAGGGTTATATCAATTTTGAAAACAAGAGGAAAGATTTATTATCCCTTTAACAGATGGAAAATATGCACCCTATGTTGAGCCCTTGAATGAAGAAGACTTGAATAGGATTTATGTACACACCATCCAGGATCCGGAGATGATTGAGATATCTAAAGAAGGAATAATTCAGTGGGAGGATGCATAATCTATTAGCGATACAACAAGTGTTACTTGTGATAAATGGGCTCATATCACATATGATTTGGTAGGGTGTGAAGTAAAGAGCATATTTCCTAAAGGTAGAAAACCACGTTATGTCAGGATAATAGGTAATAACTCGGTACCTTGTTACACTAGAGAAGGAGATCCTATGGTGTTCCTATGTGCGATGACAGATCAGTTGATAGACCCACTGGAAAGAAGAAATATAATAGCATATACCCTACATGGGATGGCGGTGCACTATTGGGTGGCCCACAAGGATAATATTGTAGGATGGAATGAAATTAGGATTGCTCTTGCTACTAGGTTCTTTAGGAGCAATGCACCTACTCAAATCTACACTTATCATGGTAATCAACCTGTTCAACACCACGTTCATAAGTGTGAGAGACTCTGGAAAGAGGGGCAGAAAGCTCTACCACCTTCACTATGGGTTCACAAGTTTTATTCAACTTTACAAGGTTACACACGTGCTTGGTATGTCTATTCCAAAATCCATAGAGAGACTAGAAATTGGTAGGATTTAATTGTAGGAATGGCCCAGATGTTTGAATTCTTCTCTACCAAGCATCCAGTAGAAGAAGCATTAAAGGTCATTAAGCATTTAACTATAGGAGATAGTGCCAAGGTTGAAGAACTCCTTTAGGAGTTATTGGATGAAGGAAACTTAGGAGCACATCTTGTTGAAGAGATAGAGGATGATGCCACACTACTTTAGTGTGCTTTCCTTGAGAAAGAAAAAGGAAAAATGGTCTACTTAGTGGATGATGAAGAAGTAGAAAATATGGATGTAAACCATTCAACATGTAGGTGTGAGGTGTTGGACAGTGCAAATAAGACCACACATGCCTATCATGAACCTATGAAGACAAAGAAGGTGAATATTGGATCAGATGATGAGCCTAAGGAGGCCATAATTGGAGACTATTAGTCAGACTTTGAAGGGGCAAAAATCATATAGCTACTATGGGATTATCAGGACTTATTCCCTTGAGGGTACCATGAACTTAAATGCGTGCATGAATCATTAGGCCAGATGAAGATAAAGCTTAAAGAGGGTGCACACCTAGTTCGAAAGAGACCCTATAAGATGAACCCCCAACTTGTGTGCAAAGGTCAAAGAAGAGATTGAAAAAATGTTGAAGTCTAGGATCATCAAGCCCCTCGACGAGTCAGAATGGGTTAGTCCAATGGTGATCAGTATCAAGAAGGATGGTAGGATTAGGATCTATGTGGATAACATGGAGAAAAATGTTGCATGTGTGATTGATCCCTTTCCTATGCCATTCAATGAGGAAATACTAGAAGGCGTTGTAAGGTGCGAAATCTATTTGTTTATAGATGGGTTCTTGGGGTATCATCAGGTTAGGATTGCCCAGGAGGATCAGGAAAAGTCTAATTTTTCTACTGAATGGAGTAGCTTTGCCTATACTGTGATGCCTTTTGGTATGAAAAATGCACCTGCTATATTTTCATGCATAGTTGTTCAAGCGTTCAATGAGTTTATTCACAACTTCTTACAGGTTTATTTGGATGATTAGATGATGCATGGATTAGTTAAGGATAATTGTGATAATCTGTGCTTAATGTTTGAAAGATGTAGATGATTGAGTATCTCTTTGAACATCAAGAAGTGCATATTTGTTACACCATTTTGGATACTGTTAGGACACATAATCTGTAAGGAAGGTTTGTTGGTTGATTTAGCTCAGGTTGCAGTCATTATAGTCCTAAAGGAGCCTACCAGTTAGAGTGAGGTGTGTGGAGTTTTGGGTCATACAGGATATTACATGAAGTTTATTAAAGGATATGCCAAATTTTCCACCCCGTTGGAGGAGTTACTGAAAGGGAAAGGTACGTTCTACTGGGGAGAACCACAACAGTGCACATTCGAGACATTAAAGGAGAAAATTACTATTGTGCCTATGTTGTGTTTTCCTTCATGGGACCAACCATTTCATGTGCATGTGGATGCCTCTGACATGGCCATTGGTGCAGTATTGGCTCAACTTGGAGAAAGTATTAGAGATCATCCTATTTGTTTTGCTAGTAAAAAGCTGACTCCTACAGAACAAAATTACACAACTACAAAGATTGAAGCTTTGTTAATGATCTATGCACTATATAAATTCTGACAATACCTGTTGGATACACCATCTATATTCTATATAGATCACATGGCATTGAATTATTTGGTAAACAAACCCATTTTATAGGGGCACATATGCAGATGGGTACTCTTATTTCAAGAATTTGATTTCACAGTTGTGGTAAAACTAGGGAAAAATTAATTCTAGACTAGACCATTTATCTAGAATATAGTAAGGAGAAGAAACACAAGCAATTGAAGATACCATGCTCGATGCATAGTTATATAGGTTACAATGAGCACCATCAGAATTAGAGGACATTGTTGTCTTTCTACGAACATGCATGGCACCAGAAGGAATGCAATCCTTAGAAAAGAAAAAAGTTACTATACGCGTGACACCCTATATGTCGATTAGCGTTGACCTGTACAAGTTAGGATGGGATGAAGTATTCCAACGTTGTGTCCTAGAACATGAATGTGCAGCTATTATGGAGGAAGCTCATGGTGGTATTGCAGGTGGCCACTATGTAGGTGACACCACTACACATAAGATTCTACTCGCTGGATTATGGTGGGAGACCTTGTATAAAGATTGTAAGAAATTTTGTAAGGCATGTGATCATTGTGAATGTCTTGGTGAACTAGGTCAACAAGATGAAATGCTCCTGAGACCTATTCCTAAATTGCAGAGCCATTTGAGAAATGGGATATAGATTTTGTGGGTCCTATTTCACCAGTTGCGTGCAGAACTAGATCATGCTATATCATAAATTACACATATTATCTGACAAGGTGGGAAAAAGAAGCACCTACAAAGGATTGCACAACAGCTACAATAGCCAGGTTTATATGGTAAAATGTTATTACACATTATGGATGTCCTTTAATTTTGACCAGTGATAGGGGCACACACTTTCTGAATGAGACAATCAAAATTTTATTGGATGAATTCATGATTGCACACCATAAGAATACACCATATCATCCTCAGGAAAATGGGACTGCCAAGGCTTTCAACAAAATTTTGAGCTAGATATTAACAAAAATCAGTGATGTTGGAAGAAAGGATCGGGATGATAAATTATCTGCAATACTTTGGGCATATCAAACAACATATAAAAGGTTGAACAAAGCCACACCATTTCAGTTAGTGTTTGGTGTAGAAGCATTTATTCCTATGGAATTCATGTTACCTTCTTTGCGTATTACATGCGCTAGAGGTCTAGCTGATGAGCAAGCATTAGAAGAACATATTGAAAATCTAATCAATTTGGATGAGTGATGAGCAATAGAAAGCTGGATTCAAAAACAAGAGAAGGCCAGGAAGAAAGCATGGCATGACAGGCACGTCATGTATAAAAAGCTTGAGATAGTACAGATGGTGCTCCTTTATGATTTTAATTTTTTCTACCATCTAGGTAAACTCAAAGTACATTGGTTGGGGCCATATGTTATCACTCAGATACTTGAAACATGCACTTTTCAATTAGAGGCACTTAATGGAATACGATTACCCAGATACTTCAACAGGAGTAGGCTAAAGCCCTTCTATAAATAAGTCTTCTTGGTGTTTGTAATAAGGCAATGTTTCCATTTAGATTAGGTTTTTAATTCTACATTTCCTTAATGTTTTTCCTTCTTTGTCGCTATGTTTTGTCAATTTAGTTGGTGTTTTTGTGTAAAAATCCCGTTTACACACCAGAAGCTAATTACTATTTGGAGAATTTTTATACGTAGAGGAATGCACATACCCTTAGTGTGGGGTGGTTATTGATATCCAGGTACAATACTGATGAAAATAAGTACACATGAAAGGAAATAACTACTACGAGTGTTATTTAAGTTTGGAAATTGAAAGAAAAAAAGATTGCTTCTAGAAATGAGGACCATAGGTGAAGGTAAATGAATAAAAAAGTATAACATGAGGTAAGAAGAGACCATGGGAACTACCAAAAGAAAGTGCAATGGTGAGGTACTCGGGAACATGGAGGCGTGTTAAAGAGAAGTCTACGGCTAGAAGGTAGGAAGGCACACTAGAATGTTATATATTAAGTGCGAAGATGTACCATGTGGAAGGAACGAAAATGGTCAATTAATGAGAGGATTTTTGGTAGGTGGAGGAGCAATAAATATACTAAATTTTTGAAAATCTATATAAGGATAGGATGCAAGTTCATTTTTACCATTACACTTAAGAGAATTTGAAAAGAGCTAAGTGTGAATAAGCTGAGAAATCCTGTTCAGGTGTGAAGAGTGTGAAACCAGACGCGCAGATAAGGTTTATGCATAAGAGAAGATTACATTCCCATAGGTGAAGGGTTTGATTGAAGTAGACGTGTTAAAAATAAGCTAGGGCACATGATTTCCACTAGGGCATGAATATTTGAACTAAGGTTTCAACTTGCTTGATTACAAAGGGAAGAAAAGAGATATTTTTAAATGGCACCGAAGAAAACATCCGCAAAAGGAGTAAAAGGGAAGAAGAAGGTCGAAATGGAAGAAGAAATTACTCCCGAGAGTAATTTGTCAGAAATGTAGTATCTAGAGGGCATGATCGTGGGATAAGAATGGGATTCCCACATCTATCAATGTAAAATCAATTATTACAACCATTGAACATCATATAATAAGAAGGAGCTTGATGCATTTTTTAGCACAAAAATGAACAAGTGCACAACAGAAGATATGCCTATATACGATGATGCTGGTGAGAAGTTACTAAAGCAGATTGGAGTCTACTAGTTGTATGAGCTTCCATAATTTGGGAAGTATGAACCATTATATTGATGGTTGATGAGCAGATTCCATGAGGACTTCTTCTACTTTGTCGGAAGGAGGGTTAGAATCACATCTGCCTTAATTTCAACAGTGACAGTACTAAGGGCCTCAGGATTAGATCTGGAGAGAAATTTAATTGATAAGGCCCCAATCCTGGAGACAAGGAAGGAGTTGGGGTATACCAAAGGTCCACATGGGATGGACATTGAAAAATTGAAGAAGTACCCGGTATTGTAGGAAGCTACACATCTTGTAACAAAGTTGAATGACCAAGAAAGGTGGTCACAGGTAAACACAATGTGGCTGCACATTGCAAAGAAGATGTCTCAAGGAGTTGTCTACAATATCAAAGATCACATGGGAAAGACAATCATTGAAGAAGCATGGACATGTGATAGAATAATTTTTAATGCTATTTTATTATCTTTGGTGTTTATGGAGATTGGAGTGCTTGATGGGCCAAAGGAGAAGATTTGGGAGTACCCCACGGAACACAAGTCTCTGGTGGAAAGATTTAAAAAATACTTGTGTGAAGGATCAATGGGTGGACCATTCAAGAAGAGGGCAGAGAAGTGGTATGATAGACTCCGCGTATCATTTGAAGAAGAGTGGCGCATACCCAAGGAGTTGCCTTTGGTGGTGGGTAAGTCAGTATAGTTTGCAGTCTACCAACATTTTTGCATTGTGCGATTCGCCATGAAGGATGGGGCTTGGAGCCCATGGTGAAAATTACCATATGCCTTCATAGCAAGATATTTTCAAGCATCACCTCACCAGTTTTTGAATGTGTTCCACCTAACCTTCAATGCAGACAAGGTAGATTGTGACTACCACACTCTGATAAAGAAATATGTATATCCAGGGTGGAATGCCTACATTAAGAGGCTTATCTAAGATATTATAAGCATGAAGCCTGTAAGCTTGGCAGTTGAGGACACCGGAGTAACACTTGTGTACCTTCAACTCAAGCCCAAGATGGAGAACACTAAGTATGTGGAGAATGAGTTCACGCTCCCAGGGCTGTCAAAAGGTAAGCATATAATGGAAAATGTTCCAACACCTAAGCCCACAAAGACAATACATGTACATGATGAAGAAGAGGAGCATGAAGATAGTGGTGGTTTGGAGCACATAAGTAAGATGCAACCTCCAAATAGGGAATAATTTGAGTGTGTGACTACTCCACCCTAGCCACAAAAAGGGGATGATGAGGACATAGATGTGGTACAAGGAGAGCGCCACTTCAAAAGAGTATTCAGGAGAACAAAGACCCAAGGTGATACTCCAAAATCAGTGAGAAGATCACGTCGAATCTCTCCATAGAAGGTGAAAATTGAGAAAAGAATAAGGAATTTGAAGTTGAACGAGGATGTAGAAGAAACTGAGGAAAGTGCATCCAATTCCCCTACACCTCTAAAGAACGTAGAAGGACCAAAGGAAGAAGAAATGAAGGATGGAGAAAAGGGAGAAAAGGAGGTAGATGAGACAGTGACTGAGACTGCTCAGGGTATAGTAGAAAAATCTCTAAATCTTGAATCCCAAGTTCCTAAGGGTCTGATAATGAAGAGAACAAGTGGAGAATATGTTCCACTAGTCATGGCTACGCCAAGGAAATAGGTAAAATTGTTTGCACCCATTTTCAAAGCATAGTGACACAAAAGGAATTGTATGACTGGGAGCTAATGGATGAAGATATGGTAACCATGCACACAAGGAAGAAACTATCATGGTCAATGGACACACACATGGATGAACAGACTTTGATGTATGTGAGGAGTCATGTGTATCAAGGAGTTTGAAGAAGACACCTCAGGCTAGACACATAATGATAAATCCTACTGTTATGTCAGATGAAAAAGTGAGCAATGATTTGGTGAAGGTCTTGACAGATGTGGCATGAAAAAATATGGATAAGGATGTAATAATTGGGGCGCTGAGGGAGGAGATCAAGGCTAAGGATGCAGAAATAGCGTGCCTAAAGAAAGAAAAAGACTTAGTATGGAAGAAGAACAATGTTTTCCTCAGCATGGTAGAGGAAGTTGGGGATAATATCATGAAAGAAAAGCCACACTTAGAACCTAAGTTACCCAAAACATTTCCTTTGGCAATGCATTATGTGAGTACCTTGGTGGACTTAATGCATTATGTGAGACAACTCCCTCCAAAAGGACATCTCTTATCTCGCCGCTATAAATAGAATTCTCCCGCGAAGGAAAACTTTATAAAGTCATTACAAAAATACAATAAAATGTTCAGAAGCTTCCCGCATCGATTAGATTCATGAATACCTCAAGGAGATAATATACTCATCCCATATAGACTTCCCACATCTATTAGTATATCAAAAACAAAAACAAAAGAAGAAAAAGATAATTGTTTGTCATGAACTTGCCTATTTTTGATCATGGGTTTCTTGTCAGGTAAACATGTTGTCGTACACTAAATTACGCTAAAACCACCCACTTTCACCTCATTTCCTTTTCACCCTAATTTTCTCTCTACTTAAAGGACTTTCCAAAAATGTGACATTTCGTGATCATGTGACTTTCTTCACCTGTAGAATATTCCATTATGCAACGCCTTTTAGGGTCTCACGTTCATAAACCAATATTTGGTATGATAGACTCATTAAGGTTCTTATCAATTAGGCAGCTCTTTCACCACCTCTTACCATTTAACTTCCTCATTACTTATTGATTATCCTATACAGGACTAGACCATCGACACCCACATGCTAAATTTTTTTCACTATCACCTAAGACTCAACCATTCCTATTACCTAAGACTCAACCATGCTTTTCACCTAAGACTCAACCATGCCTATAACCTCGACTCAACCATGCCTATGACCTAGAATCATCATACCTAAAACCTACCAACCCATTCCTCTACCTCATCACATTCTTCCCTAGCTTATGGGAGAACTACATCGACCTAAGACCCCTTTTTTCCGAGGCTATGTAGGCAACACTCTGAGGGCATGAGGCCCTTGGAGGTTCACTGAAGAGAGCATATTAGAATAGTTGCAGGTAATAGTCAAAATAATTGATATTTGGTTAATCTTCTTCAATATTGATTACACATATATAGGAAATATACTCCATAAATAATAGGAAGTAGTTTATAACAACTCACTAACTTACGTGAGTTGTTTCTAACACACTAACCAAATATAATTGTTATTTTTGTTTTATATAACAACTAATAACAATTTACTAACACATACTTACAACATAATAATTACTTCACGTAATTATTGTTTACTAATGGAGCACTAATTAAATATTTCCTAACATTCCCCCCCTTAGTGCGAACATGGGAAAACCTGCTTTGTACTACAACGTGCCGCTACGTAGCATGCTCATGATCTGGATGGTTTCAAGGAAAATACCAACAACCTCTGGATGGTTTTCCAAGTGGTTAACCAACAACCACACAACAGATGGTTTTTGAGGACAGTACCAACAACCTCTGGATAGTTTTTCTGGATAACTAACAACCACGATATCATGATGATGCAGTAGTTCAACAACTCTCATCACTATCTCACTGCAGGGAATAATATAGGAAATTCTACTGAAATTTGTTGCTCATACATACATAGAAAAAGCTGACATACTGGAAATGGAACATTGGATCATGTTCCCCCCCTCAATGTGAAATTTCCACTTATTGAAAGCAGGATCACTGCAAACTGAGGTAAACCACACTGGAAGCACTAAAATCAAATTGCACACACACTTGTCACCAAAGTTGATATGCGGCCCCGTCGTTGGCAACTGACGAGAGCTCGCTGAATGACCTCTAACCTCTGATGCCTCCTGCCTCCAGTTTCATGCTCAGAACAAGAAGTCTTCAGAGCCACTGTCTTCATTTACTTGTTCTTCCTCATAATCAGATTCATCGTCTATGCCCATATTTGCTTCTTCCATTTTGATTGTTCCATTTAGAAGATCACGAGCTCGTTTTTTACAAAATGGAGTTTTATGCCCCTTTCTCTTGCAGTAAAAACATTCAATTTCCTCCTTATTTTTGGAGAAATTCTTGTACTTCTTTTTTAGGTACAATGCAGTTTCTTCTTCTACATCTTCTTTAGTCCTTTTTTCCTCAGCTAGAAGAGCTGATATCATATCTTCCAATGAGTTGGAAGGCATCTGACCAAGTGTGAAGACAATATTACTGTATTTTGGAGGAAAACTATTTAACAGAATAGCTTTTGCATCTTCATCATCTACAGGAGCTTTTACTTTTGCTAGCTGTCGGAGAAGAGACCATAAATCATTAATATGACTGGACATTGTAGTTCCTTCACCCATTTTTAACTTGAACAACTGCAATTTGAGAGAAAATTTTGCGTTCACTGCATTAGCACCAAAGGTTTTGTTCAATTTTTCCCACATTTCATGAGACGATTTCTCAATATCAACATAGTGTAGCTTAGTATCTGAGAGAGCAAGACCAATAATGGCTTTGGCTTTATCATCTCTCGTTTCCCATTCTGCCAATTTGGTCAGATCTGTAGGTTTAGGTTCTTTTCCATTGACTATCCGCCAGAGATTTTTATTCATCAGCTGCATCTGGATCTTCACTTTCCAAGTATGAAAATTGAGCCCATTGAATTTTTCTAGAGGGACTTCCATTGTGAGATGGAGAGAAAAAAATAAAAATAAAAAATTCTAACAACACTTTTTACAATAGCATTGACCCACAATGAATTTTGACTCTACCACTTTTGACCACTTTCAAGTAATTGACAATAATAAGACTTAACATAAAAATGATTCTAAAGTCTTGACTCCTTTTATTTATTTTGACTCAAAGCTAATTAAACAAACCTATAATACTTAACATAAAATATTTTCAATACAATAGACACTTTTACTAAAATAGAGAGGACTTCTTACAAACTTTTTACAATACTCTATCAACAATAAACCTTATATCACATAAGCCCAAAACTATGTAACTTTATATTAACAAATGATTTGGTGAACAATACCGACTCAGACTAAAACATTAGACCCAACTAAAAAAATTGAACAAGACATATATGACACAAATATAGGAATAAAACCAATATTTACAACATAAAATACCTATATCCTGAAAAAAGGTTGATGAATGCACAAATTTTTAGCGAAATAGGACCAGGGAGCTCACAGATTTAGTTTGACTGGTGCACAACTGATAATATTCAAGACTTCCATACGTGATTTCAAACCCTTTCACTAAAATTTCTCATACACATATGTGTCAGATCTGCGTCGAAGGACTATAATGTACTGATCAATATGCACGTATTGCCAAGAAAACTGTGTACAGTTAGAGGAAACTTATTTTTGAGTGATAAACGTCAAAGAATCTACGGATATAGAGAAATCTGGTAGAGACCTGTACATGGCAGGGACTGTGAGTTTTCATGTTCCATCCACAACATCCAATGAATTCGACACCAAGAGATTAGATTCAGATGCCAAACTATCCTCAAAGTGGTAAGAACAGATCAAAATAGCAGCAGAGGTCGAATTGATAAGTGTCTATCCTCGAAGACCACAAATTCCATTAATTTACATGCCCAATGAAAATAAAACTAAATCACAAATACTACAGGTCAGATTGAATCCTTGACAGAAAAATGATCATCTTGATAGTGTCGAGGTTACAAAGACGATCCACTGCATAATATTCATTGGCCGACTAAAGGAAATTCAGGAGCCACCACAACAAGATTGATCAGGATTTTCTTTGCAAGAGGAGATATGCGAATGATATTAAATGGCCTGACAATCTCCACTAAATGCCATATGCACAGATCCTAGTCATTATCACAGTCGCTTCATCATAGAACCGTAGCCTGCTCTGGTACCAATTGAAGAGAGCATATCAGAATAGTTACAGGTAATAGTCAAAATAATAATAACAAATGATATTCGGTTAATCTTCTTCAATATTGATTACACATATATAGGAAATATACTCCCTAAATAATAGGAAGTAGTTTATAACAACTCACTAACTTACGTGAGTTGTTTCTAACACACTAACCAAATATAATTGTTATTGTTGTTTTATATAACAACTAATAACAATTTACTAACACATACTTACAACATAATAATTACTTCACGTAATTATTTTTTACTAATGGAGCACTAATTAAATATTTCCTAACATTCACTTGGCCACCCTTTACCCTAACCAATTTCCCCTTCACTTTCTTATTCACATTCGACCTTAGTTTCCAGTTTATATCAACAATTGGAAATTAAACCAAACAAGCACCAATTAACAAACATTTTCACCACATCATCAAATAATTCATTTATCATTTTAATATTTTCACCATAGAAAATATTTGGAAATTTAAACCATAACATGCATATACATCACCATTTGTCTCCCATGTTACCAATAACTTGGAGCTTAAATTAAAACCATAAACCATGACTCAACCATGCCTATGACCTGAATCCATCATGCATATCACCTAGACTCACCCATACTTACACTGACCTCACTCCACCATGCCTAAACTAACCTGACTCCACCATGCCTAAACTGACCTAACTCCACCATGCCTAAGTGACCTCACTCAATCATGCCTACCACCTTGACTCAATAATGCCTAATCCACCTAGTTTTCATCACATAAATAATAATAATGAAATTACACACATAACTACAACCTTATACCAACATACATGTATCCATATATATCTATACATACATGCCAAATCAATACATGTTCCTCTCATATATAGTCTCAACATCTTCAGCATGTAGGTCGGTATAATAATCAAAATACTCACAAAATCTCAAGTACATCCTTGTTATCTTTAGCACGTAGTCCGGTATGAATAAAAAATATACAAAAATCTATATCGTGAACATATAGGGTGACTAATCATCACCCCACCTTATGTCCATGCTAGTATCATCTATCTCCTCCTCCTCCACCCTAGTGTGGTGCCCTGCTAACATCTCTCTACCTCGTATGGGTCTCGATGCATCCTTTACCTGACCCACGGTAGGGCCTGGCTTCCGTGAGCTCATCACCTCACCCTGACCCTATCTCCGGGCTAGTCAGCCCCCTGTACTCTCTGCACTATGTGTGTGAGATCTAGTCCTCTCACTTGAGGATTTTTGTGCTTTGTACTCTTCATACGAGGGGAAATCTATCCCCACAATAGTTAGATAGTCCTGATAATGTCACCCCTCATTCAAGGCATCCTTGAACTTGGTCATCAGTACTATCTGCGGTGGCACCATCGGTCTCAGACCCTGTACCTATACCATGGGACCTTGTCCTACTACTTCCTGTACTAGGGGACCCTATCCCTAAGCCTGTGTTGGTGCCTGTGTTACGACCTAGGCTTGTAAGGTCAAAATATTTTCTTGTACAGTGGCCAATCGGCCCTATAACCCTGCTACCTATGCCTACAAGGTGAAGACTTGTCCCTCGTCTCCATCTCCACCCTATGGAGATACCTATCCCTGGGAAATATGGGCCTGTAAATCCACCACATGTGCCTCTGACCCTGTCAACTACCCCTTTAAATTTGTAATATGGGCCTGTAAGGTGACAACCTACCCCTGCAAAGTATCCCTCTGAACTGTAAGGGTAGCCAAGTCTAGTTACCATATCCTAGGTGGTGTTGCTCATAGCTAGACTGCCCACCAATGCCTATATCTATCTATAACCTCAACGTCATCAATCCACAGGTCCACTACCTACTCATCCTACATGGTCAGCAGTGTTGGTTGTGGTAGAGGCATAGGCCTCTCCATGTCATCTCTCATGTATTGAGGGAACGATGGTGGCACATCTTTTGGTAGCCCAAAATGCCACCTAACCCTATCAATAGGTATCATCTTGTGATCACTGGCACAATGCCCCTCTATCCACCTCAGTAGCTATAGCTCATCCAACTCCACCACCGTCTATTTTTATGAGGGGAATCCAACATATGGCCTCCAAATGATGTCAACTCCAGATAATCCCTCTACCACCCACCTATAATATGCCACATCATGAGTACCCTTGGTAGCTCTGCACTCTATAACAAAAGGCACCCAACACCTATACCAAACTCAAACCAAGCCCACATCCAATGCATTCATCTAGGGCATAGCACCTAGACACACACATATAATGTGATCATATGCACAACAATGGAGAAGAAAGGTGCAACACAAATTGAACCTCCATAACCACCCGTAGGCCCATAACTCCCTGTATAACTATACCAAGTATGATGGTGCCTAAGAAAAACGGGTCCTATCCTCCATTATGTCATGGAGAACCCCCATCAGTGCCCATGGGAATCTCCCACCCTCCGCATCTAGTAGCATAAAACAACACACTTCCTCCATGATCAAGACCACTAACCTCATCTCCTCAAGATGGGCCACATACATGTCTCCATATCTTAGGCTTGCACTATGGAACCTCATCTCTATCAACCCCTCTCTAAACACCGTCAACATTAGATCCTTTGATGTCAATGAATAAATAGAGTAAACTTACATCCCCACTATCAGTAACCACAAGATCATGTACACGTCTTCTAGGGTGACTATGATCTCACCCGTCGGCAAATGAAATGTGTTGGTTGCTGAATCCCATTTATCAATGATTAAGGCCATCAAGCTTGGCTCCCAAACTATGTGCATGTATCGTCTGACCCCAATAAGGCCAACATTTGTAACATGATGCCATTCCTCTACCATCACACTCCCTTATACCGCTAGTAACAGAGGCGGTACTCTATCTCTCATCCGTAACTGGTCCCTAGCCTATCATATCACCTACCTGACTAACCTATTCTTAAAACACTTATTATGTATTTCACCCAAACCCTAATGACCTACCCCTTTCTCCCATTCCACTTTCACACCCCTCAATTCGTAGCATATATACCTTTTACCCTACCTATTCTCACCACACTTGCCTTTATATCTCATTGACTATCTTTCCCTCCCACCATAACCCTAATTGATCTATTTTTTTCTCAAATGCTGACCATCATCAGTCACTGATGACCAACATTGGTTCATCATGAAAAAAATTGGTCACCTGATATTTGACCGATACTGGCTATGTTCGAATGACATCAGCCACCCTTGACCAACGTCGGTCTTTGTCACATTTCCAAAACCTGAAACCCCCCAACATTTCCCATTTTTTTTACAAAATACCCTAACTACCTACCCATCCCTATCCAAACCTAACATAAACTCATCCCCACCACTATTTCCCCTACATGGGACCTCCCCCTTCCCTCATTACCTCAAAATTAACCCAAAATTAAAAATCAACCCCCACCTGACATGATTTTACCCAACTTGATTACCATACCCTATTTTTCAAAATAAATGCATAGATAGGACGAGATCCTACCTCATCTTGGTGTTGTCTACATGGTGGCACATCTGGCTACTATCCTGGTGGCCCACCCAATCCCTCTCTTACCTCTTCTATGCCCCAATCCATCCCTCACCTCCAACCAATCACAATCTACCTCACCACTCTCGTCGACCTATCTACTAGCTCCTGTCACCAACTCATAATCTCCACCTCATCCCGGTGTAATGCCTTATCCTTATCTCTCAACAAGGTACAAAAGGTCAAATGGCTCTATCATTTTCCCCAAAGTCACAACACAACAATGATTCTGTAAAATATGGAATTTTTATTTTATAAAACCAACCCAACCTGACTGACGTTGGCCATATTTGTGCCCTAGACAACCAACGTTGGTCACCCTATAACTGAAATCGATCAACCCTTATAACTATTTAGCCTTGCTAAGCTTCATTTTTCCTTATAACATCCTCATTTTAAAACTTAGAACAAGTGAATTTTTATTTTATTTTGATAGTTGCATCTTGGTTCTAAATACATAATTTAGAACTCACAAATCAAATAACCATTCTTATAACAGACAACCATATGCAGCTGTAATGACTCAGAGTACCTCCGATCTATTCATTCCATGACTCGGTAACCTACCGATCTATTCATGAGTAATAAGAGTTGGCGTTTTATTTAACGCTTCACTCTCGCGGTTCTCTTCCCTATTCTGGGAATTCAGAATGCTCTGTCCAAGGAACCTAACTGAATAATTGTTACCATCATTCATCGGCATCTCATCCCTTAGACTAGGTGAATTAGGACAACGCAGTCAGCAGCTTGCGATACTTTGGCCAAAGATTTGAAACATACTGTTTATGTCTCGTATTCCTTAACGGCATACTCGTCAATCTGGAATACGCCCTTCACCCCATTCTTATGTTATATAGAATGTCTTATACCGACTCCTGTCAGTCCTTCCTCTCACAACTTAATCACTCGGAGACAGATTAACAAGGTGATAATGTTATATGGATGCCCACGAGGATTAGGGATACGGTGACATACTGGTTCAACCCTGCAGTTAAACCAGTGTGTCATGATACCCCGAATCTCCTAGGCAGCCTTATAACATGGCCACATTCCTAATTGGTCCCAGAGTAACTCGTCGAGATCAAAGTGTAAATCTTAGCGATCAATGCAAAGGGTGTCGTCATAAGTCACCTGCATTGTTGCAACTTCGAGAAGATCCTAATCTTCTCGGAGGTACAACCCCGCAGTTGACTTGTGTCGTCATCCTTTAAATCCGCCTCGAAAAGATCTACTAAAGAATATGCGTTACGCACGTTGAGTTTTTAATTACATCAAAGACTTTCCCCTAAGGTTAGCCTTTCCCGTTCCCTGGATTCTTTGTCTTAAGATAACCTTCCTCAATAAAGCCCATTGCATGGTGGAGATATTGAGGTTAAGGTCTCATCAAGGAGTTATTAGAATATACATGATTCTAAAACAACAGAATTGGTCAATATCTCATAACCTTCGTATGAGATTGCCATCTGAACCCCATTAGATTTATTTCAGTTCTCTTAACTGAATTTATATCATACTTATTAGTATAAAGATATAAATGGTTAAGAATCCCATTTAATGTTGTCCTGTCATACTCAAGACTAGGGATTAGTAATTTACCTCAGCTTGATTAGTGTTCTGCTTAGGTTCATTTTAACCCTATCTTTTAAAAAGACAATGATTTAAACTTTAATTTAGCTTTCGATAGAACAAATGAGAACTACTAAACACTCATAAGAATTCAATCACATTTTCTTTAAGCTTTTATTGACAATCACAAAAGCATCCAAATTACACAAAGATAACATTGCCACTCTGGTATATAAACCGAAGAAGGTCAACTATCAGAATTAAGAATACAACACATAAGTATCAAATACTTATTTCCATTCCTTTCAGAACTATACAAATACATTTTAGGCATTCAGCATACTTGATACAATGCTCAACGGAAAAGGAACATCTTTCCTCATTTAGAACATTAGAAAATCAAGCTGTAATTCATTATAAATCAATAAACAATCTGATCATCCTGTCAGATCTGCATTGCTTTTACCACTTACGGCAACCATCTGCAAAAATAGTCAACATGAGTCAGTTCGATGAACTGAGCATGATAAGCACTAACTTTTAAAACAATTGCAATCCGTCAATTGTTTTCATTAAACACCCTGTTTAAATGAGATCAATTAACCCAACAAGTAAACACATTCAGACTATGCCTTCGTATTACAAAAATGACTACAAATGTGTAACTCTATCATTGTTACAGAATAGTCCTAAACTTTTCTCAAATATTTCATCAAATATTAAGAATCAAAGAACGAAAGTATCCTAAACAACCATTTGAAGTCAATATCAGCAACATTGGACAGATCGTTCCATTCATCCGAAAAAGAAATAGCATAACAACTCTTGAGTACATCAATATGTTAAAAACAGCTCCTACTGTTACAGATATCAACATGTATTAAAAATAATAGAAGAGAAAGAAACAAATCATTCACGCTTCCTTTCACACAAGTTCACTACTGTACCGTCTCCACATATGGAAAGCATTCACCCTGGTAAGTTATACGAACAAGTCCGACAAGCCACAAGAAGAATCACTGCTTAAAATAAAAAAAATAGAACACAGCAAATAAATCAATCAAGTCCGTCAACAGCACACTGTATTGTTAAAACTTACAATTAAGCAACTACATTCGGTAGCCCCCATGCCAAAACAATGATGTCTATCTACTAGGCAGACTCAGAGTGACCTTTCACAAGAAGTGACGGACAAGAAGATAACACAGCCTTTACCTGCTTAGGTACAGACAAACAACTCCAAATTCAAACATACACAAGAATGGATAACAATGCGAAGAAAACGTATCACGTCTTCAATCCCAATAACAACCTACAGCCCGTTCAAGCCTTTCTTACTGTGTAGGGTTTTTAGACCCAAGGTCGAGTTCAAAAGGGGTCTCCTTTGTTGTCGCAGTCGACAAGAGACTTGAAAACGTTAAGCCATGACATTTCCCTATGGCTAAGCAAGAGATTTTTAAACGAAAACCACGCACCATGAACAGTCACATTAAACGGGTGTGTAATCAGAAGAAAATATAACATGAGACATCGTAGTCACTTCTGAACGCAATCAGAACTGAAAGTATGTTGTTCACAACCTACTTTATAGAAGCCATAATTCATGATGTCAAGCTATTAAAGAAAGCCAACAAATCCAAGAACATTACCTGTTCATACTCGGGCTTCTACAGGCAACAGTGACATATATTACCATTCGAGGATTTAAAACTAAGTCCATAACCAGTGTTCACAGTTTAGCTTCCCAAAAGCCGACATACAAGATAACTTTCCATACTCACGGTACTCAACGGCGTCAAACAATAGTAAACCAACAGGCTTAAATTGAGACAATAACACTGTTTTTAATTATCAAGTTCCACTGAGTTTAAACAATAGTAAACAAAATAATAAAATATGATGAATCCATCCGTGCCATCAATGGCAACATTTAAATTCAGGCAGAACAAATCAGAATACTGAATTTCCAAAACAAGGAATCCAACGGTACCCTTACCAATATTTTTCGCACAAGATTGCACAGAATGGAGACGTAAAAATACACCCAAAAGAATCTGTACCACAAGATCCTTGCGACACGACTGTATTCTTACAAAATAACAGAGGACGAAATACATGTTATTCCCTTAAGTCGCTGGCACATCAAATTCCAATATTCAATTATATTCAACTTGAACAGTGGTTCAAATACATATAAATCATTCAATCGACTCCACAGAGTCGTTCAGATTATAACAATATATATATATAATATATATATATTGCATACTATTAACGGGTTTATACCCATAACCACAAAGCAAGGGAAAAACATCTCCGGCCAGGTCATAAAGACTACAGTAACACATTAAGTTACCTCTTCCCAACAATTTAAAAGACAAAACGAAACCCAACGAGTATCAATAGCCACTATCACCAATAACCACGACAGAGCTTACAAAGGTTCAATATAACTGAACAATCATACGATATCCATCAGTATCCCTTCTAACAATTTCCACAACAAGTATTAACAAAATATTATATACATTTATATATATCAACATGCATCAATAACCTGTACCCATCGGGAGGACAATTCGTGGACTCACACAGAGCAGGCCTAGCACAAAATCTTGCTATATTTTTGCATATAAAAGCCAGAATGCAAACACCAAGAAATATAGCAACCGTTCGAATATAACAACACCCATCAAGGTGTAAACGAAAAAATCGAACCAGAAGAGATACAGTACAAAAAATCACACAAGACCACCAAGGAAAAATCATCTATTTCCATAAATCATTTGAACAGAGTTGTTCTAATGAAATCACTTGAAAGACAACAAGATTTTTAAAGGTTAGGGCCTAACATGCCTGGATTTTTACTCAAAATTCCGAAGCAGACCACTGGAAGAGCTCGGACTTCCTTTTCCTTTTCCAAGTTAGAGCGACCAACAAAATTTTTCTATCTCCAAGACATATATATTCCCCTTGCCAGAGAAAAGAGCTAGATACGCTCATACTCGCCATGCAACACCAAGAAGACTGGTGCAAAGAACCAGTGAACAGGCAGAAGGAAAACCGAAATTCACGATAAGCCAAACAAACCAACAACTTCCCAGTTTGCATGCCTTCACGCGAGTTCCGAGCTTCGACTACCGAGCACATTGAATGCATTTACACCAACTTTCCCGCTCAAACTCCACTGCCACCGACCGCCAAAATTGGCGACAGTCAAATAAAATCCCCAGACCATTTTCAGTTTTGGCGACCTGCCACGTCGGCTTAGGTTAGCTGTTCCTAAAACCTCCGCCAAGACCTGTCCTTCATACTTATCCAATGCATTAAATAACATAGAAAAAGCCGCCCATGGTTCGCACCCCTCCATAGGTCCCCTTATTCCCTGCTCAACAGTTAGGTTAGTATCTTAGGTTAGAATTTAGGATAACACCCAATCTAACTTCTATAAGCATAGATACTAACTTAGGACATTAGTTCTTAGCCTAGGTCTAGGTTAGATTAACACTAATCTAACACCTAGGTTAGGTTTAGTTTTAGGTTACTAACCAATAATAATTCCAGTTAGGTCTACATTCTGTACACTCAGAAAAAGACCTACAATCATACCTTCTCGAACAGGGTTAGCTCCTGTTCTGCCTTAGGCTGCAGAATTATATGAAACTGAATTATTACCTGGTCCACGATCGAGACCTTCCAGATATACTTCGATATCAGGAACCAATCCATTTCACATGATCAACCTGAGTCATACTCCTGACTAGCTTATTCAATGCTTCTAGACCTTGCAACCTGTTCAAGGTTTGTAATTTTAATTCATCACGAACAAACTTAGAGCAATACTTGGATCAATTCCACTGATCCAAGGTTAGATCTTATAGGTGGATAACTCTATAATTCATTTCGAGATCAGATTAAACTCAGATGCAAAATGAAATAAATAAAAGAGTCTAATCATATTCTGACTCAGTCAAAGATCTGCAAAGAAAATACAGTACATATCAAGCATGATTTCTTAATCGAGGAACACATCCTTTTACAAGAAATCACATATCAACACTTGTATGCTCAGGAGGAAGTAACAACAGTTCAGGGTGTTACATGCTTCCCTCCTAAAAGATTCATCGTCCCGATGATTACATATTCAATTAACCTTCAGGTCAACCAATTTATTAGTACACAAACAATGTGACTACTTCCATATTTGAATAGTTCCAGAAATCAATGTCACAACACATTTTATTCAACCTGAATAATGTTTGCCATCATCTGGCTTTCATAAATACTTAAAAAAAAAGTAAGTTCTGAAAAGAATGCTTTGTCAACATATTTCATTCTGTTGAAAAAGAGAAGGAAAAGCAATTTTCATCTCTTCCAGATTTTCCCAAGTTGCACTTTCTTCGTTAAACTGGTCCCACTGGACCTTACATTGCTGTATTTCACGATTTCTTAAATGCAATTGGCGAGTTTCCAGCACTCGTGTGGGTTTAACCACGATTATTCCTGGGTCTTGGACCTGCAAGGAATTCCAATTTAAAACATGTGACAGATCTGAAACGTATTTCTTAAGCAAAGAAATATGGAAAACATCATGCATGCGAGATAAAGCAGGTGGCAATGCTAAACGATAAGCTACAGGATTGATTATTTCGACAATTTCGAAAGGTCCCACGAATCGAGGTGACAACTTGGCAGCCTTGCCAAAAGTTATAGAACTCTTTCTGGGTTTAACACGAAGAAAAACCTTATCACCAAGCTCAAACCTCCTATCAACCCGCTTAAGGTCAGCATAGCTCTTCTGTCTATCCGCTGCTTCCTTTAGTCGTTCACGAATCAGCTTAACTTGCTGTTCCATTTCAGTGAGAATCTCTGGTCCAACTACCACTCTATCCTCAATACTGTCCCAACTAACAGGAGTTCTGCACTTTCTTCCATAAAGCGCTTCAAATGGTGCCATTTTAAGAGATGAGTGATAAGTATTGTTGTATGCGAACTCAACTAATGGAAGATACTCTTCCCATTTATACTGTTGATCCATGCAATACATACGCAACATGTCCTCCAACACTTGATTTACCCTCTCAGTTTGTCCATCCGTTTCCGGATGATATGCAGAACTGAAGTTTAGTTTCGTTCCAAGAGCTGCGTTAAGCGTTTGCCAAAACCTTGACGTCATTCTAGGATCCCTGTCAGATATAATCAATTCTGGTACACCATGTAACCTGAAAATTTCGTGCACGAATCTTTTGGCTAGCACTGGTGAATCATCCTTTAGATTTCCAGCGATGAAATGAGCTACCTTAGTCAGTTTATCTACAACTACCAGGATAACATCATGTTTATTCCTGGACATGGGTAGTCCTTGTACAAAATCCATGGTTATTACTTGCCATTTGTACTGCGGTATGCTATGAGGATATAACAGTCCAGCAGGGTGCATATGTTCTGCCTTCACCCGCTGACATTCCAGACAATGAGTCACAAAATTAATTACATCCTTTTTCATACCTTTCCAAAAGTATTGTTGTTTTAAATCAGCAAGCATTTTTGTGATACCTGGGTGTCCAGAGAAAGGTGAATTATGAAATTCAACTAACAACTTCTTTCTCAAATCGTTCAGCATAGGTACATATACCCTGTTTTCATAACGCAAGATTCCTTCATTATCAAAATGAAAACCTTTATACCTTATATCCTTAGGTTCTGCAGCAAGCGCTGCTTTTACTTGCTGAAAGTATGCATCTGATTCTGAGGAACTTTTTACCTCGTCTTTAAACTGAGTTCTTAATGTTATAAGAGCAGAAATGTGCCTCCTACGACTTAGAGCATTAGCTACTCTATTCTCCTTCCCTTTGATATAGCTAATATCAAAGTCATATTGTGATAAAAATTCTAACCACCTTCTCTGTCTGGCGTTCAGATTGGGCTGAGTAAAAATATACTTCAGTCCTAAGTGATCAGTTTTCAGCTCAAAAGGTTTCCCAAGTAAGTAGTGTCTCCAAACTTGAAGTGCATGAACAATGGCAGCAAGTTCCAAATCATGAGGGGCATAATTCAGCTCATGTAACTTAAGTTTTCTACTTTCATATGCTATGACCTGATCATTTTGTAACAAAACACCTCCAAGGCCTTCCCCAGAAGCATCCGTTACAACAGTAAAACTCCCATTAGGGTCTGGTACAGCTAAAATAGGTGCGGAAGTCAACTGGTCTTTCAAACTTTTGAAATCCGCTTCGCACTTATCATTCCAAATGAATTTCTTATCCTTCTTTTGCAATGAAGTTATTGGTGCAGCTACTTTAGAAAAATCCTTTACAAATTTTCTATAGTAACCAGCAAGACCCATGAAGCTTCTTACTTCATGCACATTCTTTGGTGCAGGCCACTCAGTTATTGCCACTATTTTTGAAGGATCTACAGCAATTCCTTCTTTACTTATAACATGACCCAAATAGTGAACTTCTGAATCAAAGAAAGAACATTTGGATAACTTACCATACAACTTCCTCTTTCTCAAAATTCCCAAAACTATCTTCAAATGCTCATTGTGCTCCTCAACGCTTTTAGAATAAATGAGAATATCGTCCAAGAATACAAGTACAAACTTGTCCAGGTATTCTTGAAAGATATTGTTCATTAAATTCATAAAGGCTGCGGGTGCATTGGTTAATCCAAAGGGTAGAACTGTGAATTCATAATGTCCGTACCTTGTTCAGAAAGTTGTTTTATGAATATCTTCCTCTCTAATCCTTAACTGATGATAACCAGATCGAAGGTCTATCTTAGAATAAACCGCTGCTCCACACATCTGATCAAACAGATCATCGATCCTAGGAAGTGGATATCGGTTCTTGACTGTTGCTTTGTTCAACATCCGATAATCAATACACAGCCTTAGTGTTCCATCCTTCTTTTTCACAAATATTACAGGCGCTCCCCAAGGTGAAACACTTGGTCTGATCAAACCTTTAGACAAAAGCTCTTGCAACTGTGCCTTAAGCTCGACTAACTCTGTAGTAGTCATCCGATAAGGCACTTTGGAAATAGGTTCTGTTCCTGGCTTGATTTCAATGGTGAAGTCAAATTCTCTCTTGGGTGGTAAACCTGGTAATTCCTCAGGAAAAACATCCCTGAAACCTTGTAACAGAGGGAATCGTTTCATGAGATCGTCATCTTCTTCTGAAGATTCAGATATCTTCATGGCATAAAGGGTACATCCTTTATTTTTAGCCTTTTTAAGCTGCATAGCTGACAGTTTTCTAACTGAAATTTCTCGTTTCACACCTTGAATCTCTGTTGATTTCAGCTGATCATCTAAACATTTTATGTTCTTTTCGTAACAGTCTACTTTTGCTTTATGGTCAGCTAACCAATTGACACCGATGACAATGTCATACGATCCCAAAGGTGCAACATAGAGATCAACTTCCGTGGAAAAGTTAGGTAAGTCAAGGACTGCCCCAAAAAGACACATACTCACTGTATGAACAGAATTATTACCATACTGTACAGTCCAAGATTTATCCATTTTTCCAGCTTTTCTTTTAAGTTTAAAAGCAAGTTTATTAGATATAAAACATTCAGTAGCTCCTGTATCAAAAAGAATAGTGACAGGTATGCCGAATAACTTACCCGGAACTTCTATAGGTGTCACTTGCTTTTCAGCTTGCTTGTCCGCTACTGCAGCATGTATCTTATGCTGCTGATTACGATCATCCTTCTTCAAAGGGCACTGATTTGCGTAGTGATCTTTACCACAATTGTAGCAACCTCCTACAGGTCCCTTTTTTAGGCTCAAAGTTGCCTCCAGTTTTGTAATTGTCACGCTGTCCTCCATAGGGCTTCTGCCCATTATTATAATTTTTAGCAAAATTATCCTTTACATTTCCAGCAGGCTTATTTGCTACTGCTTTCTTATTGTTGTCTCCTGGAAACTTACTCTTGTTTCCAAACTTTTTCCATGGTCCTTTTCTAGGTGCAAGAGAGGTTGAAGAAGGGTTTGCAGTCTTCTTCCGCACTTCATCCTTATGAGCAGAAATAGCCTTTAATTTATGTTCTTTCCTTATGGCCTTTTCAACAACTCCTTCCATAGTGGTTGGACTGTGAACATCGACCTCTCCCCCTATCACGGGATTCAATCCCATGATGAATTTCCGTATTCTGAACTTCTCGTCAGTTTGATACTGCGGTACATACTTGAGGAGTTTTGTAAACCGCTCCCAGTATTCAGTTACCGTTAGCTTCCCTTGAGCTAAGTTCTGAAATTCTGTCATTTTCTGATCATAGAAAAGTTGTGGCAGCCAACGTTGCCTAAAATAGCCTTTAAATTGATCCCAAGTAATATTGGTCTCATCAATGTTTAGTTCAGCTTTACGGCTATCCCACCACGAAGATGCTTCGTGGGAAAGCTGATAGGCTCCCCAAATAGCTTTGGTTTCCTCTGAGAAGTTCCTTATTGCAAAGTACTTCTCCATTTCGCTGAGCCAGTTCTCAGCTCCATCTCCTAATGTGGTGCCATCATATTTAGGTGGACTTATCCTTTTTATATCATTAGTGAGTTCTGCTGCCAATCTGGCCTTTTTGTTTTCTGGTTGGACAGGTGCATTCCCAGCATTAACATCAACACCCATGTCGGGGTTGTCCTCAGGAGGTTGCTGATTATTATTATCAGCTTCTTCATCCTCCTCATTTCCCATCACCTGCTGTTCAAGTACAGCCAAGCGATCTCTTGTGTCCAACAGGGCAGAAAGGATCTCATCGAGTTTCTGGGTTGTTGCCGCTCCTCCTTCAGGTGGAGCATTACTCGCAACGTTCCCCCTTGTTCTAACCATTTTCTGTTACAAGAAAATTCAGGTTTTTATCAGATTATGGACACAATAGGTCCAAGAGCTGCAACCTTCAGCTCTGATACCAAGATGTAACATCCTCATTTTATAACTTAGAACAAGTGAATTTTTTTTTTTTTTTTTGATAATTGCATCCTGGTTCTAAATACATAATTTAGAACTCACAAATCAAATAACCATTCTTATAACAGACAACCATATGCAGCTGTAATGACTCGGAGTACCTCCGATCTATTCATTCCATGACTCGGTAACCTACCGATCTATTCATGAGTAATAAGAGTTGGTGTTTTTATTTAACGCTTCACTCTTGCGGTTCTCTTCCCTATTCTGGGAATTCAGAATGCTCTGTCCAAGGAACCTAACTGAATAATTGTTACCATCATTCATCGGCATCTCATCCCTTAGACTAGGTGAATTAGGACAACGCAGTCAGCAGCTTGCGATACTTTGGCCAAATATTTGAAACATACTGTTTATGTCTCGTATTCCTTAACGGCATACTCGTCAATCTGGAATACGCCCTTCACCCCATTCTTATGTTATATAGAATGTCTTATACCGACTTACTGTCAGTCCTTCCTCTCACAACTTAATCACTCAGAGACATATTAACAAGGTGATAATGTTATATGGATGCCCACGAGGATTAGGGATATGATGACATACTGGTTCAACCCTGCAGTTAAACCAGTGTGTCATGATACCCCGAATCTCCTAGGCAGCCTTATAACATGGCCACATTCCTAATTGGTCCCAGAGTAACTCGTCGAGATCAAAGTGTAAATCTTAGCGATCAATGCAAAGGGTGTCGTCATAAGTCACCTGCATTGTTGTAACTTCGAGAAGATCCTAATCTTCTCGGAGGTACAACCCTACAGTTGACTTGTGTCGTCATCCTTTAAATCCGCCTCGAAAAGATCTACTAAAGAATATGCGTTACGCACGTTGAGTTTTTTTAATTACATCAAAGACTTTCCCCTAAGGTTAGCCTTTCCCGTTCCCTGGATTCTTTGTCTTAAGATAACCTTCCTCAATAAAGCCCATTGCATGGTGGAGATATTGAGGTTAAGGTCTCATCAAGGAGTTATTAGAATATACATGATTCTAAAACAACAGAATTGGTCAATATCTCATAACCTTCGTATGAGATTGCCATCTGAACCCCATTAGATTTATTTCAGTTCTCTTAACTGAATTTATATCATACTTATTAGTATAAAGATATAAATGGTTAAGAATCCCATTTAATGTTGTCCTGTCATACTCAGGACTAGGGATTAGTAATTTACCTCAGCTTGATTAGTGTTCTGCTTAGGTTCATTTTAACCCTATCTTTTAAAAAGACAATGATTTAAACTTTAATTTAGCTTTCGATAGAACAAATGAGAACTACTAAACACTCATAAGAATTCAATCACATTTTCTTTAAGCTTTTATTGACAATCACAAAAGCATCCAAATTACACAAAGATAACATTGCCACTCTGGTATATAAACCGAAGAAGGTCAACTATCAGAATTAAGAATACAACACATAAGTATCAAATACTTATTTCCATTCCTTTCAGAACTATACAAATACATTTTAGGCATTCAGCATACTTGATACAATGCTCAACGGAAAAAGAACATCTTTCCTCATTTAGTACATTAGAAAATCAAGCTGTAATTCATTATAAATCAATAAACAATCTGATCATCCTGTCAGATCTGCATTGCTTTTACCACTTACGGCAACCATCTGCAAAAATAGTCAACATGAGTCAGTTCGATGAACTGAGCATGATAAGCACTAACTTTTAAAACAATTGCAATCCGTCAATTGTTTTCATTAAACACCCTGTTTAAATGAGATCAATTAACCCAACAAGTAAACACATTCAGACTATGCCTTCGTATTACAAAAATGACTACAAATGTGTAACTCTATCATTGTTACAGAATAGTCCTAAAATTTTCTCAAATATTTCATCAAATATTAAGAATCAAAGAACGAAAGTATCCTAAACAACCATTTGAAGTCAATATCAGCAACATTAGACAGATCGTTCCATTCATCCGAAAAAGAAATAGCATAACAACTCTTGAGTACATCAGTATGTTAAAAACAGCTCCTACTGTTACAGATATCAACATGTATGTAAAAATAATAGATGAGAAAGAAACAAATCATTCTCACTTCCTTTCACACAAGTTCACTACTGTACCGTCTCCACATATGGAAAGCATTCATCCGGTAAGGATACGAACAAGTCCGACAAGCCACAAGAAGAATCACTTAAAATTAAAAAAAATAGAACACAGCAAATAAATCAGTCGAGTCCGTCAACAGCACACTGTATTGTTAAAACTTACAATTAAACAACTACAGTCGGTAGCCCCCATGCCAAACAATGATGTCTATCTACCAAGACTCAGAGTGACCTTTCACAAGAAGCGATGGACAAGAAGATAACACAGCCATTACCTTCTTAGGTACAGTCAACCACTCCAAATTCAAACATACACAAGAA
The DNA here is from genome assembly GCA_019776745.2 of Taxus chinensis. Lineage (NCBI taxonomy): Eukaryota > Viridiplantae > Streptophyta > Pinopsida > Cupressales > Taxaceae > Taxus > Taxus chinensis. Next base: position 984,285,653 of record CM034146.1, read on the forward strand.
TGGATAACAATGCGAAGAAAACGTATCACGTCTTCAATCCCAATAACAACCTACAACCCGGTCAAGCCTTTCTTTCTGTGAAGGGTTTTTAGAACCAAGGTCGAGTCCAAAAGGGGTCTCCATTGTTGTCGCAGTCGACATGAGACTTGAAAACGTTAAGCCATGACATTTCCCTATGGGTAAGCAAGATATTTTTAAACGAAAACCACGCACCATGTACAGTCACATTAAGCGGGTGTGTAATCAGAATGAAAACATAACATGAGATATCATAGTCACTTCTGAACGCAATCAGAACTGAAAGTATGCTGATCACAACCTACTTTATAGAAGCCATAATTCATGATGTCAAGCTATTAAAGAAAGCCAACAAATCCAAGAACATTACCTGTTCATACTCGGGCTTCTACAAGCAATAGTGACATATATTACCATTCGAGGATTTAAAACTAAGTCCATAACCAATGTTCACAGTTTAGCTTCCCAAAAGCCGACATACAGGATATAACTTTCCATACTCACGGTATTCAACGGTGTCAAACAAAAGTAAACCAACAGGCTTAAATTGAGACAATAACACTGTTTAATCTATCAAGTTCCACTGAGTTTAAACAACAGTAAACAAAATAATAAAAGATGATGAATCCATCCGTGCCATCAATGGCAACATTTAAATTCAGACAAAAACAAATCAGAATACTGAATTTCCAAAACAAGGAATCCAACAGTACCCTTACCAATATTTTTCACACAAGATTGCACAGAATGGAGACGTATAAATACACCTAAAGAATCTGTACCACAACATCCTTGCGACACGACTGTATTCTTAAAAAATAACAGAGGACGAAATACATGTTATTCCCTTAAGTCGCTGGCACATCAAATACCTATATTCAATTATATTTAACTTGAACAGTGGTTCAAATACATATAAATAATTCAATCGACTCCACAGAGTCGTTCAGATTATAACAATATATATATATCTACATATATATTGCATACTGTTAATGGGTTTATACCCATAATCACAAAGAAAGGGAAAAACAGCTCCGACAATATCATAAAGATTACAGTAACACAGTAAGTTACCTCTTCCCAATAATTTAAAAGACAAAACGAAACCCAACAGAATATCAATAGCCTCTATCACCAATAACCACGACAGAGCTTACAAAGGTTCAATATGACTGAACAATCATACGATATCCATCAGTATCCCTTCTATTAGTTTTCACAACAAGTTTTAACAAAAATATTTATATATATTTATGTACATCAACATGCAACAAATAACCTGTACCCCTCGGGAGAACAATTCGTGGACTCACACAGAGCAGGCCTAGCACAAAATCTTGCCATAATTTCGCATATAAAAGCTAGAATGCAAAACACCAAGAAATATGTAGCAACCATTCGAATATATCAACACCCATCAAGGTGATAAACGAAAAAATCGAACCAGAAGAGATACAGTACCAAAAATCACACAAGACCACCATAGGAAAAATTCATCTTTTTCCCTAAATCATTTGAATAGAGTTGTTCTAATGAAATCACTTGAAAGACAACAATATTTTTAAAGGTTAGGGCCTAACATTTCTGGATTTTTGCTCAAAATTCCGAAGCAGACCACTGAAAGGGCTCGGACTTCCTTTTCCTTTTCAAAGTTAGAGCGACCAACAAAAGCTATCCCCATGACATATATATTTTCCTTGCCAGAGAAAAGAGTTAGATATCGCTCATGTACTGCCATGTAACACAAAGAATACTGGTGCGAAGAACCAGTGAACAGGCAGAAGGAAAACCGAAATTCGCGATAAGCCAAACAAACCAACAACTTCCCAGTTTGCATGCCTTCACGCGAGTTCCGAGCTTGACTACCGAGCACATTGAATGCATTTACACCAACTTTCCCACTCAAACTCCACTGCCACCGACCGCCAAAATTGGTGACAGTCAAATAAAATCTCAAGTACCATTTCCAGTTTTGGCGACCTGCCACGTCGGCTTAGGTTAGCCGTTCCTAAAACCTCCGCCAAGACCTGTCCTTCATACTTATCCTTATGCATTTAATAACATAGAAAACGCCGCCCATGGTTCGCACCCCTTCATATGTCCCCATACATTCCCTGTTCAATAGTTAGGTTAGTATCTTAGGTTAGAATTTAGGATAATACTTATTCTAACCACATATACAGCATAGATACTAACTTAGGACATTAGCACTTAGCCTAGGTCTAGGTTAGATTAACACTAATCTAACCCCTAGGTTAGGTTTAGTTTTAGGTTACTAACCATTAATAATTCCAGTTAGGTCTACATTCTGTACACTCAGAAAAAGACCTACAATAATACCTTCTTGAACAGGGTTAGCTCCTGTTCTGCCTTAGGCTGCAAAATTATATGAAACTGAATTATTACCTGGTCCACGATCGAGACCTTCCAGATATACTTCGATATCGGGAACCAATCCATTTCACATGATCAACCTGAGTTAGACTCGGGATTGAGCTTATCCAATGAATTCTAGACCTTGCAACCTGTGAAAGGTTTATAATTTTTAATTCATCACGAACAAACTTAAAGCACCACTTGGATCAATACCATTGATCCAAGGTTAGGTCTTATAGATGAATAACTTCATATAATTCGTTTCGAGATCAGATTAAACTCAGATGCAAAATGAAATAAATAAAAGATTCTAATCATATTCTAACTCAGTCAAAGATCTGCAAAGAGAATACAGTTCATAACAAGCATGATTTCTTAATCAAGGAACACATCCTTTTACAAGAAATCACATATCAACACTTGTATGCTCAGGAGGAAGTAACAACAGTTCAGGGTGTTACATTCCTACAACAATTAGTGATCACACCCTTTATCATTTTGGACACCTATTGAACCATACCTATTGGGATTTTTTATTTTACATATACCTCGGCCTTACCCATGCCATGACCTATTTTTCTTGAACCTGACCTACTTGGTGTTACCATTGACCTTATGTACTCGTTATACCTTATGATGTTGTTACCTATGTTGTTTTAGCCTAACAACCATACCTTACCTATTCTCATGTCATTTATCTTGACCAAACCTTTGATGTATCATAACATACCTAAACGTTCTTGCACCCAACCTATGTTGTGTTTCCAGACCATATCCTATACCTTGGATACCTGAATCAATTCACCCTCGTTTGGATAAACCTATCAACTTTGGATGATGTAGAGTTAGCAAGCTCTTCCACCTAGTATTATGTTGCAATCTATACATGTGCGTGTATTTGATTTCCATTACCCATGACCCAATTTTGACCCTAGCCTATTACCTATTACCTAAGTTAACTATCACCCTTTCCCATAGTACTCATACCCTTCCGTACCTATCTTCACCAACTATACATTTATCAAACCACTCACCGATTCCATATTACACCTCATTAGTGCCTGGTTTGAGGGGGATCCCATTCACCCACACATGGGGCAATCACTTCCTATTTTTGTCAGCATCACTTACCAATACAAGCTATTCAAGAAAAAGGGGTGAAATGTAGACACCAAAATTGGGTCACAATCTCCTTGGTCCCTTTTTGAATAGTTAACTTAAACATATTCACCTAACCATGACCCTTTTATCCCCACATTAATATTAGTTTAATTATTTATAATTAAATTAATAATCATCCTCACTTCATTCATTATTTAATTACCTTAATTAAAACTAATTTCCACATCACCTAGACACCTCACCCCACCACCTCACCTAGACACCTCATCATAAACCTATTCTTAGCATGTTTCCCTTTTACTAGGACTCAATATCCACTCACTATAATTAACTAATACTTAGTTCAACCCTAAAATCACATGCCTATTCATCCTCTAACCACATTCTTGGTTATATAAGCACAAAATCCCATTTTGATCTGCGAGAATAGACAAATATTACCAAGATCTATCATTTTTTAGTAAACCTACGATTTCTCACCTTAACCAATGTCGGTCAACCCTACACCAATTTTGGTTACCCTAAACTATCGTTAGTTACCATATATTAATTTTGGTAACCTTGTTGGAGAGATTGGCCACATTCTCAAGTTTTGGAACAAAGGAGAGAACCAAATCCCTTTTGCACATCTATATATCCATAACCAGCACCAAGATGGATCCGAAGGTATTTGCATTCACAATAGCATTCCAGGAATAACTATCGCGGCACTAAGCACCATTCCACATATCAAACATCACCATCATCCAACCATCTAATATGTAAACATGAGTAAGTGTATCTCTAACATGAATCATTTCATACTTATTTAGATTACAAAGTTTCTTCATCTCTTTTTATCAGCATCTATTTTTATTTTTCGTTCCACCCTTGTTACTTTCCTATGAATCCAACCATTCCATCACCCACAATAATCTAATCACCTATACTTGATTCCTAAATACCTCTGAGTACCCCCAGCACCATTGCAAACCTAGCCATTTTCCTCACACTCATTGCCTTACCTCAAAAAGTTATCAAAACCTAGTTTATTGAATTTCTACCATCCCACCTTAACCATTATCGGTTCCCTCTTAATTGTCATCGGTTATACCTCACCGATGTTGGTCTCTATATTTGGTAATCCTGCCAATAAAAAAAAATTAAAAACCTACATCCAAGAAACCCAAACTACCCAAAATCTGACCCTGACCTGTTCCAGCACCTTGACTACCTACCCTACTTCTAGATCTGATCATAACCTAGACTATTATATTAGATTTACTTATTTTATTTAGATGAGATACCTAAGAAGGTCTCAAGACTTCTTTTCTGATTATTCATTTAACACAATATACTCCTCCTTTTGATCCATCACACCTTTGGGATCCTCTTGAGCACTTTGGCCAATCTCTTCCTTCTTCTTGTACTCCTTGACTTGTGGTTTGGATCCTTGAGTCGCTTTCTTTAACTATCTAGCATCCAAAACCTTGCAATGTGCCCTACCTTGTGGCACATAAAATATTCCACTTTTCTTTTCTTACACTCAACTACCTTATGCCCAAAACCATTACAAGTAAGGAAATATCCATTTAATTTTCTTACAATACTTTGCAAGATTTCCTTTTCCTTGAAAAATGTAACATTTTGCACCATATCTTTAACCTACCTTTTGCTCCTTTCCTTGACATTATTCTTCACTTTCTCCTTCACAATGATGCTCCTAGACTTTTGTTTTGCAATCATCCTTCTTCTCAAACTTAGGACTGCACACGCTATCTCTATGTCCATAAACACCACAATTATAGAAATTACATGAAAAACACCATACCTATATGCATTTGGTTGTCTAATAGATAATATTCCATGAGAGGGAAGCTTCAAATTCTCTCCCATGATTTTTGTCCTTCTTTCATCAGATCCTTGACTTGATTCTTCCTCATTTTTCTCTGATTTGGAATCCTCCTTAAAATAGACCATCATTCATTAAAACCTAGACATACTATATCTATCACCATATGCTTTTTGTTTTCCTAATATCTTATAAAATTTATCTGAACTTTCATGAAAGATGATACCTTACTTGTAATGGTAGATAAATATTTATTCAGATCCTCTTTCTCAGCCTTGTGTTTGAGACACTCTTCCCTCTCGATCGTCAAATCAGTTAGGACCTCCTCAAGTTGAGTCTTTAAAACCTTGATTACTTTCTCATTAGATGTAATCAAGATGTCCAAATTATCTTCACAATCATCAACAATATGTCTTATGCAGTAAATATCATCCATCTTTTCACCAAAGATATCCCTCTATATTGTTAGGAAACTTTCAAGGGCCTACTCTAATACCAATTGCTAGAAGTGACAAGGACTGAGATGGGGGGGTTGAATTAGTCCCCAATAAAACCTTTCACTCAATACTTAACAACATCAAACACACATTCTCATGAAACACATGTATCAATGAATGATCACAAACAAATATATTTCACCATGAAACATACTCTAAGCAAGAATCATAATATATACACAAAACCACTCTTTATCGATATTCAAATTAGATCACAAAGAATTGATGTCTTCAACAATAGTTAACAAGATATAATTAAGAGATACCTAGATAATCAACCTTGTCTTATAAATACATATGAATATATTCTTCTTATCAAATGGATTCAACTCAATATCAAACTTGAAAATACTTCAGCAACCTATAAATGACATTAGCATGTTATAAAATTAGCATTCAAAGACATAACACCAAATCTTCCCTCCTTCATCAACTAGCCATCAAAGAAACATCACCATCTTTGCTTCTCTCAAATCTTCATCATGAAAGCACCACCAACTACTAGCATAGAATGGAATTATAGGGGGTTTTGGGATATTCCCAAGGGGTTTGCTTTGCAACAAGGGTTTCTTCAAAAGAAGATAAAAGGGGTTATAAAAGATTAACAAGATTGAACCCAAAACATCACTTTTATAGCCTCTTTCTTAGCATTCACACTTATTTTTATCATTCCACACTTTCACTTATCTCTAGCACACTTTCACCATTTACCTCCATATCTTGACCATACCAACTAAAAAAAAATCATATGAACACTGGAATATTCATATTTGACCCATATAGGTCAACGATACCAAAAACCTTCATCCATGCACCAAAAATCCTCAAAATCCCATCATTAAAATGAGACAAAAATCCCCTAAATCATAAACTATTTTAAGTCAAGCTCTAAAATATCACCACACATGTTTAAAATGAAATTTAAACATCATTAATGGTCACAATTATCATTAACCAATCAAATTATTTCATTTAATGGGCCCAGTGGCTCATTGCCTTCACAAAACACCTATTTCCACCACCCTTTCTTCACCTTTTGGCCTCAAGGTCACCCAATAACACCTCAAATATTGAATGTGACCACTCAATGGAAATGGAATAACCTATATAACACTTATAAGTAAGATACAACTCTTGAAACAACCTCAGGTTCAAACTACATCAACTTTTGCCTTCACCAAATCAAGCTACCCAAAAAGGGAATCATATAAATATAAAACTATGTGACTAAAATAAATTACCAAGCTCTAAAATCCATTATCAAACTAGTTTGCACCCTTCCTAATACATTCAAGACATAATGGATTAATTTGTAAAAATTCATCCCTCTTAACATTCTAGGTGATTAAAAGCATCACCTAATCCATTTCATGTACTAACACACTCAAACTTTTAGCAAAAATAGTTTTTCCTAAAAAGCCAAAAATATGCTTGTCCACAAACTAACCTGGGAATTCTTAGTCATTCAAACATGCACCCACATCTTAGATCTGGGAGAGCCAAGTTGTTTGAGACAAATAATGGAATCATCCCCAAGTTGTGGGACCTTGCACTTGGGATGGATCTCCATAGAAGGTTGGTTCCTCTACCTACCTCCAACACTATTGCTACTCCTAATGTTTAAAGCAAGTCCTAAATTAAACATGCCAAGGGACCAGGGATATAAGGATGTGCAGAAAGGGGAAATCCTAAGCTGAGGAAGGTGATAGGGTCAGGGAAAGGGTCGATCTCTCTCCACGAGCAATGAAGGAAATAGAGAGGGTCCAAGAGAAGACGCGGTCACATGCACCTATTGTATTCGGATAATGCACACCACAGAAACATGTGGGCTCAACCTTCCAGTGCGTGTAACACATGAACATGGGGACTACAAGTGATAATACAAACAACATGCCAAAAAAACACCAATAGATATTATTTCTTAAGGGGTACATAGTCATTTACACTCACGGTAGGAGGTGAGAATATATTACAGAGACCATGCCAAGGTTTGAGACCCATGGGAAGTCGGCCACCATTTTGGTATGGTGTTGTTACAACATAGAGGGATGTTTTTTATAAAGTAGAAATTTGTTATTTATAGAAGGAGGAGAGAAGAGAATGAGAAAATGAGGTAAATTCATATTCAAATCTACAACCACCAACAACAAGTGATAAATGCCTACAAATCCACCCGTAATGTTGTAGATGTGCTTCCCCACGTCTATTTGGTGTGTAGAAAAAGGAAGAAAGCAAGATCTTGATTGATCATCATAGTGGTTGAGGTCGATTAGATCATCTGCATTGATGCTACATAGGAAAGACATTTCCTTATTTTTTTCCTACCAAATCCCTCCTAAGTTTGATTTTAATGAGAGCGAGCATGCGGGAATCTGAGCACTGCAATAGAAGTTATGGTTGTCAGAAGTCTACAGGTCATTCTGACACATAATGACATTTGGTGTGCGTTGATTGACTCAGGAAATCAGACAACTATTCATTTGATTTTTCATTTCTACCACGTGTCACGCACAGGTTGGTTTTACAGATTCAGCACCCTGTTGGCGTGCTTTTATAGATTACGTGTAGCACACTCAAGTCTAACAGATGATGTGGCACAATGACTAGTAGAGAAGAAGGTGCAAGGCACAGAAGCAAAAGGCAGGTGTGTGAAAGGGAAACAAAGGGAAGGCGTGTGTGTAGGTACGCACACAGGAGGAATTGGAGAATACTTGTAGGGGGAAAGTATGGGGAAGGGGTGTCATCATTCCAACTGAGGAAGGGTGTGTGGAAGTAGAAAGAAAAGGGGGCACACGAAGGAGTACAAGAAAAAGAGGAAGTGCAGGGCGCGCAAGCATGAAGGCATGTGAGGGGCTTATCCGATTTGGAAGGAAAGTCTGAAGAGGTACGTGTAAGGAGTGTGTGACAGGATAGGAAAGAAATTGGATGCATAGGAGGAAGGTGCAAAGGAAAATGGAAGGAGATAGCATAATGTAGAGAGAAGGGGAACATAAGCAAGGAAGCAAGGCACATGGGGTGTGTGGAAGAATAGCAACCACGCAAATTGTGCTAAGTGAGAAAGCTTGAGTGCGCATCAACCTAAAATGTGAAACATCAGAGTAAGAATGAAACTATAAGTTATCTAAATAATTAGGAGAGTTATTTGGATAACAGTTTTGGTGTAGTGCCCACTTCCCTTTGACACTATTTAGATACTGATCTTGTTATTGTTGATCCCATTTTGGACATTGTTATGTTTTGACTTCAGTATGATGTGTTATATGTTAGATCATGGATTATTATGGACCTTGATTCAGTCAGCATGCATGATGATTATTGGAGACATTATTATATATGGATAATGATATACTTCTTGATATGGACATATTATAGATGTTGATTTGGACATTATGATATTGGATATTTTGAGTAGATCTGGTATGGTAGATTTTGATGATGATATAGTTGATTTATTTAATTAAAAATGATAATGTTGAATTATTGATATTGTTGTGATATGTGTGTTTGGATGATTTTGAGATATTGTTTATATCATTTTGGATGTTCTGATATGGACATGAGGCTGAAGGAGGTATTTTCATTTTGCAAGTTAAAAATCACAACAATGTCGAGGGACTGGAGACTAACCATATTGAAATTCTGGGTGAACTCAACGGGGTCGCCATGGCAACTGTGTAATTTTTTGTGTGTTGTGTTGTGTTAGGATTTCCCATGGGGGGGATTTCCATTATATGTGACCATGGGATATATGTGTTTTATTTATGTGTTCCTTTTTAATTAGTGTTGTATGTATTTTTATTTGTAATGTGTTCCTTTTTATTATTTAAATTAAATGTGGAAGCCAAATAGTTAAACTGTACTTAAATTTAATTGGGATGTGGAATGTAAGTAATAAAGTTGTGGTCTTAATTATTAATTAAATTGGATTTATGGCATGTATAACCATATGTTAAATAAATAAATCATTATGTCAAAAGAAGGTAATAAATGAAGTCATAGATATTAATTCATGTTGTAAGAATGTGTAAGAGGATGTAAGAGTGTGTAAGTGAATGTGTAAGAAAGATGTAAGAATATATAAGGCTGATTTTGGAAGGTCAAACACTCCACCTTTTATGAAATTCAAATTTGACCTTGGAGGCCAAATTTGGAGGCTTGTGGGACAAGTTAAACTTGTCCCACACCTCTTAAAATAATCCACCAACCATGCCTATGGTTTGGAGGGTAAATATAGGCATTTATAATGCATTTTGAAATAACAATTTGTAAGTTTTAATTGCACTTCCCTTACATGTTTTTAATTTGGTCATTTTTGGAGTATGGGTTGAATTGGAGTATGTAAGTGATTTTGTCATGTTTAATTTATTGTGATTTGTTTGTTGATGTTGATTTCCTCTTGGGGATGAGGAAAAATGATGTGGCATCCCACTTGGATCCACATCATCCTCTCTCTTCCCTTTCCTATAAAAGTGAAGATTCTTGCTCATTTGGAGGTTGTTGAAACTTTGTTATTTCCTCTTGGGGGTGCAAATTTTTTTGCTATTTATGTTAGAGCTTGTTTGTGGAAGAGCTTGGAGTCTTTTTGCTTGCTTATACTTGTTGCTGGGACCGTTTTGGACTGCACTTTGACATTGTGGAAATCTTGTGAGCTTGGAACAAACTTCAGTATGGAGAGGTAGGATCTGGAGCTGTATTTTAATTGTTTTCCTTCTCTTGCATACATGCTTAAATGGTGTTTGTGTTTGCATTCTTGGCTGGTTGGGTAGAATGCTTAGGGCATGGTGTAGGAGAAGGCTATGGGGATTTCATATGGGGGGCATAAGGGATTGCCAATGGCACTATTTTATTGTGGAGGGATTTTTGGTTTGGGATCCACCTTGGAAAAGAAACTGCTTGCATTTCTTACTATGGGAGGGGGCAATAAGGGATAAACTTGGGGGGGCATAAGGAGGGGTTGGGAGATATAAGGTTTATGGGGTTGATATGATTATTGGTGGTATGCATTTTGGTGGATACCCAATTCCAAATTGGGAGGCATAAGGAGTTCCCCATAGTCCTTGCTCTTGTTGGCTTGCTTGATCAAGCCTATGTGTTGTATGAATTGTTTCAAATGTAGTTGGGAACTGCTGTCTTATTTTGAACTGTGATTTTTGTTGATTGTATGCAATGTGAATGTTGTTTGTATGTGATAGAAGCCTTGTTGCCATGTGTTGATATTCATGCTCCATTTCAATATGGTTGGGGCTCGGGGGCCAATGGGGAAGGATGGCTTCTCATTTCTCATTGGATGTCTTGGTTGGGTGGAGAGTGTTGCCTTTCCCCTTTCCTTGTTGTGATCAAGTTGCAAAGAAGAAGAAACAAGCATGCTATTGTTTGGAGAAAGAATTTTACAGTTTGACAGTCTTTTCCCTTTGAGTAAAATTCAATGTAACCTTTCCCACTTCGAGTGGATGACTGTATAAATGTTGTAATATGAAGTTATTGTATTGATAGTAGAAGATTGAAATTGAATTGAGAAATGTAAAGAAGAATTATACTTCTCTGTTTTATTTTGGAAAGAAAATGTAAATGATATTCCATATTTTGTATTTGTAATTTGAAACCAATTCAAATTGGAAAAGAGATGAGATGTAAAGTTTTCAATTGAATGTGAATAAAGGATTGCATCAGTCCCTCTAAATTGCAATGTGTACAGGATTTGATTTGCTTTAAAAAAAATGATATCTCTATCTTTTGAAAAGAATAAGAAACAGTGTTTTATATCTCATGTACTGTATTTGAAATCAAATAGAAAGGAAAGTTGTAATTTGTATGGAGGATCAATGAAAGAATGCATTCCTTTCTTAAAAGTGTATTGCACAATTGATTTTAATTATTGTTGAAAATTGATTGCTATTTGAAAAGAAAAGAAAGAAGCATGTGTATGGAATGAAAGATAATATTATATTGATTACAAAATTTAATATTACAATTGAAATCAGAGATGCATTTTTAGTTAGAATTGAATGGATTACCTAATAATCATTGTATTTGTTTAAGTTAGAATCATATGCACATTCAAAAGACAAATTTCTAAATCAATTTAAAGGAAACAACTCGCTGTTTTTAAAACTTAAATCTAGCAATGCACATTTTAATTAAAATGATTAGTTCAGAATTATACTCAACAATAAGTTATGAAACTTTGAAATTCACATTTAGGAAGACCTAAGGAACTCTAATTCACTCTAACAGTCAAGAATTAACCTCCAAAACTTAATAAAATTCAATTCGGAGCTTGCACAATCATTTTTTCCGTCTATTGCTGGAAAAATGTAAACTTGAATAATTAGACAAATTGACTTCACTAAAACACTCTAAACCCTCCTTAGACCGATCCTCCATGTCGGTTTGACATGTGGAGTGAAGGAGGAGTTCAAATTTAATCAAATTGACAAGTTAGAAAAATTCCAGTTTACAAATTAAAATCCTACAAATCCTTTTTGCAAAATTGACCCTTAAAACTTCATCAAAAAGTAAATTTTATGTTGGCTGTGCAAAGAGAGCTTTGAAAGATTTCCAAAAAGTCCTCGTTTACCTAAAACCAAGATTTCTGGATCAAGTTATGACACTTCAAAATTTTTGGGCCTCGGCGGGAAGATTTGGGAAAATTTTCCCTAGCGGGCCCACAACCCAAAAATTTCCCATCAAAATTGCCTTAGATTTTTTAAAAAAAATTTGGGCTCAGGAAAAATTTCACTTTTCCCTTCGCCGGCCTATAGCCAATTAGAGGTTGCCACGTGTCCTCTAGGGGCTAAGGCGGAGGCACGGATAAAATTTTACCCCCTTAGACATTTTGAAAATTTTTGGGAAAATTTTCACTTTTCCCTCTGCCGGCCCGCAGCCAATCAGAGGCTGCCATGTGTCCTCTAGGGGCTGAGGTAGAGGCACGAGTAAAATTTTACCCCCTTAGACTTTTTGAAAAATTTTGGGAAAATTTTCACTTTTCCCTTTGTCAGCCCGCAGCCAATCAGAGGGTGCCACATTTCCCCTTGTGGCTACGGTGGAGGTGCGGGTTCTTTTTAACCCCTTAGCTTTTTAAAAAAATTTGGAAAAAGTTTTTGTTTTGGCCCTACCGGCCCGTGGCCAATGAATGCGTGCCACATGGCATGATCGGGTGGCAGTGGAGGTTCAGGTGAAAATTCACCTTTTGGGCCTTTGGGAAAAATTCCTAGAATCCTCCCACGGCCGGTAAGTCTACCTTCTCCCTCATTTTTTCCTCCTTTGGTGGGCGCACGGACCCGCACATCCTTTCTTCCCCTTTTTCCCCTAGGGCACAAAGCACCAATTCGGTCTGCCACCCCACCCTTTTCTTTCCCCTTTGTTTTTTTTCACCTTGCACGGACCTGTGGGGGTGTAGAGCACATTTTGACTTTGAGCCCGCATTGGGAAAATTTTCCAATTCCACCCCGTGACCATCCAACCCGCCCAAGGTGCACTCCTCCTCTTGCCACGTGTCCCCCTTGGGGAAAATTTGAACCCCAAACTCCGCACACTCATAACTTGAATTCTGTAAGGAGTTAGAAGGAATTATTTATATCACTGGAAAGGTGAGGAAATTTCCTATCCATTAGGAATGGTTTAGGGAAATTTTGGAAGCATTAAGAATTGAAAAAAATCCAGTTGAAGTTCTGAGCCTATTAGAGAGCAGGCATGGGGGTAAGATTACTCCCTGAACCTAACTAAAATATGTAACCCTAAAATTTAAACCTTGTAAACATGTTATAAGTTAATAAAGGAAACTTATGTTTTGGTAAGCAGGTTTTGTTTCGGAACCTATAAGTGAAAATTGATGTCTTGCAACTAAGTTGTAGACACTTCAAATAAAAAAAAATATCCCCTAATTTTCTAGCTAACCCTAGGTTGTTTCTTTGGTCTCAAGTGGTTGTTTAAATGGGCACTACAAATACATTTGTAAATGCATTTTATCAGCTTATTGCTTTTCCATCTACCCCTCATGCTAACTATGCTACTTTTGACAATGACCTACCTCTGCATATCATATTTCGTATTCATAATGTAGGTTTCAAGTGCACTTTAATTGATAATGGATCTAAACTCAACTTATGTCCCATGTCATTCCTTGAAGTCATAGGTCTTTCAGCTCGTGACGTTATTCCATATTTTCTTTCATTACGTGCTTATGATGGTTTTGTTCATCCATGTGTTGGTCACATTACACTACCTATCACTGTAGGACCCAAGACCATCCCCACCATGTTTTTTGTCATTTATTTCCCAGTCTCCTATAACTTCTTACTTGGTAGATCATGGCTTCATGTCATGCAATTCATAACATCTAGTGTGCATCATTGTGTCAAATTCTTACATGAGGGTATTGAGAATACTTTTTTTTATGATTGTAATCCATTCCAATATTTTGACCACACTCCTAATACTAGTCTTCCTATTCCATGCACTAATGCTACAAAAAATTCTCAACCTATGGACGAACCACCTCACTTGCCACCACTTGAGGGTGTCATTTATGTGATCGATGCATTTTCTTCTATGCCACCTACTACTACTGCTACTATGATCCCTTATCAGGGGCTTGTCTAGTCTATGGACGTCACTCTATCACCAACACCTTCACATATACCATCTCCATTAGCCCGCCCACCATTTACTTGCACAGTTTTCATGACTGATTCATATTGAAAACATATTCCATTTGAGCCTACTTGTGATGATACCATTTTCTCACATGATGGTCTTTCTCAACTCAATTTTTCTTTTAAGGGCCTTTATCCTCCTACTCACACTCCTCATTTATATTATGGCTTCATCACTATTACTATTTCTTATGGTTTATATGTCTTCCATCTCATAGTTTATCTATCGTGCATTCTTCCACTCTACTCACATTAGGAAAATCATGGCTTGATTACATTAGAGGCACTCTAGACCCTGATCATACAGACATATATTTTCCCAAACCCTTTAGTTGTTTTTTATTTGCAATGGTTCCTTCCTTGGCTATACCCAAAATCTCACTTGTTGGTATACATATAGTTTTCCACTTCCTCCATTCAATGATGAGGAATATACCATGGGTATGTACCATTTGTGTCTTAATGGTTCATTACATGATCAACCAGACACCATTTCTTATCGGGTCTCTAATGCTTATCCATATGACTTTGACCTTGAAATTGATGATCTCTTAGATGCTATTACATGAACCATCCTTTATCATCCACACTTGGGGGGTATAGCTTTTAACACATACCCCCAACCTAGTAGCATCATTCATCACAACATAGCATACTTATAGCATACACATATCGCATCCTGTCACATTAGCATGAGTGCATTTCTCATCTTTGCATTTTCATACGTCACTCTCATAGAATATGTACATCCATATACACACATTTTGATCATCACCTAATGACACACTCTTGTGCTTCAGTTCACACTTGACTATTGAGGGAATACCACACATGAACCCCACATAATACACAATAGTTACTATACACTACGTCTATTCACACATCATGCATATTACATCACACATTCTATAGTTATTTTAAATCATTTTGACATTTACACATCTACATGACATACATCACACATCATACATTTATCCATCCATAGCATATTGAATATCTTGGTTGCTTTTAATCTTTCTTACATTTGCTTGTATATGGTAGCTTTATTACACATACTAGTTAGATCTCTTATATGTCATTTATCTATACCATACACACATGTACCTTCACACCTTTGTTTAATTGTGATTATAGATACATGTTTTTTACATGCAACACAGATGCTTGTCTTCTACCCATCCTACATTAGTGACTGGGGGTATCCACATTCGTCTCTCACATGTGCTATTGTTTCATTTTGTACTTAGCAATTTACATTACTTGCTTGTACATTTTTTTGACATATGAGTTATTTTTCTAATAAGCTAATGGGTGCTTCATGTGCAACATTTGTTTTATAGGATTATTTTCTTTCATGCTTATTTGTTGTTTGTACTTGCTTGTTTTGTTTGTTATTGTATGCATGCATTGCCCTTTGTTTTGTGTGCACACTTGTTTTTTGTATTCGGCCATGATGGCCTTGTGAGTCTTGTGACATTGTGAGTGATGTCCCATGTTTACAACCTAGTTTGTGTGGCTTACTTTTTCTTCTGGTGAGTTTACATTACTATATTTCTTGGTAGCTTATACACTGTTTACGTAGCTTAAACTACATGTTTTTTCATACTATCACTTGTATTTTGCTAGCCTATTGTTTTTGAACTCATTGGTTTATACCAAGTGCTTTTCTTCCCCCTACAAGGAATAATTACAGAGTTCATGTGGTTGATCCTCTTTTGGGTCCAAATTCTCCTATCAGTGACATTGCACGTGCCCCCAAAGAGGGGGGAATAATTTGTGTATTTACATACTACACAACTCTTCTACACCATTTTAGTTTAGTTAGTTTCCACCCTTGGCATTATGGGTTATATAGCGAGTGGGTTTACACTAGTCTACAAACCCCATACACAATGGATTTTATAGGACATGGTTGTCCTTAGCATTCTGGGGAGCAATTATAGGTTAGAGGATACATAAGAATTCCTCTATACACTACTTCAACTAGTGGCGTCGGATTGCCCAAAAAACTAAGTATTACAGAGATTTCTTTACACATATTTAGGGAAGTAGTTGCAGGTTGGAGGATACAACAGAATTCCTCCCTAAACTTCTTCGGCCTATGGCATCAGATTTCCTAAAAATCCCAGGACATGATATGCTCTTTCTACACCTTTTCTCTCCTCATAGATCAGATACACGTTTTCCTTTTACACTTTTCATACTTTCATTTCAGTCTTTTCATTACATATACATGTTTCTTTTACATTCATTTTTGGCATATATACATGTGTATTTTACTACTTGATCATCTTCTCCTTGCAGGTCCGACCATATGTGAAGAAAACAATAAATAAAAACAACTACAACAAATGGGAAAAACAAAAACAATGACATTTTGTGGCATCACACA
Organism: Taxus chinensis; assembly: GCA_019776745.2. Lineage (NCBI taxonomy): Eukaryota > Viridiplantae > Streptophyta > Pinopsida > Cupressales > Taxaceae > Taxus > Taxus chinensis. The sequence continues at coordinate 984,302,546 of CM034146.1, forward strand.
CCATAATAACCATATAGGTACATCACACACATCAGAAAATACAAACGCGTTTCTACCCTAGGTTCATTCTCATCACTTTTTTGCACTTTTGCATATTTAGTTTCCACGCTCCAACACATTTTTGTCACTATGCACTTTTTCTAGTCCTTCGGCACATTTCTACATCACTCTACACAAATTATCAATTACAAATCTATATCTACTTTATATTACTAAGATTTTCACCCACCAACATAAAGTGGGGGATAATTTAGTCACAAAGTCACACACTTTAGAAATTATTTAGTCTCAGTCTCATACTACTATTCATATGGTTTTAAAGTGAATAAAGTACTAATTAACCCCCATATTTTGGCTATTTTACTTTGATTTGTGTCGTCATTACCAACCTCCCATAAACACTTTCCCATTCTATTTTCTTTGTTTTCTATATTTTTAGCCTTTACTAGGGTGCCCATGCTTATACTAGGGTGACCACATGTGCCTTGGTCCCATTCGGGGTGCCCTGATCCTTTTCCCACTTTTCCACCACTTTCTAGGCACATTCTAGTCATTTTAGATTTTTATATTTCTTGTGGTTGGCATCTTCAGGGTTAATTATGAAATTAGATTAAGAGAACCATATAAATATAAAGTTATGAAACCATAATTAGGAACCAAGCACTAGTCACTACTATCATCACCTAAGGTTACATCCATCAAAGGTTACACTTGCATACATCTAGCTCCATCACAAAGGAACAAGGTTGGTTCATCTACATCATGCTGCATAGGAGGGTAATTTATTCTATTCCATCAACCATTCTTTTACATTTTCTACACATAGTTATTGTTTGCTACTTCACAAAGTGTGACTGACACAATAGCACCTAGGGAATTATTGCACACACTTACACATAGAACTACATCACTTCTGAGATGTATTGCAGTGCTCAGTTAGTAAGTCCACCATTGTTACAACTGAGGTCAGTGTGACCACTTCATATGCATATTTTTTTTAGGGTTTGATGTTTGTCTTGGGGTTTTGTAGGTATTTTCTTCATCACTGACTAATGGCGACATCCAGCACAGTTCAGATACATTAGTGCGATAGAAAATGAAGGCTTCATATCATCTTCCAACCCTACAAGTTTAGTTTCTAGACATCCTACATAAACCAGGGCACTTAGAACTCAAACTAGGGCACCCATAGGTGCCCTGATCATCTCTCGGATGCCCCAGTCAAGCCAAATAGCTCAGATTATATTTTTTAAGACCTCTACATTTTTGTTCCTACTTCCATAATATTCAGTTCATTTTAAGACACAGTCTAGATCAGCCTCTGGATCAGCTAAGTCATTTCCTTAATCTTCTTGCACATTAGGGTTTCTATTTTCATTAGCCTAGTTGCTTGAGTCACTTTCTATATTTATTTACTACCTTTATATTTATTGTTATTTACTGTTGTTCCTAATTAAAATACCTATCCTAAATCCAAATTTTTAGCTAATCATTTTTGAAATGATTAGCTAAAATGTGGATAAATGGTAGTTAATATAACTAGGAACAATAATAAATAACAGTAAATAAAAGTAGTAAATAAATGTAGAAAGTGACCCAAGAAACTACACTACTGAAAATAGAAACCCTAATATGCAAAGAAGGGTTGGAAGGAGCTTAGCTGATTTGGCAAACTTGTTGGATTGTTTCACAAAATGACTAGAGAAATAGGAGGAGGAAACAACTATGCAGAGGTCTACAAACCTGTAGATCTAGGCAATCTAATTAAACTGGGGAACTTGGGAGAGGATCAGGGTTCCTGTGGGCGCCCTAGTCTACGTTGTGGGTACCTTGGTCTGTGTAGGAGGTCCAAAAAAATATTTGTAGGGTTTAGATTATTTGAATCCTTCATTGTCTATCACACTAATGTATCCAAACTGTGTTGGATGTCACCAGTATTCCGTGATGAAGAAAAGACCTTTAAAACCCCAAGACAAACATCAAACCCTAAAAAATAAAGATGCATATGAAGGGGTAGGACTATCCTCATCTACCATAATGATGGACTTACTAACTAAGCGTTGCACTAAATCTCAGACCCAATGGAGTTATATGTGTAAGTTTGTGCAATCATGCCCTAGGTACTCTTGTGCTAGTCACACTTTTTGAAAGTAATGAGAAACAACTATGCATAGAAAATGTAATACAATGGTGGATGAAATAGAATGAAATTCCCTCCTATGCAGTGTGATGCAAATGAACTAGCCTTGTTCCTTGTGATGGAGCTAGATGGATGTAAGTGTATCCTTAGATAGATGCAACCTTACGTGATGATAGTAGTGACTAGTGTTTGGTCCCTCATTATGGTGTCATAACTTTATATTTATATGGTTATCTTGATATAATTTTTTAATCATCCCTAAAGAGGATGACCACAAGAAATATGAAATCCTCAAATGGCTAGAAAATGCCCAAAAAGTGGTGGGAATGTGGGAAAAGGATCAGGATGCCCTGACTAGGACTAGGGTGCCTAAGGGCACCCCAGTATAAACATGGGTTCCCCATTCAAATCTAAAATGATGGAAAAAAAAATAGAATGGGTAAGTGTGTACGAGAGGTCAGCAGTGATAATTGAAATCAAAGTAAAATGGCCAAAAGAAGGGGGTTAATTAGTACTTGCTTCACTCAAAAATCATATGAATAGTAATATGATATCGAGACTAAATAATTTCTAAAGTGTGTGATTTTGTAACTATTTTTTCCCCCACTTTATGTTTGTGAGCGGAAATCTCGGTAACATAAATTAGATAGAGATGCATACCTGATAATCCATGTAGAGTGATGTAGAAATGCGTTGAAAAGGACTAGACAAAGGATAAAGTGACAAAAAGATGATGGAGCTTGGAAATTAAAGATGAAAAAGTGCAAAAAAGTGATGAGAGTGAACCTAGGGTATAAACACGTGTATTTTCTGATGTGTGTGATGTACTTGCATAGTTAGTATGGTGTGTGCTGCCATAAAATGTCATCGTTCTTGTTGCCCCCATTTGTTGTAGTTTTTAACCTTGATTGTTTGCTTCTCATACAGTTGGACCTGCAAGGAGAAGATGATCAAGTAGTCAAATATGCATGTATATATGTCAAAAATGCATGTAAAAGAAACATGTATATTTAATGAAAAGACTGAAATGAAAGTATGGAAAGTGTAAAAGGAACATGTGCACTTGATCCATGATGAGAGAAAGGGTGTAGAAAGAGGATATCTTGTCCTAGGTTTTTTGGGTGATTTGAAGCCATAGGGAGAAGAAGTGTAGGGAGGAATTCCATTGTATCCTCCAACCTGTAACTACTTCCCTGAATATGTGTGAAGAGATATCTGTACTACCTAGTTTTTTTAGTGATCTGATGCCACTGGATGAAGTAGTGTAGATATGAATTCCATTGTATCCTCTAACCTATAACTCCTCCCCAGAATGCTAAGGAAAACCATGTCCTACTAAATACTCTATGTACGGGGCTTGTAGGAAAACCATGTACCAGTTAGCATGTTAGAAAGATAACTAGTATGTCAAAAGCATGTATAAGCATGTAATATAGATTTCTAAGTATAAAATGAAATAGTAACACCTGTGAGAGATGAATATGGATGCCCCCGGTAACCAATATAGGATGGGTAGAAGGTGAGCATCTGTGGTGCGTGAAAAAGACCTATATCTGTGTTCACAACTTTAAAAAAGGCTATGAACGTGCATGTGTTTATGGTATAGATAAATGGCATACAAGAGATCTAACTAGCATGTGTAATAAAGAGACCATATACAAGAAAATGTAAGCAAGAGTAAAAGCAACCAAGATATGCAAGATGGATGATAGGAACCACATGCCCCCTAAGTGAATGAAGATGTATGCACTGAGGTTTAGTTGGTTTTCCCCCTCAGAATTAAAGAATGAACCATAAATGAGAGTGTTTCATCGGGAAATGGTCGAAATGTGTGTTGTGTCTAACGTGATATGATGAATGTGTATGTGTGTGTTGGTGAGATGCGACCTAGAAATGAAGTATGTGCATGACCCTTATAGCTGAACTGTATGTCATGAAAAGATGAACAAAGGAGTGATAATTTAGCCTAAAGTGTATATAAATACAAGATGAACAGAGGGAGTGGTGTTGTATCCTAAAGCGTATACCAGTAAAAGATGAAGGGATACGTGACAATTTATCCTATATTTTATATCACTAACCTAGTAAAGTTTCATGATATAAGGTCGAGTGATGAACATGTGTATATTATAAGTTCCATTTGATTAGTAAACCCTCGGTAGTCGAGTATGGACTAAGGAACTAAAGTGCATCATAGGGTAATGAGTACAGTGCATAGAAGACAATGTAGTATGTGTGATGATAATAGATGACCATATGATTTCTAAAGTGTGTGATAGGTGATGTATAGAATTAAATGATAGATGTGTAGATAGTCTAATAATGTGAAGATGCATGCTATGTGATATACATAATAAGTACTATGTAATGTGAGACTCGTAGACTATAGAAGTGTGACATATTTATGATGAAGACTAGTATGGTGTATGATGTGTATATGTGTAAATGTCAAAATGATGTAAAATCACTATAGAATGTGTAATGTAAGATGCGTGATGTGTGAATAGACATAGTTTTTGGTAACTATTGTGTAGTGTGTGGAGTTCATGTGTGGTATGCCCTCAAAAGTAAAGTGTGAATTGAATCACAAGAGCATGTCATCAGGTAATGATGTTACTGGTATAAGTGTGATGATGCTACTAGGTTGGGGGGATGTGTTAGATGTTATGCCCCCAAGTGTGTGTGAATGAATGAACTATCTAATGACAGTGAAGGATGAATGTCCTCTATCTATGTATGTGGGGCCGAAAGTGTATGACCCTACTCTAAGAGTGGTGGTATATGAGACATACATTTTGTTGGTGAATGAAGTCTATGTGCATGTGATAGGTGAATATATGATGAAAACCATGGTGGAGTAAAATGTATTGGTGATGGAGTTCTACATGATGTCAAGCATGAAGATGATGGACACCCACATGGAATAAACCAAGGTGGTGATCTACGTTGAGATGCAGTAATAGTCCTAGGAATGGGCCGATACCTATGTGTAGGACTAGCAGAGTAGTGAGGTCATGTAGACAATGCATGAGTAGGTGAATTAGGAGTAGATTGCACTTTGAGTAACATAAAGTGTGATATGTTAGATGATGTAGGTGGTAATGTGTTGACTGATGTGTGAGGAGATGAAAACCATGGAGCAGATGGTGGGACACCATCAATAGAAATAATTTGATTGTAATGGATGAATTTAAGTCACAAGTGATTCATAGAGATGATAGATTGGTTCTGGTGAATCTAATTGAGACCAAGAATCATGTCGCACCCGTCAACTGTGTTTCCATTAAGGAAAGGCACAAGCATAGTAAGAGGACCAACTATGACATGCAGTTTGATGACACCATAGGGTTTGTTTATAGGGTATTCAATTTATGATAGAGAGTAACTAATAGCCTTAAGAAGTGGAATGGAACATGCACTAATGGGCCATGAGGGGTCAACCTTAGTGTTACCCAATTTTGCACACATGACAAAATTGGATAGCAGGGTCCTACTACGATCAAATTATGACATTGGTCCCAGGGAATCACTTCCAGTCATCTTAGAGATAATACAATTAAAATAATTAAATAAGTGAGCTCACCTAGCCTAACTTGGACCCAACTCAGTGGAAACTCGATGTGTAGCCCAATGCCAACTTGGTGCTAAGTTCAATAGGGTAGCTCAATCTATGGTCAACTTGGAAAAGAGCTCGTAAGTGAGTCGCATTGGAAAGGTCTTGGAGTATAGCTCAGTAGAGTCAGGGTCTCAAATCATCTTAGAGGTTCAAGCTAAGGGATACTAAGAGGAGTTTGAGCTAGTCAACGGAGCTCGACGTAAGCAAAGAGAGTCAAGTTTGGACGATGGCTTAGTCAATATAACCGATGAGTCAAAAATTCATATCTCACTTGACTGAGCTTGTTCAATGTTGATGCAAGAAGTTTGAGCTCATGCAAATGCATCATTGTTGTGATAGGTTAAGGATATTTCTCATTTGCTCAAGGATGAGTTTCCTGGTTGATATCTTGAGTGTGAGCTTGGTCATCAACTCGGTGCATAGCTCTAGGAATAGCTCGGTCAAGCTAAGCCTTAAGGACAGGCTCGGTGAGTCTCATCCACGATAGCAAAGGAACTCAATGTCATATCTCTTTTGTGAACTTGGTGGTAGCTCAGATCAGAAGCTCGCACCAACAAACATGTCAAATTATAAGCGGAAACTTAGGTGGTCGAGAAGAGAGTTCACAGCTCATTGAAATAATAAAGTGGCTTGACTTGGGCTCAGTGCTCATGAACGCAGAGGAAGAATATGAAAAGTATAACTCAAGGGATACTCGAGGAAAATGTGAGCCCACAGTGAGTTCAAGACCGAGTTGTTGTGATGGTTTGGTGAGGTCACGGCTCAGGGTTGGCACGACCCATGAAATTTTCTTATCGTGTGGGGAACATAACAAGGAAAAATAAAATTTGGGAATTTTAAAGGTTGTGGCCATAACTAGATGGCATTCCAATCCAAAAATTCCATAGGGGGGATTTAGGTAAGTGTCGCCGAGTGGGGAAAAACATAGTGACAAACCAACATGAGCTTTCCACTTCGCGAGGATCAGGAGAAGCTTTCGCCAGGTGGGGTTCCAATGATGGCGGGCCAAGGTGCATTCCCCATATGCAGAGGTTCATGCAAGTGTAGCCAAGGTGTGCCGAGCCCTCCTTCTAGACACCATCTAATCCAAGTTAAGTGGGAGGTTAGGAGAAACCTGTAAAATCTGCATAAGACTCGGTCATCTAATGAATTTAGGGGACATGATTCCTTGAATATGGCTCTAAATATGGTTGGTGTAAGGGACATACTCAATGAATGAGTGTTTTGATGAATACACATGCATGAAAAATCACTCAGATAGATTCTATCTTGCAAAATCCATCTTTGCATAACCTCAATGTTTGATTTGGTTGTGTCCAAGCTTGAAAGGAGAAAATGTTGTAGATAATGCATAGAGGAATGTTGTTACAAACCGATTCAGTGTGGAATGATTCATTCAGAGGTGAAGCTGAGTCGATCCATTCGATAGTCGAGTGAAGGTGGTCAATATGTGGAGCTCATTCAAGGAGTAAGTCTCATTCGGTATGGATTAAGTTGGATTGTCGAAACTCGTGGGGAACATGCAAGATGTGAGATGAGCCCATCGGTTGATATGAAGGATAAGCTGAGGGATGGACCTCGGCTTGATGGAGGAGCTCGATGTTGTATGGGAACCTGGTTATATGAAGGATGGAATGGAAAGTTCATTGGAATGTCAAATATGCAAAGTGTTCGTGAGAGCTCATGGATAAGAAAAAAAATTGACATGGAGAGCTCGAGTGATGAGCTCAAAGGAGGTTCGTGGGTAATGTTCGTAGTGACGGTGAGCTCATCAAACAAGAGGGGCTCGATTCTTACATGTGAGCTTGGTTACACGTAAGGATGGAAGAACTCGATCATTCTGGTTTGAGTGGAAAGGAGATGACTCACCATGGGAATAATGTGCAAGCTTTCCGAGTCAGAGATGATGAAGCTCAGAAAACATGGAAGTATAGATGATGGAGCTCAGTTAAAACTCAGTTTAGAGCTCGGTGGAGAGCTTGCATTATGAGCTCAGTGGTGCAGTGTGGTGAGTGAGTCGGGCCAAACATAAAACTCAGCAAAAGTCACAAGAGGATTGTAGTCATGGGAGAAACGGTCATGAGGCTAAGCATGAATTAAATACCATAGAGTCAATGTATGTACATGGAAACGTGATAGGAGAACTCATATTCACATGGGATTGCAGTGACTGAGTCATGGAAAGACATGTAATTAAATGCGGAGTTTCAAATTCAGTGATGGTGAGCTCATAGAGCCAAGACATTTCAAAATGAATTGACACACAAAGGAATGGCTCAACCAGGTATCCTTGAGAAGAGATCAGAGATGTTATGGGGATCTGAGTTAGAAGCTTGATCAGTTGATAAAGGGCATTCAGCTCCCCAAGTTCAGTGAGATCTTAATTTTGGGAGCTTGGGCATGGTCATTAACAGCTTGGTTCAGTTTTCCATAGGTGCACTTATCGAGTGAGATGTTAGAGCTAACAGTGGAATTTTTAGTAGCTCAACACGGGGAAAAAGATCAGATTGGTGATGATATGGTGCTCAGTTTGGTTAGGTGAGTTGGGAGCAACAGAAGAGCTCACCATTAGTGCTCAGAAGAAACTGTGGGCAAGAGCTCGTAATCAAAGATCAGTGGAGTGTGGATGTTGGCCGAACTCATGACAAGGTGAAAATGAGTAGTAACCACATGAGATGCACAAGAATCAAGGATATCTTGTCAGGGGTGGGCATATGTGTAGGGAAAGAGCTCTGTAGAAGGTTCAAAATGAGGATCTCAAGTGAGTTCAGTTGGATCAAGCTCACATGGTAGAGCTTGTTAGAGGGCTTGAGTTCACTCAAAATGCAAGGATAAGGAACTCGACAAATTCATTGGAGAAATAGAGATGAGCCTACCTTAGTCTAATGGTTAGGTTGAGCTCAATTCTAGAAAAGGATCTGAGTTAGCGGTCATGGAACGAGGTAAGGCCAACTCAAATGGAGCTCTAGTTAAATTTAGTTTGAACGGTGGAGAAGCTCATTTGAGCTTGTTGGGGAAACTAAGGAGCTTGGTTACAGTGAAGACATGGAAGGAACTCGCTCCAACTCGGTGAGTTGGCTCGGTGAGCCAACCACTGAGTTGGACTCATTTTTTGACTATTTCACATGAACCCCCTCCTTCAGTCAAACCAATCCTAATGGGGGTCCCACCATTTATTATTTTTTAATTAATTTAATATTTTTATTTAAATATTTTAAATAATAATATTTATTATTATTATTTAAATATTTTATTTAAATATTCTTTTAATTAATTGAAAAGACTAGGTCAACCAGGCATTAATGACACATGATGGAACCTTCTAAAGTGGTTCAACCAATTGTAATAAATGAACCATCATGTGCCTTCAATTTAGGAATGTAATTATGACCTTTCCTCTTCTCTCTCACATATTCTTCTATAAATGTAAGTTGGAGGCTCATTCCAAGGGGTTCCAACAGGTCAGATAGGTTGGAAAGTTAGACATCTTAGGCAAGTGTAAATTTTCAAGAGTCCTCTCTCTTCTGCAAGTTATTCTTGTGTGTTGAGAGAACTTTCAAGCCTCCTCTTCAAGATTGTAATGGAAACCATTGCCTCTTCTGAATGTATGATGCATTGTGCACATTATTGAAGTAATAAAAGTGTGTGTTTTGTGACTAATCTCGGTCCTTTCATCCTTCTATACTTCTTGTGCCTTTTCTCATGCTTGCAGGTACACTGTGCAAGTTCACATTTCTATTGTAGGTTCTTGGAGTTCTGTGCTTATCGAGTGGTGGATTATTGCATGCAGTTGAGTTGTGGTGTCCATTCACCCTTCTTAAGTTCATCCTTCTTCACTGGGAAACTGATATATTGCTCTGTCTGATCAAGTTTAACAAAGGGAATGCATGTTTCTTAGTCTGTGGTATTTTGTACCCTCTCTAAGTTGTAGTAGGTGAAGTTGATATGTGGTGCACACACCCTCTTCAAATTAACCCTTCCTGAGTCTGGAAACACCCTTTATTTGGTGCATCACCATCCCTAGTATAGTTTCATTTCTACAAATCTCTTTCCCTAAAACCCCATGAAAATGTTAGCATAGGACTAGATAGCCTTTTTATCACACTAGGAGTAGTACAACACTTAGTTTAGGAAGAGGAAGCCTGGCCTTCTCTAGAGGTTCACCTCGAGCCCAAGTCCCATAGCTTGAGAGGTGATCCCATGTGTCCCAATCACACTGAATGTCTTGTTCACATTCTGGCCATTCGGAGGGTGCAGTGATTTGGTGACAACAGTTTTTGGCATGCCCGGTGGGACAAAGAGTTGGTACTTCTCTTCTCACTTACACAAGTCAAAGTACCTAGTGAACTCTATATCTTTGGATTCCAAATCTCAGTGTATTAACTTATGTGAAGAATTCAAACAAGAGCTTCTTCAAAGAAAGGAAATTATCAGCATATTGAACTTTCCTTGTCTCCTCCAAAGAGAAGATGAAGAGGCATTTCAACATCACCAGTTGCAGCTCTACCTCGTAGGGGTCATTCAACTCCTCCATACAGAAGGTTCACTCCACCAAGGAACAATCAACCTCTTGCTACTATGGAATGAAACCAAAATTTTCCCCCTTTTCAATGCAAGCAGTCCTCTTCTATTGGCTCAATGTGACCCTATACCTGTTGGCACTCAAAATTTTACCCTTTTACATAGGGGAAACTCACGTTACTCCAGTGGAACATATTCTTGATGTAGCCAACATTTGTGTCCTGTACATAATGTCATGGAGGACAACGTTATGGTTAGAATTCTTGCTACCTCTTTTAAGGGAAAATCACTTCAATGGTTTTGAGGGTTAAGTGTTGGTAGTATAACCACTTGGGATGAATTAGGAGAAAAGATTTGTAAACAGTTTGAAGACAAGAGTGATAATCTATCACTTTTGGAACAACTCACTACCATGAAGAGATCTCCCCAAGAATACATGAGTGACTTCAACTTCTGATTCCACAGGACCTGGAATAGGATTCTGGAACTTGTAAATCCTTCTACACATAATGCATTCTTATATTATTTGTGAGCCTTGAATAGCGATGTAGTAGTCTTGATCTAGTCCATGGGAGGGGCTACATTACCTGATGCCTACGATGTTGCCATAAGAGTGGAAAATTCCTTGATTCAGGCTAGAAAGATAGCTCCATGACCACCAATGCCATTGTCTCCGGATCTTACAAACAATCAGCCTATCATTTCTCCTATTCCAGCAAGCCTCTAATCAACCATAGATCAGTCTACCTCTACCTCTTCAAATGATCTATTTGAAGTCAAGTCACTACTGTAAATGTTTGGAAATGAGCTTGTTGCACTCAAGAGGCAACAATTTCAATACAATCATCCATATCAGCCACAAAATAATAGTATCAGGCTAACCGTCCTCCTTTTCAAGGGAATAATCAGCCACAAAATCAAGCTACAAATCAAGCTGTGAATGTCAGACCTTTGAACTTTTGGAACCCTCTTGTTGCTAGTTCATCTAGAGCCATTGTACTATATCCAGAATAATCTAGTTCAAGACTACGAATGGTACTACCCTTTTCTCAACCCCACAATCAAAATATTTGTCCCAATGGAGTTCTTGGCTAGGCCCTTATGGTTCAAAGTGTATCTTCCCCTTCTGAGAAAATAGAGAACACATCTACGCAAGAAACAACAGATCAACCACAGGCACCTGAAGAAACCACTTTGCTAAACTGGCAAGTAAAATATTTTTGTGGGTGAATACAGATCCCTCATCAGTAGTGGAAAAAACTCATTCCAAGAAGAGAGAAATGGAACCTCAAACTTCCAAATTTGATCAAACATCCACTTCATAGCCTCAAACACAAGTGGCGGTTGATAAATATGTGGGAAAGAAACCACCAGAAATACCTGTTAGCCAAGCCGCAAGAAAAGAAAGTTCATCAGGCATCTTGGTACCCAACAAGCATTTTCCAAAGGAGGATCCTAATGCTCAAAGAAGCATCAACAAAGTAGGAGCAATTCCCTTCAACATAGTGGAACAAATGAAGAAAACCAACCTGAGCATTACTATGTGGGACGCACTCTCAATTCCTTCTCAAAGAAACTTGTTGCGAGAGGCTCTGAACAGTTTTGGTACAACCAGTGGATCATCAAGTCATGGAGCAACAACTACTATGAGTTTGTGTCAACCAGAAGGGAAAATTATTCCTAAAGTCAAACAAACTACCACCATTCTATATTTCCCTGATCATTGGCAACCACCTGGTGCACAATTGCATGATCGATTCTGGTGCAGTAGCTCAGTCATGCCCAAACAAATTGTAGATGTACTAGGCATACAATATGCACCAATTGCAAGAGGAGTTGTTTAGCTGGATGGCACAACTGTTAAGACTATTGGAGTTATCAAAGGACTTCAACTTACCATCCATGCATGCCCAAGTTTTTCATTCACCCAAGACATATCAGTCATTGATCTTCCTCCTCTCTTTGCCATCTACCTATCATGAGATTTCACTGCCAAGATGGGTGGTTATCTATCATCTGATTGGTCACATATGATTCTCAGGAATCGATATGGAACCAAAGTGACTATAAGGGTGGAACCAATCTGCCACAATCATGTAGAACCCTACACTACTAGTCCTATAAATGGGAATTACACCATCGGAGATCCTGAAAGAAGAAGATGTTGATCATGAACCAACCACTCTCGTTGAAGAAGTCCCCGATACTGTGCTAGATGAAGTAAGTGGAGATCATCAGTATGATCCCTATGCTGATGTATTGGAAGAAGAAGAAGTTGGTTTTCTACTTTTGGAAGAAACAGGATTGGGTACATACTGCATTCATGAAGAAGATACAATCATACCACAACTTGTCAAAACACCAAGTGATTTGGAAGGACTGTGGAAATTGTTCTTTGATGGCTTGAGAAGTAAGAATGGATCTGGTGCTGGTGTTATGTTAATTTCTATAAAGGGAGATAAGTACTTCTCATCTTTTTGGTTGTAGTTCAGTTGCACTAACAATGTTGTTGAATACGAGGCCCTCATGCAAGGAATTCAACTAGCCCAAAAGAAGGGGATCAAAGCCCTTACTATTTTTGGAGACAGTGAGTTAGTTTTCCATCAAGTGATGTCATGTAGTGCATCCAAGAATGATCTTTTAAGATCATACAAGAACCGATTCTGGGACTTGATTGAAGATTTCAAAGCTTTTGGAATCCACGCAGTTCCTAGAAATCAGAATCAAGATGTTGATAGGCTTGCTTACAATTGGCTCGCAATACAGACATACCTGTTGATGTCATGAAAGAAGGGAAGAAATTTTTCAAAATGGTGGTTCGACCTATAGTCCCTGATAATGTGAGTAGTTGGCAAGTGTTTGATAGTGACAAACAAATTGTCCTTTTCCTACAAGAAGAGGTGGAGTTTGCTGTAAGAAATCAGGATAGGTTGCAAGAGTCATATGGTGATCAAATTATAAAATTGAAAATCAATAAACTACCAAAATTCTTAGTCACTCTGGAATCCATTTTCAATTCAGATGATCAAGCCAAAAGACAAATTTCTCTAACATGGTGGTCAAAGAAGAAGATTTTGAGGAAGTCGAGGTAGCACATGAGAAGTTTATGAAGATTGGAAAAGTGTGTACTTCCGAAGAGAAAGAAGCTTTCATCAAACTTTTCAAGAGTATCATGACATCTTTGCATGGAGCTATAAATACCTACGTGGTTTTGATCCAGGTCTAGCACAACATACCATCAAACTGGATCCTAATGCCAAGCCAGTTCATCTAGAAACAGAGGCCGATTAATCCCAAAATCGAGCCACTAATGAGAAAGGAGCTAACCAAACTCATTAAGGCCTGTATTATTTTCCCCATCAAGCACTCCTCTTGGGTAGCCAATCTGGTGCCGTAAGGAAGAAGAAACGAAGAGATTTGGTTGTGCGTAGATTTTAGGGATTTGAATCATGCATCATTGAAAGACCATTACCCTCTTCCATCAATGGAGTCAGATCCTTCAAATGGTGGCAGGAGCTCAAAGATTTTCTTTTCTCGATGGATATTTGGGTTACAATCAAATCCTAGTCCAAGAATCTGACCAATTCAAAATGGCTTTCACTACCAAGTGGGGCACGTATGCCTACAACAAAATGTCCATTTAGGATTGTCCAACATCGGGGCTACTTTCCAAAGAGCCATGGATATGGCGTTTAAAGGACTAATCAATGATATCATCTTGGTTTACCTGGATGAAATAACTATATATTCTAAGCATGCAGATGATCACATCACACATCTAAGGAAGGTTTTCCGAAGGTGTAGGGAATTTGGGGTTTCACTCAATCCCAAGAAGTGTATTTTTGCAGTGCATGAGGGAAATTTGTTAGGGCATGTTGTTTCAGTAGAAGGACTATCAATCGATCCAGCCAGGATTCGTTTGATTATGTCCTTATCTCTCCCAAGTCATAAGAAGGGTCTCCATAGTTTTTTGGGAACCATAAACTTCATGCAGAGATTCATCCCTCAATTCATGACATTGGCTAAACCACTGACAACCATGCTAAAGAAAACATGCCATTCTCATGGAAAAAGGAAGGACGAGAGAGATTTGAAGCCATCAAAATAAAATTTCTCAAGCTCCCATGCTAGTGAACCCCAGGTTTGATAAAGACTTTATCCTTTATGATTTTGCAGGTCAAGAGAGCATTTCAGGGATCCTCACCCAACAAAATGATGATCTGATGGAGCAGCCAATTGCTTTCTTCAGTCAATCCCTCAAAGACTATGAGCTCAAATACTCATTTGTTGAAAAATAGGTCTTTGCGGTTATTCAAGATTTGAAGAAATTCAAGCACATGTTGTCCAACAACAAAATTCATCTGATGGTGTCTCATCTAGGTGTCAAGGAGTTTTTGCTAGACAAAAATAGATGAACGAGAAGTGTGCTGGATGGATCACAAAGGTGATGGAGTATGATGTACATATCAAGGTTACCAAACTTGTCAGAGGTAAAGGTTTGTGTCAACAACTTGCTGTAGACATGGAATCAAAAGGTGATGAGGATACGATGCTCCTAAACACTGATGAGAGTGATGATCGAGTTGACTGGTTATCCAAAATGAAGAATTTCCTCTTCTCAGGAGTATATCCTGTGAACATGGATAAAAACCAAAGATAAATTTCCATCTTCAATCTATTCCATATGTTTTGGTAGATAACATTCTCTTTCAAAAGGATTTGAACGGTGTCCTCCTTTGGTGCAGTAAGACCAGAATAGGTGAGTAAGATACTAGAAGAGTTTCATAATGGCCTATCTGGAGGACATTACTCTGCACAAACAACTGCTACCAAGATCATGCGAGATCTGGTTACTATTGGCTAGATTTGTTCAAAGATGCCCATCTCTGGGTAAGGAGATGTAAATAGTGTGCCTTTTTCACAAGCAAGCAGAAGTTGAATCTCTTCCACTGCATCCAATTCAAGTGGATCAACCCTTTGTTCAATGGGGGTTAGACTTCATTCAGAATGATTAATCCTCCATCTAGTGACAGACATAAATGGGTCCTTACTATAACAGACTATTTTACTTGATGGATAGAAGTGGTAGCATTGAAAGAGAAATGAAAAGGTAGTTCTAGATTTTTTGGAAGGTATAATGACAAGGTTCGGTGTTCCTTTTACAGTCATTTCAGACAATGATGGATTTTCTTGGTATGAAGTTGAGTGAATGGACTGTTAAAAATGGGGTCTACCTTAAGACTTCATCCAATTACTATCCACAAGGAAACAGATTGGCTGAGTCTAGTAACAAAAACCTCATAAGGATTATTAAGCACACAATGGAAACTAACAAGAGGACTTGGCATACACATGGCTTAAGACTACCTTATGGGAAGATCGTATCACACCTAAAAGGGCCATAGGGAATTCTCCTTTCATGTTTGTATATGGAAGAGAAGGAAAACGTTCTGTTCTCCTTGGAGTTACCTTCTTTGGAGTTAGCTCATCAACTTGAAGTTATGGAGAGTGATCCTCTGACAGTAAGGTTCATGCTGAACTCATGGAGTTAGAGGAAGTATGGAACAAGGATATGAAGAATTTGGAGCAACATCAGGCTCATGTTAAGAAATATTTTGACAAGAAGGCGTCTGATAGGAATTTTCAAGAGGGAGATCTAGTCCTCAAATGGGATGAAGATAGGGATAAGCTAGGAAAGCACGCCAAATTTGATGCTCTCTGGAGTAGGCCATACATCATCATGAGTTGCAAAGAGGTGAATTCATTTCATCTATCCAGGATCAATGGAGAATAACTGCCCATTCATGTGAATGGGATACATCTCAAAGGCTTTTTTTGAGAAGCATTCCACCCCTGTATAGTTTAGTTAGGTGTTTTCCTCTAAGTACTTATGCACATTGTTGTGTGTTGTTGTTATTTTTCCTTCCTTGTTGTTATGTTTTTGTGTTGTTGTTGCACATTGTTTCATCATTAGAGGTGTCAAGGAGAAAGAAGGTTCAAAGTTTCCATAAGAGTTTCATGATCTGCCTCATTCAAAATTCTACAATGTTCCATAGATGTCAAGCATTCAATGGCTTTAGTACACTTCATGCTTAGCATTCTAGGGAGGTCCAAGATCGGATTGCTCAAGAGAATTTTGGGATGTATCATAGAGGATCAAATTACTTTCAGGATTCCAACATAGACTCCATGCCCAATGGATGACTTAAGGCTACTAGAATCATGCTTAGTAGGTAATCATCCCTGAGAGGTCACCAAAAATGTTATCCAATTTTGCACACAGGGAAAAATTGGACAACGGGGTCCTATTATGATCAAATTACAACATTGGTCCCAGGGGCCACTTTCGGTCGTCATGGAGATAAAACGATTAAAATAATTGAAAATAAGTGATCTCACCCAACCCACTTGGACCCAGGCTCAACTCGGTGTCATCTTGATGTGTAGCCCAGTTGCCAACTTGGTGCGTCAAGTTCAATGGGGAGCTCAATCTATGGTTAACTCAGAAAAGAGATCATAAGTGAGTCACATTGGAAAGCACAGAGCATAGCTTGGGAGATTTGTGGTCTCAACTCAACTTAGAGGTTCAAGCTAAGGGATACTAAGAGGAGTTTGAGCTAGTCGACGGAGCTCGATGGAGCTTGGAAAAGAGTCAGGTAATGGATGATGGATTAGTCAATACAACCAATGAGATCGAAAGTTCAAGCTTGAATGTCTTTTTGATATTAATATAATAGTTCGACTCATGTCAAATTCATCATTATTGTGCAGGTTAAGTGAGCTCATTCGGTGTAGATCTCGAAGGGAGTTTCCTAGTTGATAACTCGGTGTGAGCTTGGTCGTTCAACTCAGTGCATAGCTCCAAGAATAGACTGATCAAGCTAAGCCTTAAGGATGGGCTCAGAGAGTCTCATCCACAATAGCAAAGGAACTTGATGTTATCTCTTTTTTGAACTTGGTGGTAGCTCAAATAGATGGACATTCCAAGCAAACATCAGCGGAACAGAGATTTCACATTCTCGTTGAAAGAATAAAGTGGTTTGACTTGGGATCAGTGCTAATGAATGCAGAGGAAGAAGATGAAAACTCTAACTCAAGGGATACTTAAGGAAAATGTGAGCCCACATAGAGTTCGAGACCAAGTTGTTGTGATGGTTCGGTGAGGTCACAGCTCAGGGTTGGCACGACCGTGAAATTTTCTTGTTGTGTGGGGAACATAGCAAGAAAAAATCCAATTTGGGGAATTTCAAAGGTTGCAGCCATAACTAGATGGCATTCCAATCCAGCAATTCCATAAGGGGATTCATGTAAGCATTACAGAGTGGCTCTAAAAAAAATAGTGAGAAACCAATGTGATCTTTCCACTTTGCAGGGATCGGGAGAAGCTTCGCTAGGTGGGAATCCAATAATGGCAGGACAAGGTGCATTCCTTGCATGCAAAGGTTCATGCGAGTGTAGCCAAGGTGTGCTGATCCCTCCTAGATGCCACCTAAGCTGAGTTAAGTGGGAATTTAGGAGAAACCCAGAAAATTGAGTCATAAGACCCAGTCATCTAATGAATTTAGGGGACATGATTCCTCAAATACGGCTCTGAATACGATTGGAATAAGGGACATAGGAAAATGAATGAGTGTTTTGATGAATACACAGCCATGGAAAATAACTCATATAGATTCTATCGTACAAAATCCATCTCTGCATATCCTATGTTTGATTTGGTTGTGTCCAAGCTTGAAAGGAGAAAACAGTTGTGAGATAATGCATAGAGGAATGTTTTTACGAACCAAGTCAGCATGGCTACTTGATTCAGGTTGAAATGAAGTTGAGTCAATCCATTCGATAGCTCAAGTGAAGGAGGTCAATATTTGGATCTCACATCAAGGAGTAGCAGAATGTTCAAATTAGGAACTTGTCTGGAGGCATGCAAGATGTCGAGATGAGCTCGGTTGATATGAAGGAAGTGAAAGGACCTCAACTTGATGAAGGAGCTTGATGCTGTGCATGGATCTGAGTTACAGATGGAATGGAAATTCATTTGATGCAAATATTGTGTCATGAGAGCTCATGGCGAAGAAAAAAAATCGACGTGGAGAGCTCAGCTAAGAGGAGCTCAAAGGAGGTTGTGGGCAATGTTCAAAGTGATGAAGAGCTCATCGAATAAGAGGGGCTTGATTCTTACATGCAAGCTTGGTTGCACATAAGGATGGAAGAACTCGATCCAGTTCAGTTCAAGTGGAAAATAGATATTACTTGCCATGGGAATAACGTGCAAGCTCGCCGAGTTAGAGATGATGAATATCGACAAATAGGGAAGTATAGATGATGGAGCTCACCAAGTTGAAACTCAGTTTAGAGCTTGGTGGAAGCTCACATTGTGAGCTCGGTGGGGTAGTTTGGTGTACGGAGAGTCAGGAAAAACATATAACTCACCAGGCTCATAAGAGGATTGCAAAAGGAGAAATGGTCATCGAGCCCGACTTGAATTAAATCTCATAGAGTCAATGTATGTACATGGTGCAATCGGAGAACTCATATTTGTAGGAGATTGCAGTGACAAACCTCATGGAAAGGAATGTAATTAAATAAGTTTGAATTTAGTGATGGTGAGCTCAAGCCAAGACATTTTCAAACGATGAATTGTACACACAAAGGAATGGCTCAACCAAGTACTCTAGTATGCATCTTAGTGATTTTATGAAGATGGAGCTCAGTTAGAAGCTCGACATTAACCCATAGGGTATCTCACCAAGTTCGTGATGAATCTCGATTGTTGGTAGCTCGGTAATGTCTTAGAAGGACTAGTTCAGTAAAAAGGGGTGGTGTAATTGCATAGTGATCTTGGTTATGCTGAGTGGTGGAACACGCATTTTGAGGATCTTAACGTGGGGAGATTGTTGGCGATGATTCTCAGCTAGTACACATTTTGGGTTTGAAGAGAGAGCTCAGCATCGATGCTTAGAAGGAAACTTGCAAGAATATTTTAACTCAGAAATTGAGAGTGTGGATGTAGGTGGTAGCTTGTGGTAAGGTGATGAGCACGACACATGAGATGCACAAGAATCCAAAGCTCGGTCGCAGATGGTAGGAGAAAGAGTCGGTAGAAGGAGCTCGTGATGGTAAGGAGTTCAGAGGATCTAGGTCATATAGCAGAGTGTTAAGGGCTCGATTTGGTGAAATGTAAAATGACGCTGAGCAAAGTTGATGGGAAATAAAGATGAGCTCTGCCATCATTTGAATGTAAGGGAGCTCAATTCTAGCATTTTGGAGCTTGTTGAGCGGTCATAGTGAGGTAAGGCTAATTCAAAGTGAGCCCGGCTATGTTGAATGGTGGAGGAGCTCATTTGAGGTGAGCTCGTTTGGGAAACTGAGAAGCTCGGTTGTGGTGAAGCTTGAAGGAGTTCATCCAACTTGGTGAGTTGGCTCCGCGAGCCAACCACCTAATTGGACTCATTTTTTGACCATTTCTTCAATTGATCCCTTCCTCTTCGAGTCAAACTAGTCAACAGGGGGTCCCACCTTAATTCAATTAAATTAATATTTTTATTTAAATATTTTAAATAATAATATTTATTATTATTATTTAAATATTGTTTTAAATAATTACAAATAAGAAGTCAAACAGGGCATTAATGACACATGATGGAACCTTCTAAGGTGGTTCAACCAATTATACTAAATGATACATCATGTACCTTCAATTTAGGGATGTAATTATGACCTTTCCTCTTCTCTCTCAAATATTCTTCTATAAATGTAAGTTGGAGGCTCATTCCAAGGGGTTCCAACATGTCAGATAGTTTGGAAAGTTAAACATCTTAGGCAAGTGCAATTTTCAAGAGCCCTCTCTCTTCTGCAAGTTGTCCTTGTGTGTTGAGAGAACTTTCAAGCCTCCTCTTCAAGACTGTAATGGAAATCATTTCCTCTTCTGAATGTATGATGCATTGTGCATGTTATTGAAGTAATAAAAGTGTGTGTTTTGTGACTAATCTCGGTCCTTTCATCCTTCTATACTTCTTTGTGCCTTTTCTCATGCTTGCAGGTTCTTGGAGTTATGTGCTTATCGAGTGGTGGAGTATTGCATGTAGTTGAGTTGTGGTTTCTGTTTACCCTTCTTAAGTTCATCCTTCTTCACTAGGAAACTAATATATTACTCTGTCTGATCAAGTTTAACAAAGGGAATGCATGTCTCTTAGTCTTTGGTATTATGTACCCCTCTCTAAGTTACAGTAGGTGATGTTGACCTATGGTGCACACACCCTCTTCAAATTAACCCTTCCTGAGTTTGAAAACACCCTTTATTTGGTGTATCACCATCCCTAGTATAGTTTCATTTCTGCAAATATCTTTCCCTAAATCCCATGAAAATGTTAGCATAGGACTAGATAGCCATTTTTGTTACACTAGGAGTAGTACAACACTTAGTTTAGGAAGAGGAAGCTGACCTTCACTGGAGGTTCACCTCGAGCCCAAGTACCACATCTTGAGAGGTGATCCCATGTGTCCCAATCACACCGAACGTCCTGTTCACATTCTGGCCATTCGGAGGGTGCAATGATTTGGCAACAACACTTAGTATTATTAATAGGGACAGAATTGATAGATGCCTTGATATGTAAGTTATTAGATGTGAAATTCCCATGATAATCATGGTTAGAGAAGGATATGATTGGTGGTGAAGCATTATTATGTGTAACTAAGAAATCAAGAGCCCCTGATGTAGGACATCACACGATATACATGATTAACCAATTATTCATTTGCCTTTGTGTCATGCTTGGGTAGAGGTTTATTAATTATTTTGAGATTTTTATTCTCAGTGATATGTGGATATTGTGTACGTTTTGGAAGCTCAATTTGAACCTTTTCAATTAAACCTTAGATGAGCAATTATATTCCAAAGCAACAATTGGTGGAATGTCCTACACATCGATGATAGTCACAATGGGAATTTTCATTGAAGTGATGCTCTTTTGGTTGAGATGGATCAAATTCAAGAGGGGAAGGTAATGTAATAAGGTTTCTATCAACCAGTTGTGGCAACAAAAGTCATGGAGGAATGTTAAACCTAGAGAAACTACGCCTAAATGGTTGTGATTGTAGTTCCTTGGTGGAAGATACTGCATTAACGGTAACCTTTGTATCGGATGATTTAGTTAGATGGCTTGGATAGTGACCTACCTTAAAATCATGCGGATGATGATATTTTCTCATGATATTTAAGATTTCCTACAACTAATAGGTTGGTTTCACAAAGATTAAGAGTATGAAAAAATCTGATCAAACAAAAGAGAGGTCTAAAAAAGAACACTCTCTTGGAGAGGTTGCAAGAGACTTTGAATGAACAAATCTTGGAGTTCAGCATCTACAAGGATATTAGAAATCTTAGCTATGTAGTTTTTATAATGCAAGACATAATCTTATAGGTGTTTTTTTAGACCCATGTTTAAGTTGTGTGAGTTGAGCATAGGATATCTTAGAGCCAGTGTTAATAGAAAATTAAGAGAGGAAAGCATCAGCCAAATGTGTGAAAGATACTACTAAATGAACAGGGAAGTCATAAAACCAATGTATCATATAATCTTGCAAGTTACAAGGGAAAATATTAATGAGTATAGTGTGATCATTTGCATAGTCGAGACATGCTACATAGAAAAGCTTAGAGATGTTTTTGTGGGTCACCATGGCATTTAAAAATGGGTAATTTTTGAGATATGAAGTTAGGTGGCAATGGATAGGAAGATATAGTTAGTGTGAAAGGGGTATGCAATAATGAAGTAAAGTATAAAGATGGGGATACATGAGAAGTAGCAAATTGGAGTTGGCACATTTGATTTTGCAAATCTTGATATAAAGATGTTAAATCGGGAGTGTTTGAGGAAGAACCAAACTACATATTAGGCATGCTAGGGTGAGTGATGGGAGCAGTAGTTGTAAGAATAGGAGCAGAAATATAAGTGGTTGGAGTGGAGACCATGGGAGCTAAAGAATGAGCAGGAACATTGGTGGGAGCTTCACGTGTTTTCTTAGTAGTGATTAAAGCATGTAAGACATGAGGGAGATGAGTATGATTTTCATGTAAAGCATGTTGAAATTCAGTAATAGTGTTGAGTTGATCTTGGTCAACATCAGTGTCTTCGTCGTAAGATTTCTCACTATCAGACGCTTTTATTTTGTGGAAAGGGACATTGTGTAAATTATCCAAAGGATTTTCAGTGGTATCTCAGAAGTAGGGATATCAACCATTGGTTTATAAACCCTACGAGTGAATGAAGGAATCTCATAATATTAAAAAATACCCAAATAACCACTACGAGTGGATGTGAATTTGAAGAAAAGGCCCAAGGAGAAAGGAGTATTCGAGGTTTGGGTTCACCAAAATGATTAACTAAAATGTGGATAAGTGGTAGTTAATCTAACTAGGAACAACAATAAATAACAGTAAATAAAAGAAGTAAATAAATGTATAAAGTGACTCAAGCAACTAGACTAGCGAAAAAAGAAATGCTAACATGCAAAGAAGGGTTGGAAGGAGCTTAGTTGATTCGATGAACTTGTTGGACTGTGTCACAGAGTTGAATAGAGAAATAGTAGGAGGAAACAACTATTCCGAGGTCTATAAACTTGTAAATCCGAGCAATTTGAGTGAATTGGGGAGCCTGGGAGAGGATCAAGGTTCCTGTGGGCACCCTAGTCTGCGTTCTGGGTGCCTTAGTCTATATTCTAGATGCTCTAGTCTACATTTTAGGTGCCCTAGTCTATGTGGGAGGTCTAAAAACCATATTTGAAGGGTCTCTAGATGATTTGAAGCCTTTGTTGTCTATCACACTAATGTATCCAAATTACATTGGATGTCACTGATAATCTATGATGAAGAAAAGGCCTGCAAAACCCCAAGATAAACATCAAACCCTAAAAAATAAAGATGTTTGTGAAGGGGTTGGATTGTGTTGTTGAGATGAAAAAAAAAATAGGAGGAGGAAAAAGATTGTGCCGAAGTCCAAAAAATTTCATATCTAGGTAATTTGAGTGGACTGGGATGCCTTGATTGGTATAGGGGCACTTGTCGGCACCCTAGTCTACAATATGAGCACCTTGGTTTGTGAAAAATATCTACAACCTTCCTCTGAGGTGTCACTTAATGGTTTCCTACCTTCATTTCCTAATGCACTAACTTCTCTACACTGCATTGTATGTCGTTGGTAATCGGTGATGAAGAAAATACCTACAAAACCCCAATAAAAGCATTAAACCCTAAACAAGAAAGATGCACATAAAGGGGTCAAACTATCCTCAACTGCCACAATAGTGGACTTATTAATTGAGTGTTGCACTACATCTAAGAACTGATGTAGTTCTATATGTAAGTGTGTGTAATAATGCCCTAGGTGCTCTTGTACAAGTCACACTTTATAAAAGTAGCGAGTAATAACTATGTGTAGAAAATGTAATAAAATGGTGTATGGAATAGAATAAACTTACTAATTAACTAAAAATAAGTAAAATGTAGCTAGCTATGAATAGTTAATTGAAATAGAAACTAAATGTTATATTAGAATGCAAGAATTTGGTTCTTATATTTGTAATATATATCAAAGTAAAAAGGAAATAGAAGGATATGTTACTAACCTGTAAATAACTTGCCTCACTGAATGTTGGACTGTAGCATGTTGGTGTGTAGGAACTACGGTAGGATATAACATAATGATCTCAAGAAGGGTTGAAGATAATTATTTAACTGTATTGATGTGCCTAGAGTGGTATTGGAGCACCCCGGGGCACCCTAGTCTGTGTTCTGGGTGCTACAGACTATGAAAATGCTTGAAAACTAAAACTAGTATTGTCACAATATATTTGTGTTATCTTTGATCCTGTCGTACAAGTGTCATAATAATGTCATCTATCTCGTTGCAGCTACTGTATGAAGATCTACCTGTAAAACCCTATCCAAAACATCAATCCCTAAAAATGAAAAATGCATATGAATAGGTCAGACTGACCTTAGCTACCAAACTAGTGGTCTTACGGCTGAGTGTTGCACTAAATTTCAGACCCAATGTAGTTATATGTCCGTGTGTGTGTAATTTTTTTCCTAGGATTCCCTAGCACCAATGACATGCTAGTAGGGGGCAATAACTAGATGTAAAATGCAAAATGATGGATGGAATGGAAATAATACAACCCTTTCCCCCTATGCTTGTGTGATGTACATGTAGAAGAATCCAAAATGTAGTCCTTTACCTTAGTAGATAGCTCAAGATGAGTAATATGTTCACTCATAATTTAGTGAGTATGTTTTTATTTATATAGCGATATCTTGTTCAAATTTTGACACTAGTGACTCGAAACTGCCGACTACGACCCTAGGGGAATAAATGGGGCAACCATTAGGACCAACCTCGAATTAAGAATTTAAGACCACAAATTACAAAGACACAGGCACCTAAAATCATGAACTGGGGCACCCCATTACAACCCTAGGCACCCCAGTGTAGACCTAAAGATGACAACTGAATAAATTATGACATCTGAGACACCCTGAAATATGGCCAAAACTGTAGAGATAACTAACGACTGAACGTGACAAAACATAATGACCCTTGACTAGCTAAAAACAAGACCTAGAAATGGGTAACTAGTGAATACTTTTACTACGCAAGATCCATATATAAATTAACATACCCGGCGGTATTAATGTAATAGTAAGTGTGTGATTTTATGACTACATTTGCCCCCACTTTATGTCAGTGAGTAGAAATCTCAGTAACACAAAGTAGATAGAGATGAATACTTGAGAAAAATCCAGAGAAGACCAACTTATAGAAGAATGCACAAATGTGTAGTAGAAGTGTGTGATGCCTACTTCAACTACCACTTGAGACCAAGAAACAAATTAGGAAAAATTATGGAATAATTTTTTTTTTTAGAGGAAGAGTCTACAACCAAGTTACAAGACACTAGTTTGAAACTAAATAGGTTCTGGAAACAAATTCTGATTAAACAAACACAAGATTTCCATTTTTATCTTATAACAAGTTTACTAGGTTCCAATTTGGAGGTTACAAGTTTTATTAAGGTTCAGGGAGAAATTTATCGCTAGGCCTGCTCTCTATAAAGCCCTAAACTTCAAATAGATTTATCACACACTCACAGTTATTGAAAACTTTCCTAAACTAGGATCATTGGATAGGAAATTTCCTCACCTTTCCAACCATATAAAGAAGTCCTCCTAACTCCTTGTAAAACTCAAGTTATGGTCGGGCGGAGTTTTAGGGGAAAAGTTTCCCTTGAAGGTCCGCGGGGTTAGGGAGAAAATTGGGAAAATTTTCCCAAATGCCACGTGTCATCACGTGATTGGTGTGGGCAAGCAGGTCGCGAAGAAAAATTTGAAATTTTTCCCAAAACCAAAGTCTCAATTTTCCAAAGGAAAATTTTCCTCCATGCCTCCGCACTTGCTCAAATGGCCACGTGGCGCTTTGTGATTGGTCACGGGCCGGCGGAGGAAAAAGTGAAATTTTTCCAAAAGGGAAAAAAGTTAAGTTTTTTTATTAAGGGCCTGCCCCTCCAAGGTGCCACATGGCAGCTATCTGATAGGAGGAGAGCGATTGGCAGGGCCAGAGGAAATTTTTAGTGAAATTTTTCCAAAAGTGCAAAATGTTAAGTTTTCAATTCTAAATCCGCGGGGCCTCCCTACCAAGTGTCAACGCGTGATTGGTGCAGGGCTTGCAGGGTTGCAAGGAGAAAAGTGAAAATTTTCCATAAGGCTTTTGATAGGTTAAGTCTTCATGTTTAGGATCTATACACCCCACCCCCCCCCTCCTGCCACGTGTCATCACATGATTGGTCAGGGGCCGCGGGGTTGCGAGGAAATTGGGATAAATTCTCTGAATTTGGCAAAATTTTCAAATGTTAAGTTTTATTAAGGGTCTGCCCCTCCAAGGTGCCACGAGGTAACTTCTGATAGGATGAGAGGGTGGCGGCACCGTTTGGAACTTTTTACAGTAATTTTCTAAAGTTCAAAATTTAGACTCTTCCTTCTAAGGTCGAATTATTTCATTTTTGACATTGAGGATGGCCATTTTGAAGTAAGAACTTCAGAATGGCCATAACTTTTGATAGGAAGCTCCATTTTAAGCAAACGAGGACTTTATCAGAAAGCTCTCGGAGTCCTCTTATGCAACAAGTAATCATCAATTTTAGAATTTGGTAAAATTTTGAGGGTCAATTTTAAGAAATCAATCTGTAGGGGTTTATTGAATTGTAAAATTGGCAAATTTTCAACTTATCAAGATTTGGTTCAATTTTGATATTTCTTCTTCTGAGCATGTAAATTAATAGCATTAGGAAATGGTCTTGGGTAAGTTTAAGTATATTTTTAACTGTCCAATTTGGATATTGGGTTGCATTTGGTAAATTTTACCATGTTTAACTTTAAAACAGTAAGTTGGATTGCTGAAGTTAAAATTGGATTTGATAGAGTTTTTGAGATATCTTCTTAAATATGAAGTACAACAATGGGTTCAATAGGACCTAATACATCTAAAATACTTTGTTATCAAACTTTCGTGTAATTTTAACTAAAAGCATATCTGAATTGTACAGTTTTGATATACAATTCATTGTCAAAATTAAAGAAAGAAACAGACGATCATTCACTAACAACTTTCCAAATTGCATCTTCTCAACATTGGGGAAAAAAAATAGAGATTCTTGTTCTTTTCAAAATGCAAATTTATCCTTTGACAACAATACAATTTTACAAGAACCAATGCCATACTTCTATTGAAAATCAAATAACATTACAACTGATCTCTTTTCTAATTTGATCTAATTTCAAATTTCAAATACAAGTATGAAATGTTCTTCCCATTTTCTTTTCAAACTAAACAGAAAGATACAATTCATTTCTACATTTGAATTTCAATGTTAAATATACAACTGTATGACAGTGTTTTCCAATACAGAGAATAGAATGTTTCATCTTTACATTTCAATTAAATTTTAGACCTTTCCATTTACCATAAAATGGCTTCACATTACAAAATTATACAACTCATCCACTTGAAGTGGGAAGGGATTACAAAAGTTTTCTCAAAAGAGATGACTGTCAAACTGATATTCTTCTTTCTCCAAACAGCAGCTTGCTGATTTCTTCATTCTCGCAACTTGAATCACAACAAGGAAGGGGGAAAGGCAACACTCTCCACCCAACCAAGATACCCAATGGGAAAATAAAAGCCATCTTTCCCCATTGGCCCCTGAGCCCCAACCATATTGAAATGGAGCATGATAATTCAACTCATGGCAACATGGATTTCTTTCACATGCAAGCAACACTCATGTATCACAAAAATCAAAGAAAACACAAATCAAAACAAGGCAGCAGTTCTCAACTGCATTAGCAAACAGTCATACAATCACAAAGGCTTGAGCAAGCAAGCCAAACAAGAGCAAGAACTATGGAGGTCTCCTTATGCCTCCCATGTTGAAATTGGACATCCACCTACAACAACCACCAAGAACATAACCCATCCCATAAATCTTATCCCTCCTCAACCCCTCCTTATCCCTCCTCCAAATTTATCCCTTATACCTCTCCCAAAGTAAGAAATGCATGCATATTCTTTTCCTAGGTGGATTCCAACCAACACTCCCTCCTCAAGACAAGTGCCAATGGCAAATCCCTTATCCCTCCTTTGATTAACCTCATAGTCTTCTCTCCACACCATGCCCTAAGCATTCTACCCATCCCTTTAAGAATTACAAACACAAACACATTCAAAAATTCATGCTAAAAGAGGGAAAAAAACAATTTTAAAAGAGTGAGAGCCTACCTCTCCATAATGGAGACTTATTTCCAAAATAGCAGTTCTTTGATGCTCAAAACACAGTCCCAAAATAGCAATGTACAAGCATGTGAATCAATCCAAGCTCTTCCACAAAGCAAGCTCCAAAGGCAAGAGAAAAATTTGACCCAAGATTGAAATCTCCAACCTTCAACAACCTCAAAATGAGGAGGAATTCCAATTTTTAAAGGAGAGGGTGGAAGAGGATGATGTGGATTCCAAGTGGGATGCCACATCATTTTTCTTCCTTCCCCAAGAGTGCAATCCACAGCAACAACAAATCACCATTAAGGAAAAAAATGACAAAATCACTTACACACACAATAGCCCATACCCCAAAAGGGAATGCATTTAAAATTTGTAAGGCAAGTGCAATCACTTCTTTCATAAAATCATGTCAAAACATAATAAAATAAGTTGCTTTTGACTCTAAAATTATAATCATGGTTGGTGGAGGTTTTTGAGAGGTGTGGGACAAGTTTAACTTGTCCCACAAGCCTCCAAATTTAGGCTCCTTCAAGACCAAATTCGAATTTCAAAGAGGAAGGAGTGTTTGACCTTCCAAAATCAGCCTTACAACCTCTTACAAATTCTTACACAATCTATCACTTCACTTACACAACCCATACTTGGTAATTTACACACCCTTTTACAAATGCATTTATTTCTATGACATTTATTTATTACAAACTTTAGACACAACCATATATTTAATTACCATATGGTTATAAAATATATAAATAAATTTCATTTTCAACCAAGACAATAACATTTAATTTATATTCCACATCCCAATTAATTTAATTAAAATTTAACTATAAGACTCTCACATTATACTATCACATTAAAATAATTAAAATAAAGAGCACATTACAAATAAAATACATACAACAATAATTTTAAAAGGGACACAACAAATAAAGCACACATAGACCCCATGGTCACAATAATGGAAATCCCCCCATGGGAAATCCTAACCAAAACACAACATACAACTCAAACACAGTTGTCATGGTGACCTTGTTGATTTCACATTGAATTCCAATATGGTTAGTCTCCAGTCCCCCGACATTGTTGTGATTTTTAACCTGCAAAATGCAAAATACCCCTTCGGCCTCGTGGCCATATCAGAACATCCAAATGATATAAGCAACATACAATTATTAAATCTAAATCACAACAATATCAAGAATTTAACATTTATCTTTTAAATTCAATTGCAACTATATCATCATCCAATAGATCTCTATACTAGAGCTATTTAAAATCTCAATGTCACATGTTTAAAATCAACATCAATAACCTGTCCATGTCAACTAGTATATCATCATCCACATAATAATAAAAATGTCTCAATGATCCTCAAGCATAATAACCGAATCTAGATAAATATTAATCAATAGTCTAACATCTAACCATCATGCTAATCAAAACATAATAATGTCCATAATAATCCATGAGCTAGTATATACGCATCCTACTACATCAAAATATAATAATATCCAAAATATGATCAATAGAGTCAGGATCAATATCTAAACAGTGTCAAAGGGAAGTGGGCACTACAAAGTGTTCCGATAGAACTATAAAAGCATGTCAAACCATGGATCAACAATTTGATCCATGAAACGTAAAAATGTAAGTGTCATGATGAAGTGTGGTCAGTAAAAATGATGATTAGGATTTTTGGATGATTTCACAACATGGTTTAACAATGAATAGGTGGGTAGGGAGTGATCAGTTCCTAACCCAAATGCTTGTATAAGAATGGAATAATTGGGATATGGTCATCCTGCTGACAGAGGAAGAGTGTAGGGAGAAAATTGTATTATTTTCTCCAAACTTTAACTATATCCTCAAGATCTAGCCACTGCTTAAACAGACTCAAATCAAAAAGTGGTGATTTTGGTTAAAGCAATTGACAGATATGGGAGTGATAAGGAGGAAGGCACTCTTTCCCCCCACTCCATGGGTGTTGCTGCAATGTAAATTCTTCCATGGTTAAGTCATTTGGAAGCAAACACGATAAAGAATGAAATGGCTTCCAAGCTAGGTCATCTGGAAGCGAACGTGGAATATAGAATATAGTCCCAAGTTAGGTCATCTGGGAATGAAGTGGTGAATGTAACTCCCAAGTTAGGTCATCTGGGAGACTACTCGTGGATTTCACTGGTTTGATTTGAATGTGTTTGATTTTGATTGGTTGATTGATTGTTTTTCATTGGTTACTCATGGAGAGTTTTTTTACTAATTTCCCCCAGGTTAGGTCATTAGGGTAAAGTTTTTAGAAGTTGATGAGATGTCATGTAAAATAATTTTTATTCACTTGTTGCCCCCCAAGTTAGGCCATTAGGGTGAATTGATAAGTTACAATATGTGAAGGTGTTTAAACAATTGTTGCCCCTAGATTAGATCATTAGGGGAGATTGATGATGAAATGTCACGGTATAAATTGTGAGGTGTTGGATTCACAATATGGGGGTGTGTGGTGAAATAAAGGGGATTATAGGAGGACCCCCAATGCTATGCCCCCCTTTTGGCGAAAGAGGGAGTGGTGATCGAAACGAACTCCCTAATCCAAAAGTAATGGAAAGAGATTAAAATTCGGATGTAAGGAATAGAAAATAATGGTAAGGTGTATAATGCATGTGAAACATGTGTAGTATGGTGGTAGGTGGAATTCTAAAAAGAATTTCATAAACAGGGTGCAAATCGAAGTAAAAATGCTCAAGGTATGACCAAAATGGTGTTGCATGTATTAGTTGTTGTAATAAGCACAAAAGGTAGACCATAGTAAAGGTGGTAATTATAATGTGATTATAAATAGTAAAGTGAAAAGGTAGAATTATCACTTCATTTGTTTCTGACGTGAGTTTAAGAGTGTATACAGAGTGATTAGGGATGCCTCAAGTAAGACCGTTACATCCAAATCAGTTTGAGAGAGTAGCGACTGCGATAGAGTCGCGTACTACTGCGGAGTTGGTAAGTGCATCATATTTACTTAAATGTAGGGTGTAATAGGCTGCTGAGTTGAATTTTTGAAAATTTGAGATTTTGAAATTTCTTGGCATTTGGGACCCTCGACAAGAGCGGGTGAGGGCGCTAGTGACCCTTGGGACTAGAGCACCCATATCCTAGTCCTAGTTTCCTGCTATGGGGGTGCCCCAGTCTTGGTGCTGGGAAGCCTGGTCTAGAAAATTTTTATTTTATGGATCTTTTTGTGGAATGTGTTTCCAACATGTTGAGTAGTTTCTTTTTATCATGTAAAGTGTTATAATCATTGCAATTGTTTTTTTTGTGTGTTCGTATAGAGGGATATCGCTTGAGTACACTACTGGGATTAGGTTTTTCAGATGATGAGTTGGATGTGTTGGACCATGTCGGCCTAGGGCATATATCACAGATGGGGAAAATGTGCCCCATAATATTCCCATGTTGACCACATTGTGTGAGAGGTGGTGTGCAGACATGTGCACATTTTGGTTTCCCATGGGAGAGATTACAATGATACTAGATGATGCCTCTTATCTGTCCATATTGTGGTTTCCAGTGGTTGGGGAGAGATTACAGGTGATGGCGATAATGGATATGGAGTCGAAAATGTGCTCGGCTAGACAATATTTTGTAGGGGGCCTAGGTTCAGATGGAGACCCATATTATTTTGGATGTGATATTTCACTCTAGGGTTCCATTTTATTTGTAGGAATCTTTTATCACAGTGGTGATAGCATCATGTATATCAATGGAGGGAGGGGGGTGTCGGAATCTTGTATAATATACATGACATATGTCAGTAGATAGAGGAGGATGGGACAAGATATGTGTGGGCACAATGTGTGTTAGCCCACATGTACAAGGACTTGTATCGGTTTATGAATGATGAGCATGATGGGGGTATAATGGGCCACCACACTACTACATGTATGGGCATATGAGCATATAGTTGTATTGATACCAGTTTCAGGGTCATGAGGGGAGTAGGATTAGCCAGATATATTTTTCTTGACGTTGGGTGGATATTTGTGGTTAGGAAGATGCACACAGATAGATGTAGGGCACTGATAGATAGCATGGGACCCTAGTCGGTTACATGGAGGCCATATCACGATTACAGGGGATGGCAGTCACAGGATGTGATAGAGTTGCGATGTATTCGGAGGGACCGTGTGGTTAGAGGACCGCTTTCCAAGTGTAGTGGAGATTTTTCAGGTGGAGAGAGTATTGCAACAGTTCAGGATGGCACAAGATGTACGCCCAAAGCTATATATATGGTTTAGGATATGTTAGGGCCCCTAGGAGGGTGGGTGTGAGGCCAAGACCTATAACAGATCAGTTAATACCACTTAGGGTTAGACGTGGTAGACCCAACAACAGTGTTTGTCAAATGGCAATAACACGGGGTATACGGAGGATTATTGAGCATGGTGGGCAGCACACTGGTGGGTGTTTCTATACCCAATATTTACAGGTGTTATGGAGTTAACAGTAGGAGGAGCGGGTGTGGGAGGTTTCCCTAACCTTGTAGTGGTGACTGTGATAGATCATAAGTATTTATGTATGCTTAAATTTGTGGTTAATGAATTGTTGATGTGATTTTTTATGTGCTTGACTAAGATGAGGTTGTATGTTATGTATGTAGAATATGCATATTAGTCATTGATAGTAAACACATCTATCCACACATTGACGTGGAATGTGCCTAGCACGATGTTCTATGTGGAGGGATACTAGAGAGCGTGGATGACATTACGAGCGAGCATGCCCATTTGTTTGAGCCATTGGCCATAACAGCGGTAACATGTACGATGTTGCTTAGTGAGAGGGGTGAGGCACATAAAAATAATCAACGTGCCCGAGAAGTGGTAGGTGGTGGTCCCTTGGCCCATGACTTGTTCTCTAGATATCTATATTTGTAGTGTCAATTCTCATAGTAGAACATGGATATTGCAATGGTACGTAGATAGGTGGAGAAGTTTCGGTGCCGTGAAATGTGGCTTCACATTGGTGGTGAGGCATCTAGCTCTAGGGATCTCACAGTATACAAGATTGATAGTGATGATGAGGTTCGAATAGTGATGATTGTATATGATGTAGGGGGCCTTACCCCCTGAAATGATGAAACATGTTTTTTTATGATGATCATATGAACGCTATATGTATGGACACCTATTTTTGATATATATGAGATCAATATTTGCATTATGTTGCTATTGTGGTGTAATGAATATGGTATGGTGTTATGTTGATTATTCAACAATTTGTGTTGTATTATATGTGATGAATATAAATGTGCATGATGATGTCGTATTAGTGGTAGATAAAATATATATGGTAACATGAGGCTGTAGATGACTAATGCAATGTGATAGATGAAATATTGGATGAAAAAAATATGTAGCGTGTAGGTAATGGAATGATGATAATAGAATCAATATGGAAATAGGTAAATGTATCGTAATGAATATGTGAAAATGTAATGTAATAGGATAAAATGATAAAAAAAATTGAGGGGGGAGGGGAAGAGTAATGATTCCCCCAGTGTATGGATGAATAGGCTTATGTCATAAGACCCCTCAGCAGTCAAGTATGAGCCACATAAGAAAGAGTGTGTCATCGGGAAATGATTGTGGTGTGCTAGATGAAAGAAGGATCACATGATGAAAGGTTCTTAAACTAATCCCTCAACATTCATGTAAGAACCGCAAGAACACAAGTGTGTCATTGGGGGGTAAGGTGATATTGATCACCTATCAATGACCAGGACGACAGGTGGAGGTGGATGCATATGGAATGGATGGAGCATGAGTGTATGGACCAAAGTGTGTGTCATATGGATTGACCATGGGATATGTAGAGACTGGTGGAAACCCATGGGATGCATGTGATAGATAGTGTGATTGAGGTGGATGTAATGAATATGGAGGTGGAAGCAATGCAGGTGGTCGATAGCATGCATGCGATAGTGGTGAATTACGAACAAACTGGGTACTAGATAGAGAAGAGTGAGGGGGTGTATTCCTACATTGTAGTGGTGAAGGAGACAATGATCTCTCATGAGATGCAAAAGATATGACACCAGTGTCCTCTAATTTTTGTAACTTCTCACATAAAGCAAGATAATCATTGTCATAATGGCCACTAATACGATGGTAATTACAGTAATATTGATCACATTTGCATTTTAAATTGTGTGGATGGTGTTGTTGATTGTAGGGAATCCAAATTAATCACTCATCAAGTAATATACACAAGATGTCATGAGGTCAAGCATTAGGTAAAAAACAGAGAGGATCATGGTATTGTGGTGAAGTAGTATTAGTAGTAATTGGTCACAAGGTTAGACAGACATGTGTAGGAGGTGGAGGAGGAGAATGAGGTTGTTTCATTTGCACTTTGGGTTGAGATAGGGGTTTATTTAGATTTTTACTAGAAGGTGGAGTAGGAGGAGCACACTTTGTTTTTTTTTTAGCAAGGTTGGAGGTTCTTGAGGATGTGAACAATAGAGGACATAGTAATCAGAGAAATGTGGGAAGGATCTGTGTTGGTGAGAAAAAATTTCGAGACAAATTGGTGGTTATCTTGCTAATGATCTAGGAGTCTAAGTCCCTCTACTTAACTGGTACAACTATCATATGTAAATACGTGATTAAAAAGTGATTTTTATCCTATGGCCTTTTGGTCGAGGATCCAACAGGGGCACTCCACTGACCCTGCAGAAAAATCTTGCATATATCTGCAAGAGAGGAATTTTCTAGGAAAGCAAGAAAGGGAGTGAGAAATTTAGAAAAGAGAAAACTAATGCTACAAGTAGAAAATAAGAGACTTGTATACATGTTATCCAATTTTACACACCTGGCAAGATTGGACAAGGGGGTCCTATCATGTTCAAGATGAAATAGTAGTCCCAGGAACCCACCTTCGGTTATTATCGAGATGCAATAATTAAAAATAATAATTCCTAAATTACATATGAAGAGATCACCTAGCATCAAAAGGCACCCAGTTGATCTCGACTCAGTGAAGAGTTCAGGGTCGAGTTGTTAAAGAACCCAGTGTCAAATTGATAGTCATCTCAGAAATCATCTCAGTAGAGACTCTCAGTTGTAAGAGCTCGACGATGGTCTTGTTAATGCAAAATATAGCTCGTTGAAAATTGACAAATGAAAGGAACTGTACAAGGATCTCGGTGGAGATCGATGCAAAAAGATCTGAAGGCCAAGTCAGGGAGAGTCAAAGTCAACATGATGCCAGGTTTAATCCATTAAGACAGTGCTCGACCAACCACTTGGGACAATTATCTTGTTTGACCAAGATGATATGAAATTATGTAGATATGGGAGGTTCAACATCATTGAATCTCAGGTTTGTAATTACATAATGGTGTTCAGACCTTCCTCGGCCGAGCATTTGGTGCACAGGCAGTTGACATGTTGCAGTATAGTAGAAGCCTTTTTGAGCACTTCCAGCAAGCAAGTCGTCCAACGATGTTTTTATCTGTTCAGCATCGAATGCATCCTCAAATTCAGGATTTTCCTTCAAGATATTTTTATGAAAATCGATTAAGTGACAGTAAGAGTGTTACCAGCAGACCTGAGGAAATTTATTACAAAGACTCTCTATCGAGATCTTACTTGTTTTACGATGTAACTCATGGAAGTGAACCTCATAGAGGTGGGACTGTTTCATATCAGAATATTCATGAGGCACAATTTGCTTTGCAATTATATGAGCATCTTCAACGAGTCACTAGATTGGCGAGCATAAAGGATTCTGTCATAATTATCACACCTTACAAGCTACAGCTGAAATGTTTGCACTGAGAGTTTAATATTATCCTCAAATCTGTTGAAGGAAAACTCGGCAGGAGAAGATTCATGAAGATCCCGCGCGCTGGTGGAAAAGTGGAGAAATTAGGTCAAATTGCCAAGTTTGCATGGAAAATCTGAGGCCGAGGCCCATGGATTGGTGTGGCCAAGCCGTTATGCAGGAATTCGGAGCTGGTATGCCAAATGGGAAATATTAAGATGGCATTCCAAGCTGTTCCACGCGGGGGAGATTCGGAGCAGCACCGCCAAGTGGAAATTTTGGGATGGAAAACCATGTTGTTTACTCCACGTAGGGGAGAAATTGGATCAGATTGCCAAGTGGAAAAATTATGATGGCTATCCATCATGAAAACCCCGCGCAGTTTGGAGTAGTCCGAGTCTTTGTGCGAGTTACCAGGAGAATTAAAGTGGCAGTTGCAAATTGGGCGTTGAGTAATCTTCCGAGCAATAAGGGAGGATGATGGTGAGATGGTTGAAGACTGGTCTACGTTGGAAACAGTATCCATTTTCAGGCTCACAAAAAAGAAACGCCTTCTCATGGAATACCGTAATTGCAGCTTACAGAAGACACAGGTTTCCGAATGTAACAAATAGATGCCCGACCTGATCATTTCACCTTTGCCAACATACTTCTCCTTTCCCGTTCAGTTCACCTTTGCCAGCATACTTCTCTGAGCATTCGGTGGTCGCAAGACAATCTCCCATGCACAGTCAGCAGGCATGCACAGTACAGTAAAAGCCTTTTGAACGCGTTTAAACAAGCAGGTTGTCCAACTGTATTGTTATCTGTTCATTATCGAATGCATGCCTATCCTTATTCTGAACTCAGATTGAATGACAACTACATGAAACAAACATTCACTGCCGTGTACGATGGATTAGAGTCACTCCATTCAAGGCTTCATAAAATTTCCATGAACCAGGAGATGGAGTTTTATTACGTGTAGAATGAAAAAATTCATATTGCTGAGCATTTCTTCTCCTAGAAACGAATTGAATGTGAAGGTCAACTCTGAAATACATGGTTAGCCGTTTTGCATGCTGCATCCTTGTTACTTGTAAACGGTCTCTTTGAGAAACTCTGTGGGTAGTAGGAAATATTTATACCCTTCCATTATGTACGTCTAATCAGACAATAAAAAGTATTCCTTTACCAGGTTCAGAGAAACTTGTTTTAACAAATGGATGATTATACTGCAGTTTCAAACTAATTTTATCTAGCTTTATTTCTATTAGCTTTGATCCACGACTAAGTAAGAATTCATATGGTTGTTACTATACATTTTTTCCAAGGTCCTCTTGGCTGCCCCAGTTGTTCAATGTATTTTTTGAAGGGCTTATTTTACGTGTTGCAAATTGTAACATGAAGGATCTTCTTAGTTTCCAGAAAAACGAGCATATTGTTTAGCTCACAGATCCCAATAGTGGCATAATTATTGATTGGAGCCGAGATTACCGAGTGCACTGCCAAAATACCGAAGGGCTCTTTGGCCAAAAATCAGTCTCAAGGGTGTCTATCGACATGTTACAGGCATAAGCCTGGGTCATCATCGTGGCAGCATTAGGTCTTTGTTGATAATGGCATTTTCTCATCGTTTGGAAGGTACAATTGTGCTTATTATGGCCAAGCTAAAACATTCTTACTGCAAGTGTTATATGATAAGGAAGAACCGTGAACATTGTGGTAAAACCATTCTTTTAGAAATGTTGGGTTAAGCATGACATTCAAGTGAGTTGGAGCCAACCGGGTGCTCGGGTTGATATGTAAAACAAAGCCAGGTCGAATCAGTTGAAGAGCTCGTGGTGTTGTTTCATGGAGTTTAAATGTGGAATGCATGTGAATATGTGGTCCAAAACAAGAAGAAATAACTCTATCTGTCAAGACTAGAGCTATCACAGAGAAATCAATTGATTCAGTGTTGACAAGGCCACGTAACGTGATCTCTAACAATTTTCATAGCTTGAAAATCATTTCTAAATGGCGCAACATGCAGGAGTGAAATAATTTAAATTCATTGAAATGTTTAACCTCTATGGGTACAACCAATGTATTATGGATCAAATCCACTAAGTATGATTTAGAGTCAAACTTTTCATATTGTGGAAACATTGGTACCAAGTCGAGATAAAGAATAAGCTCGCGGGTGTTGAAGTTTAATGTATTTGTAGAGGATTTCAATTTCGAGCTTAAAGTTTCATGTTCACGATGCATATAGGTGGCTTGGTAATTGAGAATGGCTCGATTTGGAGTTTGAAGCAAGACCGTAGCAGTGGCATTCGTGAGGCGAGTCTTAATTTGCGTCAGGCCAGGTTCACAGGATCTACATGCATTTTAGGAAAATGATAAGAATCGAGTTTAATAGCTCACCATTCAAAGGACTCAATGCAAAAGAGCCCAATTGCCAAGACGAGGAAAGAGTTGGTGTGGGGTTCAAAATCAATTGTAACACCGAGTTAGAGGATTTGAAGCTCACCGAGTTGAGATTTGTGCAGACTCTATCCACATGGACCCCCCTCCTCTTCAAGTCAAATGGGTCAACGGGGGGGTCCCGACATTATGTTAATTAAATTAATATTTTTATTTAAATATTTTAATAATAATATTTATTATTATTATTTAAATATTTTATTTAAATATTCTTTTAATTAATTGAGAAGACTAGGTCATCAGGCAATTAATGACCCGTGATGGAACCTTCTCAGGTGGTTCAACTAACTATAATAAATGCATCATGGGCCTTCATTTTAGGAATGTAATTATGACCATTTCCTCTTCTTTCTCACATATTCTTCTATAAATGTAAGTTGGAAGCTCATTTCAAAGGTTTCCAACAGTTCAGACAAGTTGGACAGTTAGCTATCTCGGGCGAGTGTATACTTTTCAAGAATCCTCTCTCTTTTGCAAGTTGTTCTTGTGTGTTGAGAGAACTTTCAAGCCTCCTCTTCAAGACTGTAATGGCAACTATTGCCTCTTCTGAATGTATGATGCATTGTGCATGTTATTGAAGCAATAAAAGTGTGTGTTTTGTGACTAATCTCGGTCCTTTCATCCTTCTGTGCTTCTTTGTGCCTTTCTCATACTTGCAGGTACACTGTGCAAGTTTAAGTTCTATTGCAGGTTCTTGGAGTTCTGTGCTTATCGAGTGGTGGAGTATTTCATGCAGTTGAGTTGTGGTGCCTGTTCACCCTTCTTGAGTTCATCCTTCTTCACTAGGAAACTGGTATATTTCTCGGTCTGATAAAGTTTAACAAAGGGAATGCGTGTCTCTTAGTTTGTGGTATCCTGTACCCTCTCTAAGTTGTAGTAGGTGAAGTTGACCTATGGTGCACACACCCTCTTCAAATTAACCCTTCTTGAATCTGAAGACACCCTTCATTTGGTGCATCACCATCCCTAGTATAGTTTCATTTCTGTAAATCTCTTTCCCTAAAACCCCATGAAAATGTTAGCGTAGGATTAGATAATCATTTTTGTTACACTAGGAGTAGTACAGCACTTAGTTTAGGAAGAGGAAGTCGGCCTTCTCTGGAGGTTCACCTCGAGCCCAAGTCCCATAGCTTGAGAGGTGATCCCATGTGTCCCAATCACACTGAACGTCCTATTCACATCCTAGCCATTCAGAGGGTGCAGTGATTTGGCGACAACAGTTTTTGGCACGCCCGGTGGGACATCACAGAAGTTAGAGTTCCATCTTTCAGAGGTGTCTCATTATCAAACAGGTAATCTTAAGCCACCGTGCGACCACACACAACAGTTTTTGGCACGCCCGGTGGGACAGAGTTGGTACTTCTCTTCTCACTTACATAAGTCAAAGTACTTGGCGACTCTATATCTCTGGATTCCAAATCTAAGTGCAGTAACTTATGCGAAGAATTCAGACAAGAGCTTCTTCAAAGAAAGGAAAGTATCAGCATACCGAACTTTCCTTCTCTCCTCGAAAGAGAAGAAGAAGAGGCATTTCCACATCCCCAGTTGCAGATTTACCTAGTAGGGGTCATTCAAATCCTCCTTACGGAAGATTTCCTCCACCCAGGAACAATCAACCTTT
Organism: Taxus chinensis; assembly: GCA_019776745.2. Lineage (NCBI taxonomy): Eukaryota > Viridiplantae > Streptophyta > Pinopsida > Cupressales > Taxaceae > Taxus > Taxus chinensis. The sequence continues at coordinate 984,342,541 of CM034146.1, forward strand.
CGTTGTTATGGCGAGGAACCAAGTTTTTCCCCCTTTCAATGCAAGCAGTCCTCTTATGTTGGCTCAACGTGACCCGATACCTGTTACGGCACTCAAAAGTTTACCCTTCTACATGGGGGAAACTCACGTTACTCCAGTGGAGCATATCTTTGATGTAACTAGCATCTGTGCAGTACATAATATCACCGAAGACAACGTTGCAGTTATACTTCTTGCTACCTCTTTCAAGGGAAAAATGCTTCAATGGTTTCGCGGGTTAGGTGTTGGCACTATAACCACTTGGGACGAGTTGGGAGAAAAGCTATGTAAACAATTTTAAGACAAAAGTGATCACCTATCACTTTTAGAACAACTTACTACTATAAAGAGAGCTTCCCAAGAATACATGAGTGATTTCAACTTCCGATTCCACAGGACTTGGAATAGGATTCTGACGCTCGTAAAGCCTTCTGTACATAATGCATTCTTGTACTATTTTTGATCCTTGAATAGTGATGTAGCAGTTATGATCTAGTCCATGGGAGGGACTACACTGCCTGATGCTTACGAAGTTGCCATAAGTGCAGAGAATTCTTTGATTCAGGCTGGAAAGATAGCTCCACGACCACCAATGCCCTTTTCTCCAGATCTTACGAATCATCAGCCTATCATTGCTCCTATTCCAATAGACTCCAAGCAACCATCTCAATCTCCCCCTGCCTCTTTAAATGACCTATTTGAAGTCAATTCACTACTGCTAAATTTTGGAAATGAGCTCGTTGCACTCAAAAGGCAACAATTTCAATACAATCATCTGTATCAGCCACAAAATTAGTAGTATCAGGCTAACCATCCTCCTTTTCAAGGAAACAATCAGCCTCAAAATCAAACTACAATTCAAGTTGCAAATGTAAGGCCCTTGAACTTTCAGAACCCTCTTGCAGCTAGCTCATCTAGAGCTATAGTACCTGTTCAAAATAATCTGGTTCAAGACTACGAATGGTGTTATCCTTGCTCTCAACCTCACAATCAAAATCTTTGTCCCAATGGAGTTCTTAGCCAAGCCCTTATGGTTCAAAGTGTATCTGCCCCTTCAAAGTTAACAAACAATTCATCTACGCAAGAAGCAGCAGATCAACAGCAGGCACCTAAAGAATCCACTTTGCTAAACTGGCAAGAAGAAGATTTTTGCAGATTAAATATAGATTCTTCATCAGTGGAAGCAAACACTCGTTCGAAAAAGAGAGAAATGGAGCCTCAACCTCTTGAAGCTGATCTAGCATCCACTTCTCAACCTGGGTTTCAAATGGTAGTTGACAAAAATGTGGGAAAGAAATCACCAGAAACACCGGCTAGCCACACCACAGGGAAAGATGGTTCTCCAGGCATCACGGTACCCAACAAACATTTTCCAAAGGAGCACCCCAATGCCCAAAAAAGTGTCATCAAAGTTGGAGCAATTCCCTTCAGCATAGTAGAACAAATGAAGAAAACCAATCTGAGCGTTACCATGTGGGATGCACTCTCGATCCTTTCCCAAAGAAACCTGTTGCGAGAAGCTCTGAACAATTTTAGTACAACCAGTGGATCACCAAGCCATGGAGTGACAAATGCTACAAATTTGTGTCAACCGGAAGGGAAAATCATTCCTACGGAAAACAAACCACCGCCATTCTACATTTCCCTGATCATTGGCGACCACTTGGTACATAATTACATGATCGATTCTGGTGCCAGTAGCTCTGTCATGCCGAAACAAATTGTAGATGTACTAGGCATACAATATGCGCTAGTTGCAAGAGGGGTTGTTCAACTGGATGGCACAACTGTTAAGATTGTTGGGGTTATCAAATAACTTCAACTTACCATTCATGCATGCCCAAGTTTGTCATTCACCCAAGACATATCAGTCATTGATCTCCCTCCCCTCTTTGTCATCTGCCTATCACAGGATTTCACTGCCAAGATGGGCGATTACCTATCAGCCGATTGGTCACATATGATTCTCAGGACTCGATACGGAACCAAAGTAACTATAAGGGTAGAACCAATCTGCCATAATCATGTAGAACCCTACATTGCTAGTCCCATAAATGGAAATTACACCATCGGCGATCCCGAAGAGGAAGATGTCGATCATGAACCAACCACCCTTGTTGAAGAAGTTCATGATACTTTGCTGGATGAAGTAAGTAGAGATCATCAATACGATCCCTATGCTGATGTATTGGCAGAAGAAGAAGCTGGTTTGTTGGTTTTGGAAGAAACAGGATTAGGTACTTACTGTATCCATGAAGAAGATATGATCATACCACAACTTGTCAAAACACCAAGTGATTCTAAAGGATTGTGGCAATTGTTCTTCAATGGCTCAAGAAGTAAGAATGGATCTGGTGATGGTGTTATGTTAATTTCTCTAGATGGAGATAAGTACTTCTCATCTTTCCAATTGCAGTTTAGTTGCACTAACAATTTTGCTGAATACAAGGCTCTTGTGCAAGGAATTCAGCTAGCCCAAAGGAAGGGAATCAAGGCCCTGACTATTTTTGGAGATAGTGAGTTAGTTGTTCGTCAAGTTTCAGCATGTAGTGCATTAAAAAATGATCTTTTAAGATCATACAAGAACCGAGTCTGGGACCTGATTGAAGATTTCGAAGCTTTTGGGATCCATGCAATTCCTAGAGGTCAAAATCAAGATGCAGATAGGCTTGCTACAATTGGTTCACAATACAACATACCAGCTGATATCATGAAAGAAGGTCAGCAATTTGTTAAAATGGTGGTTCGACCAGCAGTCCCTGATAATGTGAGTAGTTGGCAAGTGTTTGATAGTGACAAACAAATTGTTCTCTTCCTACAAGAAGAGGCGGAGTTTGCTACAAAGAATCAAGATAAGTTGTAGGATTCATATGGTGAGCAAATTATTCAATTGAAAAGCAACAAGTTACCGAAAGGTTTAGTCACTTTGGAATCCATTTTCAATTCAGATGACCAAGCCACAAGACAAAGCCCTAACATGGTGGTCAGAGAAGAATATTTTGAGGAAGTTGAAGTATCAAATGAAAAATTTCTTAAGATCGGAAAAGTGTGTACTTCTGAGGATAAGGAAGCTTTCATCAAACTTTGTCAAGAGTATCATGATATATTTGCGTGGAGCTATAAAGATCTGTGTGGTTTTGATCCAGGTCTAGCACAACATACCATCGAATTGGATCCTAATGCTAAGCCAGTTCGTCAAAAATAGAGACCAATTAATCCTAAAATTGAGCCACTAATGAGAAAGGAGCTAACCAAGCTCATCGAGGCCTGTATAATTTTTCCCATCAAGCATTCCTCATGGGTAGCCAATTTGGTGCCCGTGAGGAAGAAGAACGGAGAGATCCGGTTATGCGTAGATTTCAAGGATTTGAATCATGCATCATTAAAAGACCATTATCCTCTTCCATCGATGGAGCAGATCCTTCAAACGGTGGCAGGAGCTCAAAGATTTTCTTTGCTCGATGGATATTCAGGTTACAATCAAATCCTAGTCCAAGAATCCGACCAATTCAAAATGGCTTTCACTACCAAGTGGGGCACGTATGCCTACAATAAAATGCCATTTGGATTGTCCAATGCCGAGGCTACTTTCCAAAGAGCCATGGACATGGCATTTAAGGGACTAATCAACGATATTATTTTAGTTTACCTTGATGATATAACTATATACTCTAAGCATGCAGAAGATCACATCACGCATCTAAGGAAATTTTTCCAAAGGTGTAGGGAATTTGGGGTTTCACTTAACCCCAAGAAATGTATTTTCGCAATGCACGAGGGAAAATTGTTGGGGCATGTGGTTTCAGCAGAAGGATTATCAATCGATCCAACTACGATTCATTCAATTATGTCCTTATCTCTCCCAAGTCACAAGAAGGGCCTCTAGAGTTTTTTGGGAACCATAAATTTCGTGCAGAGATTCATCCCTCAATTCGCGACATTGGCTAAACCACTGACAGCCATGCTAAAGAAAAACATGCCATTCTCATGGACAAAGGAAGGACAAGAAAGCTTTGAAGCCATCAAAACAGCCATTTCTCAAGCTCCCACGCTTGTGAAGCCCATGTTTGACAAAGATTTTATCCTTTATGCTTTTGCAGGTCAAGAGAGCATTTCAGGGATCCTCACCCAACAAAACAACCTAATGGAGCAACCAATCACTTTCTTCAGTCAATCCCTCAAAGACTACGAGTTCAAATACTCATTCATTGAAAAGTAATTCTTTGTGGTTATTCAAGCTTTGAAGAAATTCAAGCACATGTTGTCCAACAACAAGATTCATCTGATGGTGTCTCATCCAAGTGTCAAGGAGTTTTTGCTGAACAAAGAAATGAACGAAAAGCGTGCTGGATGGATCACAAAGGTAATGGAGTATGACGTGCACATCAAAGTCACTAAACTTGTCAGAGGTAAGGGTTTATGTCAGCAAATTGCAACAGACATGGAATCAAAAAGTAATGAGGACGTGACACTCCTAAATACTGATGAGGATGTTGATCAAGCTGACTGGTTATCCAAAATGAAGAATTTCATCTTCTCATGAGCATACCCGACAAACATGGATAAAAACCAAAGGTGAACTTTCCATCTTAAATCTATCCCATATGTTTTGGTAGATAGCGTTCTCTTTCGAAAAGATTTGAACGGCGTCCTCCTTCAGTGCATAGGACCAGAACAGGTCAGTAAGATACTAGAAGAGTTTCATAATGGCCTATCTGGAGGACATTATTCTGCATGAACAACATCTACCAAGATCATGCGAGCTGGCTACTATTGGCCAGATTTATTCAAGGATGCCCATCTTTGGGTAAGGAAATGTAAGGAATGTGCCTTTTTCACAGGTAAGCAGAAGCTGGCAGCTCTTCCATTGCATCCAATTCAAGTGGATCAACCCTTTGTTTAATGGGGGTTGGACTTCATCGGAATGATTAATCCTCCATCCAGTGATGGACATAAGTGGCTCCTTACCGCAACAGACTATTTTACTCGATGGACAGAGGCGGTAGCATTAAAAGAGAGCAATGAAAAGGCAGTTCTAGATTTTTTGGAGGGTATAATGATGAGATTCGGTGTTCTATTTACAGTCATTTCAGACAATGCGATGGATTTTCTTGGTATGAAATTGAGTGAATGGGCTGTTAAAAATGGGGTATACCTCAAAACTTCATCCAATTACTATCCTCAAGGAAACGGATTGGCTGAGTCTAGCAACAAAAACCTCATAAGGATTATTAAGCGCACAATGGAGACTAACAAGAGGACTTGGCATACACAGCTTAAGACTGCCTTATGGGCATATCGGATCACACCTAAAAGGGCCATCAGGAATTCTCCTTTCGTTCTTATATATGGAAGAGAGGTAAAACTCCCGCTCTCATTGGAGTTACCTTCTTTGGAGTTAGCTCATCAACTTGAAGTTATAGAGAGTGATCCTCTAACAGTAAGGTTTGTTGAACTCATGGAGTTAGAGGAAGTACGAGACAAGGCTATGAAAACTTTGGAGCAGCATCAGGCTCAAGTTAAGAAATCTTTTGACAAGAAGGCATCCGACAGACATTTTCAAGAGGGAGATTTAGTTCTCAAATGGGATGAATACAGGGCCAAACCAGGCAGGCATGCCAAGTTTGACGCTCTCTGGAGTGGGCCATACATCGTCACAAGTTGCAAAGAGGTAAATTCATTTCATCTATCTAGGCTCAATGGAGAAGAACTCCCCATTCACGTGAATGGGATACATGTCAAAGCTTATTTTTGGGAAGCATTCCACCCCCTGTAAAGTTAAATTAGGTGTTTTCCTCCAAGTGCTTATGCACATTGTTGTGTGTTGTTGTTTTACTTTCCTTGTTGTTGTGTTTTGTGGTGTTCTGCACTTTGTTTCATCATTGGAAGGTGTCAAGGAGAAGAAGGTTCAACGTTTCCATAAGAGTTTCAAAATCTACTTCATTAAAAATTTTGCAGTGTTCCATGGATGTTAAGCATTTAATAGATTCAGTATACTTCATGCTTAGCATTCCAGGGAGGTCTAGGATATCGGCAATGTTCAAGGAGATTTCGAGATGTGTCAAAGAAAACCATACTACTTTCAAGATTCCAACATAGACTCCATGCCCAATGGATGACTTAAGGCTACTGGAATCATGCTTAGCAGGCAATCATCCCCGAGAGGTCGCACAAAATGTTATCCAATTTTGCACACCTGGCAAGATTGGACAAGGGGGTCCTATCACGTTTAAGATGAAATAGTAGTCCCAGGAACCCACCTTCGGTTATTATCGAGATGCAGTAATTAAAAAAATAATTCCTAAATTGCATATGAAGAGATCACCTAACATCGAAAAACACCCAGTTGATCTCGACTCAGTGAAGAGTTCAGTGTCGAGTTGTTAAAGAACCCGGTGTCAAATTGATAGTCATCTAAGAAATCATCTTAGTAGAGACTCTCAGTTGTAAGAGCTCGACAATGGTCTTGTTAATGCAAAATATAGCTCGTTGAAAATTGACAAATGAAAGGAACTGTACAAGGATCTCGGTGGAGATCAATGCAAAAAGATTTGAAGGCCAAGTCAGGGAGATTCAAAGTCAACATGATGCCAGGTTTAATCCATTAAGACAGTGCTCGACCAACCACTTGGGAGAATTATCTTGTTTGACCGAGATGATATGAAATTATGTAGATATGGGAGGTTCAACATCATTGAATCTTGGGTTTGTAATTACATAATGGTGTTCAGACCTTCCTCGGCCAAGCATTTGGTGCACAGGCAGTTGACATGTTGCAGTATAGTAGAAGCCTTTTTTAGCACTTCCAGCAAACAAGTTGTCCAACGATGTTTTTATCTGTTCAGCATCGAATGCATCCTCAAATTCGGGATTTTCCTTCAAGATATTTTTATGAAAATCGATTAAGTGACAGTAAGAGTGTTACCAGCAGACCTAAGGAAATTTATTACAAAGACTCTCTATCGAGATCTTACTTGTTTTACGATGTAACTCGTGGAAGTGAACCTCATAGAGGTGGGACTGTTTCATATCAGAATATTCATGAGGCACAATTTGCTTTGCAATTATATGAGCATCTTCAACGAGTCACTAGATTGGCGAGCATAAAGGATTCTGTCGGAATTATCACACCTTACAAGCTACAGCTGAAATGTTTGCACTGAGAGTTTAATGTTATCCTCAAATCTGTTGAAGGAAAACTCGACAAGAGAAGATTCATGAAGATCCCGTACACTGGTGGAAAAGTGGAGAAATCAGGTCAAATTGCCAAGTTTGCATGGCAAAGCTAAGGCCAGGGCTCGTGGATTGGTGTGGCCAAGCCGTTATGCGGGAATTCGGAGCTGGTATGCCAAATGGGAAATATTAAGATGGCATTCCAAGCTGTTCCACGAGGGGGAGATTCAGAGCAGCACCGCCAAGTGGAAATTTTGGGATGGAAAACCATGTTGTTTACTCCACGTAGGGGAGAAATTGGATCAGATTGCCAAGTGGAAAAATTATGATGGCTATCCGTCATGAAAACCCCTCAAAGTTTGGAGTAGTCCGAGTCTTTGTGCGAGTTACCAGGAGAATTAAAGTGGCAGTTGCAAATTGGGCATTGAGTAATCTTCCGAGCAATAAGGGAGGATGATGGCAAGATGGTTGAAGACTAGTTGACGTTGGAAACAGTATCTAGTTTCAGGCTCACAAAAAAGAAACGCCTTCTCATGGAATACCGTAATTGCAGCTTACAGAAGACACAGGTTTCCGAATGCAACAAACAGATGCCCGACCTAATCATTTCACATTTTCCAACATACTTCTCCTTTCTCATTCAGTTTACCTTTACCAGCATACTTCTCTGAGCATTCGGTGGTTGCAAGACAAGCTCCCACGCACAGTCAGCAGGCATGCCTAGTATAGTAAAAGCCTTTTGAACGCGTTTAAACAAGCATGTTTTCCAACTGTATTGTTATATGTTCAGTATCGAATGCATGCCTAGCCTTATTCTGAACTCAGATCGAATGACAGCTGCATGAAACAAACATTCACTGCCATGTACAATGGATTGGAGTCACGCCATTCAAGGCTTCATAAAATTTCCATGAACCAGGAGATGGTGTTTTATTACGTGTAGAATGAAAGGATTCATATTGCTCAGCATTTCTTCTCCTAGAAACAAATTGAATGTGAAGGTCAACTCTAAAATACCTGGTCAGCCGTTTTGCATGTTGCATCCTTGTTACTCGTAAATGGTCTCTTTGAGAAACTCTGTGGGTAGTAGGCAATATTTATACCCGTCCATTATGTACGTCTAATCAGACAATAAAAAGTATTCCTTTACCAGGTTCAGAGAAACTTGTTTTAACAAATGGATGATTATACTGCAGTTTCAAACTAATTTTATCTAGCTTTATTTCTATTAGCTTTGATCCACGACTAAGGAAGAATTCATATGGTTGTTACTGTACATTTTTTCCAAGGTCCTCTTGGCTGCCCCAGTAGTTCAATGTATTTTTTGAAGGGCTTATTTTACGTGTTGCAAATTGTAACATGAAGGATCTTCTTAGTTTCCAGAAAAAAACGAGTATATTGTTTAGCTCATAGATCCCAATAGTGGCATAATTGTTGATTGGAGCCGAGATTTCCGAGTGCACTGCCAAAATACCGAAGGGCTCTTTGGCCAAAAATCAGTCTCAAGGGTTTCTATCAACATGTTACGGGCATAAGCCTGGGTCATCATCATGGCAGCATTAGGTCTTTGTTGATAATGGCATTTTCTCATCATTTGCAAGGTACAATTGTGCTTATTATGGCCAAGCTAAAACATTCTTACTGCAAGTGTTATATGATAAGGAAGAACCATGAACATTGTGGTAAAACCATTATTTTTAGAAATGTTGGGTTAAGCACGACATTCAAGTGATTTTGAGCCAACCGGGTGCTTGGGTTGATATGTAAAACAAAGCCAGGTCGAATCAGTTGAAGAGCTCGTGGTGTTGTTTCATGGAGTTTGAACGTGGAATGCATGTGAATATGTGGTCCAAAACAAGAAGAAATAACTCTATCTGTCAAGACTAGAGCTATCACAGAGAAATCAATCGATTCAGTGTTGACAAGGCTGCGTTACGTGATCCCTAACAATTTTCATAGCTCAAAAATCATTTCTAAATGGTGCAACATGCAGGAGTGAAATAATTTAAATTCATTGAATTGTTTAACCTCTGTGGGTACAACCAATGTATTATGGATCAAATCCACTAAGTATGATTTAGAGTTAAACTTTTCATATTGTGGAAACATTGGTACCAAGTCGAGATAAAGAATAAGCTTGCGGGTGTTGAAGTTTAATGTATTTGTAGAGGCTTTCAATTTCGAGCTTAAAGTTTCATGTTCACGATGCATATAGGTGGCTTGGTAATTCAAAATGGCTCGATTTGGAGTTTGAAGCAAGATCGTAGCAGTGGCATTCGTGAGGCGAGTCTTAATTTGCGTCAGGCCAGGTTCACAGGATCTACATGCATTTTAGGAAAATGATAAGAATCGAGTTTGATAGCTCACCATTCGAAGGACTCAATGCAAAAGAGCCCAATTGCCAAGACGAGGAAAGAGTTGGTGTGGGGTTCAAAATCAATTGCAACACCGAGTTAGAGGATTTGAAGCTCACCGAGTTGAGATTTGTGCATACTCTATCCACATGGACCCCCCTCCTCTTCAAGTCAAATGGGTCAACGGGGGGGGTCCCGACATTATGTTAATTAAATTAATATTTTTATTTAAATATTTTAATAATAATATTTATTATTATTATTTAAATATTTTATTTAAATATTCTTTTAATTAATTGAGAAGACTAGGTCATCAGGCAATTAATGACCCATGATGGAACCTTCTCAGGTGGTTCAACTAACTGTAATAAATACATCATGGGCCTTCATTTTAGGAATGTAATTATGACCATTTCCTCTTCTTTCTCACATATTATTCTATAAATGTAAGTTGGAAGCTCATTTCAAAGGTTTCCAACAGTTCAGACAAGTTGGACAGTTAGATATCTCAGGCGAGTGTATACTTTTCAAGAATCCTCTCTCTTCTGCAAGTTGTTCTTGTGTGTTGAGAGAACTTTCAAGCCTCCTCTTCAAGACTGTAATGGCAACTATTGCCTCTTCTGAATGTATGATGCATTGTGCATGTTATTGAAGCAATAAAAGTGTGTGTTTTGTGACTAATCTCAGTCCTTTCATCCTTCTGTGCTTCTTTGTGCCTTTCTCATACTTGCAGGTACACTGTGCAAGTTTAAGTTCTATTGCAGGTTCTTGGAGTTCTGTGCTTATCGAGTGGTGGAGTATTGCATGCAGTTGAGTTGTGGTGTCTGTTCACCCTTCTTGAGTTCATCCTTCTTCACTGGGAAACTGGTATATTTCTCGGTCTGATAAAGTTTAACAAAGGGAACGCGTGTCTCTTAGTTTGTGGTATCTTGTACCCTCTCTAAGTTGCAGTAGGTGAAGTTGACCTGTGGTGCACACACCCTCTTCAAATTAACCCTTCCTGAATCTGAAGACACCCTTCATTTGGTGCATCACCATCCCTAGTATAGTTTCATTTCTGTAAATCTCTTTCCCTAAAACCCCATGAAAATGTTAGCGTAGGATTAGATAATCATTTTTGTTACACTAGGAGTAGTACAACACTTAGTTTAGGAAGAGGAAGCTGGCCTTCTCCAGAGGTTCACCTCGAGCCCAAGTCCCACAGCTTGAGAGGTGATCCCATGTGTCCCAATCACACCGAACGTCCTATTCACATCCTGGCCATTCGGAGGGTGCAGTGATTTGGCGACAACAATACACTAGCCATAAATTTCATTACATGAACTTGAATTTATAAGAAAACAAATCTACTTAATAGCAACAAGACCAAATATCATTTAATGAGCACAAAGTACCACTAAACTCCTCAGTCAAAAAAGGCTGAAATTCCTTCTTAATTTATTGAAGCTCAAGAAGAAATTATACATAACATAGAAGTAGAAAACATTTTAGAGTAGGAGAAATAGAAGAAATTTTCTATCTCTTTGCTCTCTTCACAAGTATATCTCTCTCATGAATTTATAAAAAAACAGCTCCAATATCTAAGAAGTTTCAGAAGTTGTCTAAAAAGAATAATAATTTTTTAGAAGAAGCTCAAATAAGAAGCTTGTTACAATTAGTGGAAGAGAAGGAAACTCTTCATCTTCTCGGTGACTTTTCAAATACTTTAATGTGACTTTATACTTTTCATATTCCATTTAAACATTTAAGTTACTTTTATAAAAACAAGGCGACTTAACGGCTAAATTATATTTCTAAAGTTATATTAAAAAGTGAAAACCTCAACACAAGAATGTAACATTGATGAGAGAGAGAGTGTGTTGGGTGAGAAGAGAAGAGAGAGAAAGAAGAGGAAGAAGAAGAATTATGTAGAAGGATGAGCTGCTACAGTGGATTTGATCTCACTCCTCGAATGGATTCCACTTTGCGCTCCTGAGAAGGCCTTTATTCCTACAAGCTCTTTACTAAAACAAGTTGCTCCATGTTCCATTTTTTCGTGTTAAGGAATGCAAATGCAGCTCAAGTTTTCTATCCATCCATCGGCCACACTATTGATGTCTTTGCAATTCCCAGACCATGATGAATGTTTCTCTATGATAAGTGTAATGGAGGCCCGAATCTCTAAGAGGAATTCAAGCGTGTCCTTAGTGAAGGACGATGGGTTTCCTACCTCTTTCTCGACATGTTAATTCAAATGCAATGATCAACTCATTGACAGTTGTATCTTCACCCATTGCAGGAATTCCAAACAACTGAATTTTTTGATTTACACTATCCTATAGTTTTTATGCTTGTTCCTCTTTTTCCTATAGCTCTGTGATGGCACAATTGCTTGCCTCAAACCTGATTTCCAAGTCCCTCACCCACACACATGACAAGTATTCTGATGGAGTTTCAAATATCTTCCTGTCGATCAACTCCTGGCAATGAGTGTTGCTCATTTCATCTACTAATGGGCCCAAAGGTTTCCAATAGTCCCTTTCTTTCTCCAAGTACTCCTTAAGTGTCTATGTCCTATCTATTATCACACACATGTAAGAAAAGATTTTGACTGCTTCTTGGAGCACTGAATTCCCTTTTTCAAAAATTGTGTTGATCTATTTATTATTCACTCACCCCTGTATTGTGAACTCTTGTGTCTTCCTGATGGATTCTGGATTGAAACTACTGATGGGAAAAAATTCCTCAGTGGGAATTATCATGGCATTATGATCAACTAGATATTTCACATACAAAGACAAATTTCACACATGCTCTTTTAGTTCATCAATATTCTTCTTATAATATTTATTCCTTGCCACCATACGAGTGGAAGATTGTTGATACATGTGCATATCCCCTTCATGATTTGCAAGTCCCAGTTGAATTGTGATCATTTCATAGTCATTTTGTGTCATCTCATCCACTAGCTTGATTATCTTGGGTTGAGCTACTTTGATGTATTGACTACCCATTTTCCCACTGTAGAACCATGAGGTTGTATGTGTGAGCTTCCTTGATGTTTTTTGTTTTGCCAATGAGACAATTTCTGATAGATCAGGGGATACCACTTGCTATATAGTACACATCAAGTGCCACTTGCATCATTTGAGCTCTTTCACATGAATACCCTAAGAGAGATAGTATATGGAATCAACTTCTTCCTCCTGGCCTTATAAGTCTATTATTCACTTGAATGATCTGCGTTTGTATAGAATTTAACAATAAAATTTTGTCATTGAGGTACTTGGATAGCCTTAGCGGTTCTTGAGTCGAAGCAAGAAACTCAGATGTAGGAGAAATTTGATGATTTGCAAGTAGAAAATTAGGATTCCTGTACACACTAGTTAGAAATTCCAAGGACACTTGCTTTATGACGACATCCTAACAACAAAATCTCCTTGACAAGTTTCACTAGCTAGAGGAAACCATGCATAAAAATATGCACACATTCATAAGCATTGGAAATGCAAAAATGTATTTCCTTTATTAACACCTCCATGTAGAAGTTGTACATAGCATGTAGACACCTAGATAGGTGGTTAATGTTTTATTGGAGAGAAAATAACTTAAATGATCTTGTTCTTTCGAGGAAGTAGACCAAATGACGTAAGTCATAAATTCAAAAATTTGTAACCAACCCTTTGAAAAGAGAAGGCCTTGGTAGCAATTTATAGAATGAGAGGATGACTCTTCATGATATGCCCCCCAATGCAATTATTCATATGCCTTCTTGTACAACTGTCACAATGAATTTTTACATCCTATCTAGGAAGTCTATTAAGCTTTCCTCACCTTTTACTCTACTTAGGAGAGTGATGACATCTAAAATATACATCTCATAACTCACACCTTGGAAGTCATTCTTGGGAATTAATTAAAGGCATTTCTCCATGTTTTCAACCATGACCTGATGAGAAACCCCTTGCACATAAGAATCCATCAATGAGGAGATCATGAAAGGGGATGTCCCTTAGAGAATTGAGGACCATGCTAGGTGAAGAAGAGATATGCCTCTAGATGAATTTCAGGATGGTTCCATGTTATGATAATCGCAATCGAAGCACTCCACTGTCAGCTCGGATGGTTTGAATCCTTGAATGTCTCACAGTGGTGAGAGTAAACTGGGACCTTTTACTCATGACATGTAGAACACCACTAGGTATCCTACAGTAGTTTAGAAACCACTAGTGAAAATTTGACTCTTCTAGTGATTCTTTGGGTCTTTGGCTATCATGCAAGATCCCCTCTGAAGATCATTGAAGCTCCATATACAATGACCATGTCATTGACTCTTTGCAATATTACCATGTTCTATTGACAAAGATGGATCTTGGGATGATATCAATTTACCTGTCATGTCACTGATGAATACATCATGTGATCCCTAAAGTAGCAATATTGCTCATTTTGAGTACATGATATGTTCCTTTGTAGTAGTTTTTCAGACCTCAAATGAAACCATAACAACTCTTGATTCCCCTAGAATCCCTGAATGCTTCCCTACTTCTGGATCAACTTTCTATTTTTAGCAGGTGCTTTGAAAAAGGATAACTTACTATTTTTAGTGAGTACCAAAAATTCATGTTCCAATTAGTTCTCAGCTGCAATGCACCTTCAATGTCTCTGTCTCCTTCACAAGTTCTTATGTTGCCAACTTTCCCAAAATAGTAGTCCACTATGCAGAAGACCTATTATTTTTAGAAAATGGGCTTCTAGAGGTCAAATTTTACATGGAACAAAGTTTTTTTGATATGTTTCTTTGCCCAAAATCAATCCTTTGAAATTTCAGCCCTCCCTGCTCAATATTCCAGGAGATTTTAAACTTTCAAATTTCGTACCTGACAGTACTTCTAGATGTGGCAGCCATTAATGGACCTAAAAATTTTAGGTATTGTTTTCTCCTCCATTTGCAAAAAATATTATAATTTCTGATTTTTTTTTCTTTTGGTGCTTCACATGCAATTTTACTTCAATTTGACAAATGGTTTGACGGGAAATTCATTTTTTCCTTCGTTGAGTCGAAAAGGAGATTTCTTCACTGTGAATGCTCTATTGCACGAGAGGAGAGTTTGAAAGTGTGATTTTTATGGTCTTAGATAGAGGAACAAACATCAAAATATGGTTCGTTTCTTCATGCACTGGTTTGCAAGATTTGTATGAATTTATGTTTTACTGCAATGAAAATGTTCATTGTTTTATTCTTTGTTGTTCTTCATTTCTCCTTCTTAACTTGATGAAAAATCCTTCTGATACCTACATATCACCATGGGAAAGGTATTTTAGTGCCTTGGTTTATTTTTTCTGATCATTTTCAATGGAGAAGTGATGGTAGAAGGTTGCAGAGGAAGTATGGAGATATGGCTGTGCACGGGAGTGTAAGAAGTTAGAAGCGGGGAAGCACGTAAATATTTAAAATTTTAAAATCATGTTAAGAGAGGGTTGCGCACATTTTATTTTCCCTAATTTCCCTCACCTCAAATGGATGTTAGGGACATCAATTTCCATGGTAAGCAAGAAGATGACACGTGGCAGCGATCCGACGACAGGGAGTGAGTGATCCAAAATCATCTTTAAAGCACTGAGGGGCTAGAAGCGGGTCACATGGGTGACCAGAAATATCTCCTAGATGGCTAGGAACAATTTTATAGGTTTGATGTCCCTGACCTGTGAGGTACATGAGGGACATCAAATTCCACGATGGTCCTAGAGCTGACACGTGGCGGAGATCCGACGGCATGGGATTTAAGCTCCAAATGCACCCAGAGGCTAAACTGTCAATCCTGAAGGTCACATGGGGATCCAAAGGTAACATGGGGGCTGGGTAAATTTTTCCAAGGTTGATTTCCCTAACCCTTAGGGATTTCAAGAACACAAAATCCCACCAAGATCCTGGAGCTGACACGTGTCCTCCCAAAATTTGGCTAACTCCCGAACTCGCTCCAAGAGGACAACTCATGATGATGATAACTTGAGCTTTCGATGGAATTTTTAGGAAAAATTGTATATTATCCTTACTAGAAATGGCCTTTTTAATCCAATTGTGAGGGTATCATGTCCTTATTATTTCATTTTATCCCTCAAAAATCAGAATTTTGATTTGGTACTCCACTTGTGCCTGAGAAAAACTACCTGCAAACCTAATGCATCAAAGTGTTGTGAAAAATAATATTTCACCATCATGTAGGGCTTGGAATTATATTTCCGGAAAAACAAAATTCTCCTAAATCCATCTGAAGCTCCCAAAATCACCTTTCGAAGCTCAGCGGTTGTTTTGGCTTGTGTACTGACTAGGCCTGTGAACCCTAATTTTGGCAAAACTGCCCCAACTTCTCTAAGCCCTTCCAAAATATTCTTGAATCATTCCCATGATGTACCAAGACCTTTGAATCACCTCCATGTCTTCTTAGGATCTTCTTCTCTACTCCATGGGGTTGCTCCATCCCTAGGAAGGCCAGCGATAGCCCTTCCCACAACTGCCTGTAGCTTGCAAATGAACTCCTAAAATCACCTAGGGGGAATGAATGGAATTTCATAAATCACCTAGGGGGTGATATAATATTATTGTGGAGGTCATTTGGACTGGTTGGATGGACCTGGGATGTCTTGGAATGATAGCACTTGGAAAAATTAACACAGGGGTATAGTCGCCATGCTTGGAAATTGTTAATTTCCTTGTTGCACATTTACATGACAACATGACCAAAGCACAACCATTGAGGAATGATCTATTGTATGATGAAGAGAAACAACAAACATAAGATTATCGTAGAAAATATAAGTCATCAATCAACAATTCAACATACAAAACCTAGAAGACAAAATTTAAACTCAAAAGCGGACATGTCTCATTTGGATATTGAATTTATTAACAAGGGAACATCAAGTGAATGCTCTCGAATTTTTTCAATGGTTATACATTGCAACCACCTTTACACATAAGTATGGGAAACTGAACTTGCTATGCATTTCACAAAGGAAATATGCAGTATTTCACAATTGAATCTCTCGACCTTTTTCAAAAATATAAAAAGTAACCCCCTTAAATATGAGGACAAGCCTGCATATTTATACAAATTTGGCATGTTCTTACAATTCAATTTCCCCCCTAAAATATTAATTGAATTTCCCCCTATTTGTAATCAAAATATTTGAATAAAATATATTTGAATAAATCGGGAATGTACGATTTGATAATGTCAATATGAGGACAACATTGGTACCATCAAATATCTGATTTTCTATTAGTATTTTGGGATTGATTCCATGCCTTCACTACCACATACATAAAAATAGTTAGTTTATGTTGTCAAGTGTGCCTATGTATTTTTATTTTCTAATTTTCTACCACCAAACACCATCAATTTCTGAATCAAATGATTCTGACTTGAAGAGCTCGAGGATATATTTCCAAGAAGACCAATTGTTCTTAATTTTGAGCTTTGGATTGAAAGTTATGGCCATTTGAAGTTTTTCCTGTTAAGATAAATAGGAGAACAACACGTGATAGATTTTGATTGGCTTCAGATTTTGTCCACATGTGTATTACTTTTCCTTTACTTTTCTATGTGAGCCAATAAGAAAATGAAGGGGCATATTCACCTTCTCAGATTGTTCTCGTACTTGACTACCCATTGTGAAACATAAACCAATGGGAAAAATCTCCACGCTTGCTTCACAATTAAAACTATCCTTTTACTTAATTTCCCTCCACGAAATGTGATCCAATGAGGAAGATCCATGCTTTCTGTAGGTGGAGATGTCATTCTTTTCTTTTATGGTTGATTGCCCTCCGTGAAACATGAGCCAATGAAAAAGCTCCATGCTCCTTCACAATTCAGGTTGTTTGATAACCTTGGCTAGACCCTACTTAAAACATGAGCCAGATAGGAAAGCTCCACATTTGCCTCACAATGTTAATTTCATTTACAAAAATGTTATTAGAGTGCGAAGCATCAACCCAATAAAATAGCTTCATGTACCTTTGTGTTGTTAGCCTTGGTAGATTACGAAGCATAAACACAATCAGAAGGTTCTACGACACTTTACAATTTAGCTTTTATTTATAAGGACATTGTCAAAGTGTGAAACATGAGTCAATGAGAAAGCTTCACGCTTCTCATAATTCAGAATTTTTTAGGGTGCCGAAGTATAGATAATCAATGATAGAAAGCTCCACGTACCTTTGAGGTTTTGCAGTCTCGACCCGAAGCCTTACGATAACTCGGTTCATTCCATCAACTAGATGACAGTCCGTGACAATGAGTAAATAGCTTAACAAGTGTCATCAACATGTTGACATGTGTCCTATTTGATAATTTTATTCACACCACTTGTCCCATCCAACTTTCTGCCATGTGTATAATTGACCTTTCAACTCTGTTTCGGACCCGAAACCTTTATGAAAGTTGATTTATTTTGTGGACTTGAGGTTTGCAGGATGCATTAGCTATGGAAAGCACTTAAATGCTTCCATGTGTCCTTTGGGAATTTTTGAATTGCTCAATGGTGTAGATATTTGACGGCCATTTGAAAACATCCCAACATTTTTTAAATGGCTAAGTCTATTTTATATTTTTCATTTGGTGTTCCACGGATTTTGGTGGATTTCTGAGTGTCCCGTGAATTTTGGTGTAATCCGTGGAGTAGTAAATTCTTTTTAAAAACTCACAAAACTACTAAACCAATGTGCCGTAGTTTTTTTATCCTTTCATAGTATATATAGCAACCCATGGAACATATAAGTTCTTCATTCCATGGACTTACCACAGTTAGTGCACTGCGGTCTCCTTAGAATTGAATGGCCATGTCCATCCTGGGAATTTTTTTAATTTCATGGGAAGGAAAGATCATGGAGATTCAGAAAGCTAATGGTGCCTAGCTAACATATGTAAATCTAGGTCCTTTAGATGGTACTGAGGAATTTTCTTACAAAACTCAGTCTGTAGTTAAGAACAAGGCTTAGAATGAGCACCAGCAGGTCCTCCATCACTATGTATGGAAATTTGTAGAGGTTGACAGATGAAATAAAGAGTATGTAAACTCATATCACAAGGAGTTGAAGACAAAAAGGAAGGATCTTGTAACGTTCACAACTCATGTATGGCATCAGTTACATGGTTGAGAAGACCCTAGAAGACAAAAATCAACTTGCCAAAAGGAAGAAGATAAAAGAAATGGCATATTAATAGTTCGGAAAGATGTCAGATATCAGATGTCAGATGGTCAAATATCATGTCAGGTTGCAAATTTCAGACCCATTTTTAGTTCTATGTGCATAAGGGGAAGCAAGTTTAGTGCCTAGTGATTAACTAAAATGTGCCAATAATGGTAGTTAATATAACTAGGAACATAAAGTGCAATAACAGTAAATAAAAGTGATAAATAAATATAGAAAGTGACCCAAGAAACTAGTCTAATGCAAAAATAGAAGAAGCCCTAATATGCAAAGTCCAGGGTTCCTTAGGAGATTATCAGATTCCGTGAACTTTCTAGACTGTATCACAGAGCTGGATGTGAGTAAATAGTTTATATAGGGAACGACTATGTTCAAAGACTAGGAACTTGCAGTGATCCATGCAGTCTGAGTGGACTAGGGTGCCTAGGAGAGTATCAGGGAGTAACTGTTGGGCACCTTATTCTGCGTTTTAGGCACCCTAGTCTGTGTAGGAAGTCCAAAAACTAGATTTACATGGGTGCACTATATAATCATAAATCCTTCGTTATCTGTCACACTAATGTATTTGAACTACGCTAGATGTTGTCGGTAGTCAGTGATGAAGTAAAGACCTGTAAAACCCCAAGACAAATTAGCAACAAACCCTAAAAATAGCCAAAAATGCATATGAAGGGGTCAGACTGAACCTTAGCTGCCACAATGTTGGACTTACTAAGTGTTGCACTGACATCTCAGACCTAATGTAGTCACTATGTGCAAGTGTGTGTAATCTTGCCCTAGGTGCTCTTTTTCTAGTTGCACATTGTGAAAGTAGCGAACAATAACTATGTATAAAATGTAATAGAATGGTGGATGGAATAGAATAAACTTCCCTCCAATGCTTGTGTGATGGAGATGAACCAGCCTTGTGCCTTGTGATGTCGCTAAATGGATGCAAATGGAGCCTTTGATGGATGCAACCTTAGGTGATGATAGTAGTGACTAGTGTTTGGTCCCTTATTATGGTTTCATAACTTTATATTCATATGGTTTTCTTGTTCTAATTTCCTAATCAACCCCGAAAAGGATGAGCACACGAAATATGAAATAGTACAAACTACTAGAAAGTGCGCAAAAAGTGGTGGGAAAGTGGAAAGAGGATCAGGGCACCCCGATCTGGGACCAGGGTGCCTATCGGTGCCCCATTACATAGCTATGGGAACCCCAGTCAAATGCAAAACAACATAGAACGACAATAAAAAAACTCACCATGCATGTGTGAGAGGTCGGAAGTGAAGGAACAGAAAGCAAAGCAAAATGCCCAAAATATGAGGGTTAATTAGCACTTTCTTCGCTCAAAAACCATATGAATAGTAGTATGAGACTGGGACTAAATAATGTCTAAAGTGTGTGATTTTGTGACTACATTTTCCCCCAATTCATGTTGATGAGGGAGAAATCTTGGTAACATAAAGTAGATAGAGATGTGTAACTAATAATCTATGTAGAGTGATGTAGAAACATGTTGAAGGACTAGATAAAGTGTGGAGTGACAAAAAAATGATGGAGCATGGAAACTAAATATTTAAAAGCATAAAAAAAAGTCATGAGAGTGAACCTAGGGTGGAAACACATGTTTAGTTTCTAATGTGTGTGATGTACCTGTGTGGTTATTATGGTGTGTGCTATCACAAAATGTTATTGTTGTTGCCCCCATTATTATAGTAGTTGTTGTTGTTGACTACTTGGTTCTCATACGGTTAGACCTGTAAGGAGAAGATGATCAAGAAGTCAAATACGCATGTATATATGTTAAAAATGCATGTAAAATATGTGTGTATATGTAATGAAAAGACCGAAATGAAAGTATGAAAAATGTAAAAGGAACATGTGCACTTGATCTATGATAAGAGAAAGGGTGTAGAAAGAGGACATCCTATCCTAGAGTTTTTTGGGTGATCTGATGCCATAGGTCGAAGAAGTGTAGGGAGAAAGTTTCATTATTCTCCAATTTGTAACTACTTCCCTGAAGTTATATGAAAAGATCTTTGTAATGCCTAGTTTTTTGGGTGATCTGACACCACTAGCTGAAGTAGTGTAGAGAGGAATTCTAATGTATCCTATAACCTGTAATTGCTCCCAAAAATGCTAAGGAAAACCATGTCCTATAAAATATGTTTTGTATGGGGTTCATAGCCTGGTCTAAACCCACTCATTGTATAACCCACAATGCCAAGGGTGGAAAATAAATTGAACTATACCCATAATGCCAAGGGCAGAAACTGAACTGATTATACTGGTATAAATCTCTATGTAGTACGTAAAACCCCAAATGATGCCCCCCTCTTTAGGGGTGCATGCGACATCACTGATAGGATAATGCAGCCCCAAAAGAGGACCAACCACATGAACTCTATAATTCTTCCCTACATGGGGAAAGGAAAGCACTTGGTAGAAACCAAGGTGTGCAAAAATGAGAGGCTAGCCAAAAATAAGTGTTAGTACCAAAACGCATGCATGTATAAAATAATGTGTAATCTATGAAAACAATGGGTAAGCTACCAAGCAATGTAGTAATGTAAACATGCAAAAACACAAAGTAAGTCACACAAAGCAAGCTGCAAACATGGGACATCACTCATGATGTCACAAGACATGCAAGGCCATCATGGCTACATACAACAAGAAAATGTGCACACAAAACAAAGGGCAAGGCCCACATATAATAGATAACAAAACAAGCAAGTACAAACAATAGATAGCCATGGAAGCAACTAATACTGTAAAATAGATGGTATGCATATGAAGCACATGTTAGCATGTTAGAAAAATAACTCATATGTCAAAAGCATGTATAAGCAAGTAATGTAAAGTTCTAAGTAAAAAATGAAACAATAACACCTATGAGAGATGAATGTGGATGCCCTCTAGTGACCAATATAGGATGGGTAGAAGGCAAGCATCCATACTACATTGCAAAAGACCTATATATGTAATCACAACTAAGAAACAGTGTGAACACGCATATGTGTATGGTATATACAAATGACATACAAGAGATCTAACTAGCATGTGTAATAAGAGTGATCATATACAAGCAAATGTAAACAAGAATAAAAGCATCCAAGATGTGCAATATGATGTGGATGGGTGGAATGTAATGCAAGATGGAATGATATGAGATGCTTTCCCCCCAAGTGAATGGAAATGTATGCAATATGAGGTTCATTTGGTTTTCCCCCTTAGCAGTTGAGAATGAACCGTAAACAAGAGTGTGTCATTGGGAAATAGTTGAATAGTGTGTATTGTGTCTAACACGCTATGATGAGTGTGTATATGTGTTGATGACGATATACGACCTAAAAATGATGTGTCGTCAACCCTTATAGCTGAAGCGTGTATGCCATGAAAAGATGATTGAAAGAGTGATGATGTAGCCTAAAGCGTATATCACTACTAGATGAATAGAGGGAGTGGTGATGTAGCCTAAAGTGTATACCACTCAAAATGAAGGAATAGGTGACCAGTTAGCCTATAGTGTATGTCACTAACCTAGTAATGTTGCATGATAGATGATCAAGTGATGAACATGTGTATATGATAAGGTCCATTTGATTAGTAAACCCTTGGGAGTAAAGTATGGACTGAGGAACTAAAGTGTGTAATAGGGTAGTGACTGCAATGTGTAGAAGAAACGTGTGTTATCATCTATATGTTGGGGAGCATCACTACTCCCCCCACTACCATTTATTCTCAATATGATTACATTACATTAGTGTCACATATTTTCATCAAAATAAGTTACTTTCATCATCATATTTCACCTATCTTTACATTCATCAACATTTTAACTACATGTTACATATTCTATCTACTAAACTCATCACATTATATTTGTTATCATCATGCCAATACTACACTAACAATATGTAAAAAAATTACATCCATTTCAACAATAAAAATAATATATATATATATAATAATATATATATAATATATGCCATAACATATGCTCATAATATATAAATCACACATATCCATACAAATGTAGAAAATACAATTATCACTGGGGGAAACTCCCCTACATCATATACAATCATGATAATCAAAACTCATCGTCATTATCACTCTTCGGTACAAACACCTAATACACCATACATTTTTCAAAAAACAAAGGACTCTATCATTGTACGTGACGCTACAACAATTTCCACTCTCTCAAACTAACGTCTAGGATGCACTAATCTCACTTGTGGAATTTTCACTTGCCTCATGCTCACTCTCAAAATCCCACAAATAAAAAAAATAAGGTGACTGAACACTTTTTTTTAATTAGAGGTAAAAAAGGGTTGAGGGGACCCTACCCCAAACATAGTCACCTCTCCATGAGAGAAGATAAATACATTAACATACCATCAAAAAACTGATAATATAACAGTTCATAATAATATGAACTCCCCCAATAGCTAAAGTAGTGAAATAACAGCAACAAAAAAACACATTGGAACTAATAGCAACGAAGAAACTAACAACCAAAAATCTATAGAGATAGTAAATTAAAAAAAAAGACTCCTCCCCAGATGCCACTGGGTCGGGGAGGACTTTGTCAAGCTTCCCTCCAACACCTTATCCTCATTCCTACAAGCAAACCCACTATGATTACCAGCCAAATACTACCAAATAATAATACCCATCGATGTGTTTCCCACCATGCACGATACTCCTCTATACTACCCTGACATCATCCATTAGCACTATAGGCTGTTATCGCTACATCTGACCTCATCTAGACCAAGAGGTGTTAACTGAGTTTGATGTCAGGCCTTGGCCTAGCCCCCACTCCTTCTCGGTACTTTGATAATGGCATCTACATGGTCCAACTCATAGGGCTCTATGAGGCACATAGTTGAGCTTTTACCAAACTATCGCGATACTCTCTACCACCTACCCATAGCTCTGACCACTTCCTGGAAACCTATGCCTCCAACTTATGCATCGTCCTCTGAAATACACCGTAGCTCCACAACATCCTTGGTGAGCTGTATATCTCCCATAATTTCCACGATATCTAGCCTCCATGTGATGGCCCCAGGTTCTCCCATCTTGTCTATCAATGCTCTATAAGTATCAGTATCTATCCTAAACCCATGAATGTTAATCCAATCTCACATTACATAGGATCTCAGGCATGATCCTGTTTACTAGACTCCCTCATGGTGCCCCCAATCAGGACCTCAAGACACTACTATATGTAGTGGCTCATATCCCTAAGATCCATGGGCTGCCATCATGATGTCAACCTCATCTGGTATAAATCTTTCAAGTCACCAAGGTGAGAGCTAGATATCTTCACTCGAGACTTCTTCACTCTGAGTCTGAGTACTGAATCCATCCTCTATAAGCTTCCAGAGCATATAGTTAGGGTGCCAGTCTTATCAATGATCCAGGCCCACACCACTTCCCTCTACCGCTATAGATGAAAGCAATAACAATCGTTGATGAATTTCCGATAGAGCACAAAACTGGTTTAGACCTCAAGAGATAGAGGCATCACAGGGACTGATATGAGCCTCAAGTAGAGTGTCCAAGTCCCTAAAAAATACTATCTCGCCATGTCTGAAATGATTAAGCCTATCCATGTTCTCAAATGGCATCACCTAAACCCTGTGGTGGACCCCAACAATTGAGCAAATGTGGATATACGATGAGATCCATCCACGTCATATGCATAATCATTTCCCCCATAGGTAGCCAAAAGGTACACGTCTGCACACCATCTCTCACATAGTGCAGTCAACATCGTCATTACCTTATGGGGCACATCTCCCAGTGCTTCAGAGGCTACATGTTGTAGGATGGAATGGTCCATGGCATCCCAATCATCATCTAACAAACCCAATCCAAGAAATGTACTCAGACTGACACCCACCGAGGAACTCCCTCGATGTGAATGTCCCTCTACATTTAAACCACCACACCTATGACATCAGTATTCCATGCGATTGTGAACATATTCGCTAGGCACAAACACAATGAACTTCCCATAATTTTAAAGGATAGGGTAACAAACTACATTTTCCATCATCTCAGGACAAACACAGCACATTCTGGACTTCAGGCGTCACTCCTTTGATATCAAGACTGGTTCAGTGCTAGGACTAGGATCACCAACGCCCAGATCTAGGTTGCTTCAAAATCCCAGGGGTCACAAAAAGTGCCCTCACTGCTATTGTCCAAGCTCAGAGGATTACACTGCAGGCCCAAAAATTAAAATTCTCTAGGCTCGGGAATTGTAACAAAATATTTCCAGTACAAACACCTGGATCCCCTCACCGATCTTCACATTATTTACAAAAAGCAAGGCACATTATTCCAACTGGAACAGTACCGTGCGTGACGTTATGGTAGTCACCACTGGGCTCAAACCATTTTAGGACCTGTCCATTTACTCTCACTTGTGTAAATTTTCATTCACACTCGTGCTCACTCTCACAGATTCACACTTCATTGAAAAGTGTCAACTGATAACCAAATCGTAACCCCCATATTAGCAAAATAATCCACCATAAAGTTAGCCTCCCTGTAAACATGCTTGAAGGTGATAAATTCAAGATGAAATTTGACATTCACCATAATAACTCTTACATAAACCTTATGCAAACAAATAGAGTATGCAACCTATCCCAGTTATGTTATTAATTATGTTCAGAGAGTCTCGATCCAAATACTAATTTGAGTAATGGGACTTGTGTTATACACCTATAAGGAATAACAATCTGAGAACCAGTCAAGGTCGTAGATCAAGCCATAAATCATGGAAAGAACTAGTCAAGTACCATAGATTGTGATGAGTAGAACTAGACATCAAGGATCTAGTCAATGTCATAGACCCAAGGAAAGAACTCAGTCACATACCATAGATCTACCAGGAAAGAACTATACCTAACAACTAGATGCACCATCCCCCTAAGTATCGAAATAAATAAAACACTCCTTGTTAGGTATCCACACAACCTTTAAGTCTAGGGTTGAGAGATAGGGGTACTAATAGGCAAGGATACCAATAAAGTACTTTAAGGTGAACATAGATTCATAAGGTAAATACCTAAACTTCTTTTGAGTGTTTAGATTATATACAATTAACTAGAATAAGGTGACTAAAACAACAGGCTTCAAATTACTACTTGGAAGACTCATTTTTTCGTCACCCACTTTACTATAGTAATTATTCTATGTGCTCTCCTTACCATATCTACCAAGCTACATGCATACATAGATTTTTGTCCAAATATATTGAACATTGGCTCTTACTCCGATTTACACCCCGTTTGTGGTGTTCAAAATAGTTTTATGAATTCAGGGAAAACCACCATTGACGGGACACATTACTGTGCATGGTCTTCCTAACATATTGACCAGATTATCTGCCAACTGAAATCATACAACTTTTTATGAGTCTTCTATCACTTAGATTTACACAACACATACATGTTTACCATATGGAAATTTCTCTTGTTTATGTTGCTGACAGTTAGAATCTTATCATGGATAACCAACCACCAAAACATATTAATCTTAGGGATTAACTCTTTGACCCAAACACTACCCCAATTGAATTTTTTGTTTCCCCCACCACAGAAAAGGAGTTGTAGGAACTTCTGACCGAGAATACTCCAATGTCCTCCTCAGACCATTAAATACTATCAACTTCTAAGCTCCCTTATTAACAATAATTCCTCTTAATTTTTTGTTAATAGAATAAATCTCAATGTTGTTAGAATCATCCACAATAATGGTTTTCCATTGTCCCAGGGGTTCATCAAAGTTGACAAAATCTCTAACCTTGGTCCCATATTTGGTCATATAATCTCTATAGATCGTGGGGTAAATGATCTTAAGAGGGAGGTCCCCTAACCATTTTTCCTCCCAAAATTTGGTCATTCACCCATTTCCAACCATCCATTTGCTACCCTCTGAGACTACGTGTTTAGCCCAATTAATAGATTTCCAGAAACAAGAGGAACGATTAGAATTATAGATGCAGAAGCACCATTTGTTCGTAGACATATTTGGACAATATTTACATTTGATAATACAAGTCCAAACACTCTCTTCCTTGACTAGTCTCCAGCTCATTTTCGACAACATTGCTTTACTCATTTTGGTCTAATCTTTGATACCAAGACCTCCAAGTTTTTTGGGGGCGCAAACCTTTTCCCATGAAATTAGAGAAATTCTATCTTTTGGTTCTGAGCCACTCCAAAGAAATATTTTTTGAATAATCTCCAACTTACTAGAAATCATGAGGGTAACTAGTAGATAGACATCATATAAACAGGTAAATTATGAATCGAGCATTTGAGAAGGATAGTCTTACCAGCTTGAGATAACAGAGAACCTTTCCAGCCTTCAAGTTTCTTCAAAAACCTATCAATTATGAAATTCCAAACAACATTATTAGGTTTTTCCACCCCAATAGGCATTCCTAGATACCTAGTTGGGAGGGTTGAGACTAAACAATTTTTCACCTTACTACTTATAGTCACTTTTTCATCACCCACTTTACTATAGTAATTATTTTTCTCTTCTTACATCTACTAATACATGTTATATGATTTTCGCCATATATCGACCATTTCTACTCCAATTTGTACCCTGTTTGTGGAATTATTTTTATAATTCCACCTACCACCGTATTGGATATGTTTCATAAATATAACCTCACATTAAATTTACCTACCAACCAAATCATACAACTATTTTCCATCACTTTTCTACATATTTTGCGTATACTTTCGGCTTAGCATTCGGTCTTCGCATCACTTCCCCTTTTTTTCGAAATGGGGGGATATCATTGGGTTCATCTTATAATTCCCCTTATATCATCACATGCTTAAAACACTACCAATTCAAAAAATTCCAAAATACATTTACTAATTCACAACATGACATTTCACTGATCATCCCCCCTAATGACCTAATTTGGGGGAAACTAATAACACAAATTTCTCTATAAAAAATCTTTATTACTTCCCCTTAATGACCTAACATAGGGGTAAACAAACAATTAAGAATATTTATATACAATTATTCACCAATTTCTATCAATTCCCTCCCCTAATGACCTAATCTGGGGGAAAATTACGTAAAATCTTTCCACGAGTAATCAATCAAATGAATCAACCAATCAATCAATCAACACATTCACATTCCTAACAATCAAAATCATATCATTCCATCAAAACAAATTCAACAAAAATTGGCCTCCCAAATAACATAACTTGGGAGTTACGTGTGGCCTCCTAGATGACCTAACTTATGAGATTATATTCATTTCTCACTTTCAGATGACCTAACTTGGAATCCTTCCCACATTTCATACTTGCTTCCAGATGACCTAACTTGGAATTTTTCTCACATTTCATGCTTTCTTCCAGATGACCCAACTCGGAATCCATATCACCTTTCGCGTTCACTTCCAGATGACCTAACTTGGAAGCTATTACATTTTGGTGACACCCGTGGAGTGGGGGCAAGAGTTCCTTTCCTATACCACTCCTATATGGTTCAACTGTTTGATCATATTTTTCTGGATCTAGAAAACCATCAACTCTTTGATCTGAGGCTATCTACAATGGCTAGATCTTGAGGATGTAGTTAGAGATTGGAGAATAACACATTTTTCTCCCTAAACTCTTCCTCCGACAACAGGATTCCTAAATCCTCTAGTTAATTATTTGTATATATGTATTCAGGTCAGGCACTGATCACTCCCCGCCCCATTTCATCATCATTATAAAACATTTGAAATCATCCATCATCACTTTCATTTAGCACACCTCATCATGGCATTACATTTTTTGCTACATTACATGGATTAACCCATTAATCCATGGTTCGACATGCTTCTAATACACATATGTGTGTTCTACTACAACATGGGCTTCTCCATATTTCTCTCAGGTACACATCTCTATCTACTTTATGTTACAAAAATTTCTACTCTCCAACATAAAGTGGGGGCAAATGTAGTCACAAAATCAAGCACTTACTATTACATTTATACTGCCAAGCATGTTATTTTATATATGGATCTCATGTAATAAAACTATTCACTAATGGCTCATCCCTTAGTCTTTTCATCAGTTATTCGGTCATCATTGTCACCTGTATCACACATTCGTTAGTTTTCTATATAATTTTAGTTGTCTTTCAAAATTTCTCAGGTGTCGTTATTTGGCGTTTTTTCATTTTTAGTCTTTGGCTAGGGCACCTGGAAAGGTGTTCGGGTGTCCGTCAGCACACCAGTTCTCTTTTCTGGTGCCCCAGTTTTGGTCACACTTTTTTTGCATTTAAAAGTTCAAATTCAGTCTCTACATTTTCTTATTACATTCCCCTATGTGCTAGTCAACATTTTTGGGCCATTAGTGTTGAAATTGGAACAAGATATCCATATATAAATATAGCATACTCACCATATTATGCATGGACGTCTTACTATCAAGAGCTAGCTATCTACTAAGGTAAAGAACTACATTTGGTCATCTTCTACATTTGCATCACACAAGCATAGGGGAAATGGTTGTATTCATTCTATTCCATCCACCATTTACATCTTACATCTAGTTATTTCCCCTTATTTTTGCCTCATTGATTCTAGGGCATCCTAGGCACAAAATTGAACACCCAAGCACATAGAACTACATTGGGTCTAGAATGTAGTGCAACACTTAGTTGTAAGTCCACCATTGTGGCAGCTAAGATCAGTCTAACCCCTTCATTTTCATCTTTGTTTTTTTTATGAATTTGATGTTTTGTATGAGGTTTTGTGAGTAGATCTTCATCATTCAACTATAACAACATTAGCGAGGATATTGCAACAACCAAGTGACCAAGATGAAGGTTTTGTGAAGACCTTACGACACTATCGGAACTAGAACCTAAGATTTTTCACAAACCCAAGCACCCAAATTAAAGACTAGGGCACCCCTAGGAACCTTAATCCTCTCCCATGCACCTTAGTCCAAGAAAATATTTATTCGCTATAATTTCCTAGGTAGCACCACTAGGCTTTGTCCTATCCACACATCATTCTAGCATGTCTTGCACACAACAAGGTAAGTTAATTTTAGGTTAGTACCCTACCCCTTCTTATTTTCATTATTTGATTTCTTTAAAAATATTAAATAAAATTATTTAGTGTTTAACATCACATTTATATCATTTATTCCCTTGTTACTAGTATAGATTAACATATTAAAATTCATATTTTTAGTTAATCAATAGTAATGTGACACATGTATGATGAATACTAGTATGGTGTATGACGTGTAGATGTGTAAATGTCAAAATGATGAAAACTAACTATAGAATATGTGATGTAAGAAGTGAGATGTGTGAATAGATGCAGTGTGTAGTAACTATTGTGCAGTGTGTGGGGTTCATGTGTGGTATGACCTCAATAGTCAATTATGAACCAAAGCATAAGAGTGTGTCATCGGGTGATGATCAAAATGTGTTTATATGGATGTAACTATGTTATGAGAGTGACATATGATAATGCAAAGATGAGAAATGCGTTTATGCTAATGTGACGGGGATGCAATATGTGTATGCTATGAGTATGTTATGTTGTGATGAATGATGCTACTAGGTTGTTGGGATGTGTTAGATGATATGCCCCCAAGTGTAGAAGATGAAGGATGGATCATGTAATATCAATTAAGAGATCATCAATTTCAGGGTCAGACTCATATGGATAAGCATTAGAGACCTGATAAGCAATTATGTCTGGTTGATCATATAATGAACCATTGAGACGTAAATGGTACATACCCATGGTGTATTCCTCATCAGTGAATGGAGGAAGTGGAATATCATGCACATACCAATGAGTGATATTTTTCATATAGCCAAGGAAGGAAATATTTCAAATAAAAAAACAACCAAATGGCATGGGAAAAATTATGTCTGTATGATCAAGGTCTAGAGTGCCTCCAATGTAATCAAGCCATGATTGTCCTAATGTGAGTGGAGAAGAGCGAGGAATGTGTGATAGATTAATTGTGAGATGGAAGACACGCAATCCATAAGCAACAGTAATAGTGATGAAGCCATAATATAGATGAGGAGCATGATTAGGAGGATAGATGTCCTTAAAAGAAAAACTGAGTCGAGCTAGACCATCATGTGAGAAAATGGTATCATCACAAGTAGGATCGAATGGAAAACTGTGAAATTAAATAGTGGGCATGCTAATGTAGGTGATACATGTGAAGGTTTAGGTGATAGAGAAATGTCCATAGATTGGACAGGCCCCTAATAAGGGATCATAATAATAGTATTAGGTGGTGTTATGTTTTTGGAGCCTGTTTTCATGTTAGAGTGTGGTACACCTTCTATGTGTTACACTCGGGTATTTTTTGGGCGGTCACGCTCGCCGGTGAGCGGGTCAAGGGGGTGAAGCCCCCCCAATTGATGGGGGCTTGAGGTCGAGCCCTCAAAGCAAATTTTCGTGGTTGGTTTATTAACCCATGGGTAATGGGTAACCGTTATGGGTTGTTTTTGGGCCCATGGGTTTTTAGTACCCATTGTTTTGATACCCACAATTTTTGCCCATTATTTTGATACCCATGGTTTTTT
Organism: Taxus chinensis; assembly: GCA_019776745.2. NCBI lineage: Eukaryota > Viridiplantae > Streptophyta > Pinopsida > Cupressales > Taxaceae > Taxus > Taxus chinensis. Next base: position 984,373,903 of record CM034146.1, read on the forward strand.
CCATGGTTTAATACCCATGGTTTTGTATCAAACTACTTAAGCAATTTTCTATTTATATGGTCTTATGCATATGATAGAGAGACAAGAAAATGTATTGTAGATGTGCTTTGAATTCGGGTGTGAATTATGTAGAGTTTTTTTAGCATAGCTCCAAACAGATATGGGTATTGTATTGAGAGAGTGGAGGCTTATAATAAAATCTAAGCAAGTGATTCTTAGTGGACATAGCCCAAATTGGGTGAACCACGTTAAATCTTTTCTCTTTGTGTTGTGTTATTTATTATACACTTTTATTTGAGATCTGTAATATTTTCTGCATATTAGTTTCTACTGTTGCAATTCTGTAAGGGATTATTCCACATATTTTATCACTTATTCCCTAATAGGTGGCATAGAAGAAACTACATCGATCAAAAAAATGACACCCTCAAGTGATGGCAAGTGAGGTGGTTCATCCATAGGTTAAGGATTATCTATAGTATTAATGCGTGGAATATGAAGACTAATATTAGGAGTGCGGTCACAATATTGGAATGGATTACAATCATGAAAAATAATATGCTCAATACCCTCATGTAGGAATTTGAAATAATGATGCACATTAGATGTTATGGCTTACATGGAATGAAGCCATGGTCTACCAAGTAAGAAGTTATAGGAGACTAGGAAATCAATGACGAAAAACATGGCGGGGATGCTCGTGGGTACTATAGTGATAGGTAGTGTAATGTGACCAACACATGGACAAAAAGAACCATCAAAAGAATGCAGTGAAAGAAAATATGGACTAACGTCATGAGATGAAATACTTATGACTTTAAGGAACGACTTGGGACATAAGTTAAGTGCAGATCCGTTGTCAATTAAAGTTCTCTTGACACCTACATTCTAAATACGACATATGATATGCAGAGGTGGGTCATTTTCAAAAGTAGTTGTTGGTCTTCAAACTTGCATCCGTGTCTCAGATCTGGAAGAGTTGAGCTGTTTGAGATCAAAATGGAATTGTATCCAAGTTGTGGGACCTTTCATGCTTGAGATGGATCTCCGAAGAAGGTTGGTTCCTCTATCTATTTCTACCGCTATTGCTACTCCTAGTGCTAAAAGGGGAAACTAATATAATAAATGTTAAGGGAATAGGGATAGAAGGATAACATAAAAATAAACTACACTAAAAAGTTGATAGCACCAAAAAAGAGGGATGAACACTATCTATTTTGTAATGTCTCGGTCATGATTGTTACTATGATGACTTCTACTTTTGGCATTGCAAACATTGACATGTGATTTCTCTTAAGAAGGTGTATTCTTTTGACGTTGAAAATAATGTTTGCAATGGATGAGTTATTACCGTTCAAAATTCATGCTTGCTGTAATTCTGTTCACTTGGAAATGAAGCCATTGTGCACTGTGAATTTTAAGTAGAAAATTTGTACTATTGTTTTCATATTTACCATATGATAACAGCACACCTTGAATCAATTCTATTGATCCAAGGTATGTTTCAGTTCTTCTTTATTTTCATCTTGTTAACTGACATTCTGAATGAAATGCATTATGGAACTAAGCTGTGTTTTGTTGTAAATTGTAAAGGACCTGGCTTTAGGTATCCCTATTTGGCATCATGCTACAAATAGTAAGTTTGGACCTCCTTTATAGATGTTTTGCAATGTTGAGTGGCATGAGGAGATTGAGAATCAATTATTAGGCTATTAAGCCAAATACCTTAGCTTCGGTCAGAATGGTTGAAGCTATTTGGATCTGACCTAAATGGTAATGTTTTATCCTAATTGGATTTTTAACCTAAGGTAACAATACTTACCTAGGACCTATTACTAAACTACTTTGGTTACGCATTAAACTATGTTGTAGTTTCCTACCCTATATGGATTATAATCCAAGGTTTATAACCTAACCTAAGGTAATATGGTTAGTGGATATGGGGTTTTGGAAATAACCTAAGGTAAATTATAATGACCTAAGAACTAAGGTGGAAACATAACTAATGTTAAGGTGATCTAAACTATTACTAAGCCTAAAGGGGACCTAAGGGTTACATGGAAAGTAGGAAGTTGGTGGCGATGGTTTTTAAAGTGTTAATGAGGATTAAATTTCAGTCCTTACATCTTGATTTTTCAAGTTTGGTGGAGGCAGAAAAGGTTGGTAGGATGCCTAGTTGACATCATTGCTAAATTTAAAAGGCATGGGAATTTTTGAATTTAACTTCACCAAATTTGAATTGGCGGTGGCATAAGGAAAGAGGAGGGAATATGAATTTAATGGCATTGATTTCAGTGAGGAAACCACCTAGGAAAGATGTGAAATGGGTTTTGTGGGAAGTTGTTTGGTTATTTGATCATTTGGGTTTTGGTTCTTCAAACCAGAAATTCCATTTTTGACCCTTTGTGATCTTGGGTATCTTTGAGCTATTTCTGAGCTTGTGGAAGAAAAAGGGGAGTAGGAAGAATTGGTTGTTGACATTATTTTGGAAAGAAAAGGTTTTTGAGAGGTTCAACTGGAGATCTTCTGCAAATCAAAAAGAAACATTATCAAGCATGATAGGCTCTTCTTATTAAATATTTCTACTTCTTTCTAAATGTCTTCATTAAAAGAAATTTGCTCTTAAAAGCAATTGGTTTTGTGGAAATGCTTATGGTGTGTTTTTGTTGTATTCTTCTGATTGGATTTGTTGTTTGGAAAATATTTGATATGGGTATTTTCTTGATAATGTTTGGGTTGATCGTGTTATATATTTGTCTAAAACTGGATATAGCCAAAGTTATGTGAACTTTTGATTCCCTATGCAAAATGGTTTAAGGAAAAATAATGGTTGTTTTAAAATTTTGATAGGGACTATCTTCCTTTGTTAGGAGAAGGTAAGAAAGAAAATTTGACATTTTCAGTTGAAACTTGAAGTGGCTTTGAATTTATCACTACTTCCAAGTTATGTTGAAATGGGTCTTTGGATTCATCATTTTCTTGTGGATTCAAACTGGTTTGAAAACAACAGTGATATGTTGACACCTTCTAGGTTTAACACTTTTTAATTTGTGAACTTTGTGAAATTATTTAGAAAGGATTTCATTCAGAATTGTTCTTCCTTGCTCGAAATCTGGTAAATACGATTTACTCCTCCATCTGGAACTATGTGAGGGTATTGTTGTTTCACCCATCTACATTTTATGATATGGTTTGTGAATAACCTTTTGATTTGACCTCATTAGAAGTTGTTGAAGAAATATTACCTTAGCGGGACCTTAGATTAGTTCATTTTTGGTTATTTGAAGGAAATATGTTAGAATGTTTTCGATTTTACTCTCCTCCTTTCAGTACGATTTTGAGCATTGAATTGCAATTAATTCACTTTGATTTACTTTCATTGGGTAGAATCTGGATTGGATTTCATTCCTTCTTACCTATAGATTTTTTCCTTGATCTTTGTAAAGTGGGTGCATGGTTGGCTTGACTGTAATCTTATTTTCATTTCCCTTGGGTGCATAAGCATACCTTGTGGGTTTCTCTCTATTTGGGAAATGAGGAAATGTCTAGATAGATGTGTTCTTCACTAAAATGAAATTATGGATTTAGTTATTGATCTTGTTGCTTTGAAAAATCATATTAGTTTTTTGATACTGTAGTAGTTGTTCTCTTTATTTGAGAAGAAGCCTTCTCTTTTGGGCTTTGTCTTGCTAGTTTCAGTTGTATATCTTATCAAATCATTTTTGACTATGATATTTGTGTTGTAAGAATTGTTAAAATTAGATGTTTCCTAGGAGGGTTAGTTCAGTCCTTGTAGATTTTGACTATGTTCCTCCTTTCTCACTCTACTTTCTGAGTTAAGGTATTCATTGTTGATTTCTAGGAATCAGAAAGAAATTATATTTTGCCTTTTTTCCTTTATGAGTTATGGAATGTAATGTTGTTTTTCTTTGATGTTTGGAGGAATTTATTAGTTTCCTCTTCTCTATCATTCATTATTTCATTACATTATTCATGGGTAATGATATTTCAGTTCAATCACATCAACCCGAATGAAATGGCAACGTGATTAGTTGAAGGATATATATATATTCATTTTCTTCTCCTTTTTAATACTTGTTAAGGATGTAATGAATTGATGAGTGACTACATTCAGGTGTTTGTAATGGAATTTATGCTTTACAAAATCTATTGAGGATAAACATGAAACTTAGGCTAGAGTTTTCTTACATTTGAATGTTATATCTTAATTGAGAAACTGTTAATTGGAATGTTGTCGATTCTTTCTAAATCTTGTTGTAGAGAAGGAATGTGTTGGTTCTTATTAATGTGGATGAAGTGTTTTAATTCTGGAATTAGGAGATCATTACTTCTCAAAAGTATCTCTATTATTAGAAGATCATTAGAGTTAACATCCCTCTTGATTAGGATTGAATGAATCAGGAAAGAAGCTATAGATAGCTATAGTATGAAACAGATAAGTAAATTATATGCAATATTACCTGTCTGTTGTAATTTTCTTATGAAATTACTGATTGAAGAGTGTTGATTTGATCATGATCCTTACTTAATGTGAATTGGTTATTCACGTTGTTCATCCTTTTTGATCTTTATTTCTTTTAAGATATCTATCTAAATTGATTTACTATTTTGTAAAAGCATAGCTCTTTTTATGAGGCAGATAGTTGGAAGCACATCATTTTAATGTTTATTGCTTATCATGCTCAGTTGGAAAAACTAACCCATGCTAACAATTTTTGCAGATGGATTCCATATGTGATAAAATAAGACAAGTTCTTTTATGATGCTTCTTGTGTTTACCTAAAGGTTACATCTTTAATGAGGAATTATGATTCCTTTGAGATGTAAAGGGAAAAGGGAAAAATTTTAATTCTTACTGAATTATCAATGTTGATTGGTGTGAAGGACATCTGAAATTTTTAGACCTGTAAATTATGTATTTTGTTGATAAATGAAAAAGGAATTGAGTGTTCTTGATAATTGGGGTGTCATTATTTTTGGGCATACTGCAAAGGGAATTTGTAAAATTATTCTTATTCTCTCGTAATCACATTTTTTTGAATCATTTTAGTTGGACTCAAATGAAATAGAGAAAAATGGAACTGATACTCTATTCTTCTCTTAAATGCATCTTTTAAGTTGGCATGCATAGACGAACACTCAACTAGGTCAATATGGTTTATTAATTGACATTAATAGAAGAGTAAATTACAATTGGTTCCTGTATAAGTAAATTATTTCCATGGATCCTAAATAATATATGTCAAGGGAAATACAATTATCCTTCAGCATAAATATTCATTATGATATTTTTGGGTATCATACCCAAAGGATATTCAAAAAGAAAAAATTATACCCCTTCTTAATAAACCTTAAACCGAAATAAGGTAACAGAAAATGGATGAATATATATATATAAGAAATAGACTTCATCTTAATGAATCCTATTATCAAGGAATTTGAACCCAGTCGTGTATAAACTTGGTTAAGCTCAGTAAGTTAATCTTATTGTTGCTAAGATGATTTGGATTGTAAGTCTGGAACTTAAAATAGGGAACTAAAGAACAAAAAAAAAAACCTTCAGGAAGAAGGATTGGTTGAAGACTAATCTACATGACAATTATAAGTCATTTATAGCTAACAACCGTATGATCAAAGAGGTTTGAAATTTAGCAGGGTGGCTGAAATGAAATCTTAAATTAAGAAGATAAGAAAGCATTTAACCTCTTAATTGGATATGTAACTCTAGATGAGGTGATTCCGTAGGATGTTGGTACATGCCAACTACAATAATGTGTCATCATGAAGATCAGGTCTTCATGAGGACACAGTATTACAACTGACATGTCGCAACACCCTTCTGAATTGGATCATCTAGGTTTACATAAACTTGGACTTAGCTTGGTTACACTCTAGGTCAGTTTAGGAACATGCCTTGTATAGGGAAGGAATCCCGATGAATTAAGGTAACTAGAAACACACAATCAACCTAAGTCGTTTGAGTATGTCTATGTACCCTTAGTCACCATGAATGGTTCTCTATACCAATCTATGTTGCTAACATGGGTTATGGTTAAACCTTGGACAAGAGAACTGATAGGAGTCAGTGAAGACCATTCTAGATAACAAATGAAGTGGGGTGAAGGACGTATTCCATTGATGAGTATGTCATCTAGGAATATGAATGTGCATAGCATGTGGAAATATTTGGCCAAAGTATCGCAAGTTGTTGGTTGTGGTTTCCTATGTCATCTAGTTTAAGAAGTAGGATTTCAGATGAATATTAGTAACAAATATTTACATAGGCCTCTTAAATAGAACACTTCAATACCCTAAAAAGGGTAAGAGAACCGAGTATACTTAGTATACAATACCTTAAGTTAACATGAGAGATCGGTAAGAAACCAAGTCATGAAATGAGAGATCGGTAGCTCATCAAGTCATTACAGTTGCATATGGTTATCTAATCTAAGATTGAATGGCATGGAATGTGTGTTCTATATTACGAATATTATAATAGATAACATTATTCAAAATTAGAATGTGTGTTCTAAACTATGATTATTAGAGAAGAGAACCTTTTCAAAAAAATCCCTTGTTTCTAAAAGTCTTAAAATGGGAATATTACATGTTCTGAGCGGGAATGAAAAGGATACGTGTGAAGGAGGCTAGGCTTGAGTAGCACAACCAAAAACATGTTTACCAGATCATTCTCATGGAACACAACTAAATAAAGAATTGCAAGGGACGTGAAGTGGCACAACAAACATGTAATGCAAAATAAAAGGCAAGAAGAAGGAATGCAAACACGTTAAGATAGAGAATAGTCACAAAATTATGCTTCTATTAATTCTAGAAATGCATAGAGCTATTACAATGGTGAAAGAGTTTGAAATCCACATGCATGAGCTAGATCTAGAGGTCTACAACTCAGAATGTAGAAAATATGAAATCCTTAGAAAAATGTGTAAGGATTTAGAGTATCCAACATTAATAATGAGCCCAACTCTTACATTTATAGATGAATTTTTGGAAGGAGAAGAGAAGGAGGGAAAAATTGAATTGTTTGGCGTGTTGGAGAAGGAAGGTGAATGGATCATATCAAATCTAGGTAGTTGAAGAAATCAGATCTTCTTCATTAATTTTTAGAAAGACATTTTCCTGTTTCTCACCTACTAGGTCTGCCAAAATTTTAATTTGAATATCTAGCACTGTGGTCAATGTCAACAGATCTATGAAAATTCTAGGCACACATTGATTGGAGCTCTATAGCAAAATATATGGTTTTTAGAGGATGTTAGAGCCTTTACGCATGCAAGACATGTGGTGCATGTGAATTAGTTGAAAGGATGTCCAACTATGTAAAAACATTGTCGTTTCTACCACGTGTCACTTACTGATTTACCGTAACAATTTGGCGCCTTGTTGGCACAATTTGACTGGTTGCATGTGGCATATTCAAGCATGTAGGAAGATGGCCTAACACAGAAGGGTGCAAAGTAGAGCATGAGGGAAGGGTGCATGGAAGAAATGAGGTAAACTAGTGAGCAAAGAATGCATGGTAAGGGTGTAGCCATTACAAGATGATGTGTGGGCACGCGCGAGGGTGAATGGCTTCCAAGAAGAAGGAAAATGTGTAGAAGATGTGCGTAAGGGAAGGTGGAACAAAGAAGAAGAGGGGAAGAAGGGAAGAAGGGGAAGTGCACAAAGGCGTGCAAGGAAAAGAACGGAATTTTCTAAGGGAAATTGAGCACACACAATCTTGTAATGAAGAACTCAAAGCCTGAAGATGTATGCAAGTTGTCCAAATAACTAGGAGAGTTATTTAGATAATAGTTTTGGCAACTTTCGGGTCCATATTCCTGCTATATAAAGTAGATCCGTAGCCTAAGGCATCCTTTGGGCATGGAGTCTACTATGTGATCATTTGAAGAACTTCCCCTGAAGTCACTTGAAGGATCATTCTTGACTTGATTATGAATCCTGCAACTGCTAAAAGAAGATCTACATTTTGGAAGCAAAAGAAGAGCATGCGTAGGAAGCATGTGAAAGGAAAGAACTATGTAAAAACAAACAATGTGTACACAACACACTTAGAGAAATCAAAACTATTATAATATATACAGAATGATGTAGTAAACTTAATGAAAGGGTTTGAGATAGATCCCATTGATTGGGAATTGCAGTGCACCTCCATCAAGATGAAATAACTCAAAAGAGTTAGCTTCTTTGCATGAATTGATGATGTATGAGCCACCCCAAAGTGCATCAAACTTTGAATGGCACCCTGGTTTAGCTCTGTCAGTATCCCATTTTAAGACCAAATTCCCAACTTTGAAAGCTTGAGGCCTATCCTTTTTGTCAAACCATTTCTTTGTTGCTTTTTGGTGTTGTTCTAGCTTAATCATGGTAGAGTTTCTTGATTATACAAGATTAACGAGCTCTACCATCCTGATTTCTCTCTGGTCTGCACCTTCAAATTCCAATTGTTGGGTAAGTTCTAATGAATTAAATTTTATCATTAAAGGAATGGTATCTTCTTTTCGATAGACAAGCTTGTAAGGAGAAGTTCCATTTGCCTTTTTTACTGTAATTTTATCTTCCCAAAGCGTGTGTAAGACCTTTTTATGCCACTATCTTTGGTTGATGTTCATTGTGTGCTTCATGATTCTGAACAAGTTCTTGTTTTTTGATCCTATCAAACCATTTCCATGAGGGTAATAGTTAGAATAATTCTTCAGGTAGATGCTCATATTTAGCACCTAAGCAGTGATTTTAGTACCAAGGAAGGCTTTTGCATTATCATAGATAATGGTTTGAGGGATGTCAAACCTTGTGACTATACCTTCGAGAAAGTCAAGGATGACTGACTCAGTTAATTCCTTGAGCGCGACAGCCTTTGTCCATCTGGTGAAATAGTTCGTAGCTTTCAGAACCCACTTATGTCCAACACTTGAAGGTGGATTAATCATACCTATGAAGACAAGACCCCATTGCAGAAAAGGTTGATCTTCTTGGATTGGTCGGAGGGGAAGTGCTACCAATTTTTTATTTACGATAAAGAAAGTGCATTCCTTACATTTTGTGACCCATTTGTGTGCATTTGCAAATAGGGTAGGCCAGAATAGTTCTCCCATTATGATCTTCATTACTATATTTTTGGAAGAAAAGTGTCCACCAAAGAATCCATCGTGAAATTCTACTGACACTTTTTCAATTTTCACGCCTCTTATACATATTAACAGCACACCATCAAGATTTTTCTTGAAGAGAAGTCCATTGACCAAAAAATAAGTGATAGATTATAACCACAGATGTTTTCTCTTTTCCTTGTTCAAACCAAGAGGGTATACACCCTTGAAAAGGAATGTGACCATGTCCTTCATCCAGTCATGTGTGCCAGGATCTATATTATGCTCAAGCTCTACATGCAGAAGACCTTCATCTAGAAATAATGAAGTCTCATATTCATTTTTTGCATCCTCAACAATCTTCCTATAGAGCGTGTTACCTCTTACCAGTTTCATGGCTTTGATTGTCACGTCATACTCCATGATTTTCGCCACCCATTGTGCTCTCTTTTCACTGATCTCTACTCTCATGATGAAGTATCTAACAAAAGAGTGGGAGACTAACACCTTGATATGATTTGTGGTAAGCATACTCTTGAATTTCTTAAGCGCACACATGATGGTGAAGACATGCTTCTCCATGTGATTGTATCTTAATTCATAATCCTTGTTGGGCCCCAAAATATTGGCTAGGTACAATAAGGCGTGTGGGCACGTGGGAACTATTTTGAATAAGGACACGTGGGTAGAAGGCGCACAGGGAAGGGTTCTAGCAGGGTTTAGTAGAACCCATGGCACGCGCGTAAGACAAGACAGTGTTGGGAATTAGCCATATTTGGAGTTCCAGACAGCACACAATGAGAATAGTGTGACCCTTCTAGCATGCGGAAATGGATAAGCGTTCCATCCTGGCAGATGTAGAATCAAAGAATGGAATATTCCATGCATGCGATGGAAGGTTCCAAAATGGACTTCATTGGACACAGAGTGGAGAGATTGGATCAAAGGAGGAATGCTCCATTGGAGGACCACTTGGACACTTGGCGGTCAATCTGTTACCTCAAAAGGCATGGTGGTGAAGGTTGAAAAGCTATATATAGAGGTGCGCGGATAGTATAAAGGTGATCATCCTAGAGAAGAGATTCAAAGTGAATGGTGCACTAAGAAAGAGGTGAAGATCTACAAAAATATCATAGATGATTCTATGGGTTGGGATTAGAGAAAACATAGGAGTGATAGCATATATAGAGGGATGGGTTTATGCATATCCTTGTTATATGAAGGGTATAGTTTAGTGCAGTTTTTTATACATGACCTTGCTCTACATTATTATGTGGGTCTGTTAATGGCCTTAAGGAATGTAAAATGTGATTACTAAACTCATCATTATGAATATAAGGTTCTATCTTGAATGCATATATACATGTTCATGAGCATAAGTCTAATGCATTTCCTTGTGTTATGAATCAGTTCTATATGTTGTCTGTTATTTCTCTTTTATGATGCATTGATATGATAACTCATCCTAGGTTCTCAGAATGAATGCATGGTTCCTTTCCATTCTTTTTCACTTATGTATCTATCATAGATGATGTATTCTCAAAAGAATCACATAAAGGAAAGGCTCGGTGCCCACGTTTGCCTTGGGTGAGCATCCCAATGCCCTACTGGGTGATAGGTCAGTGCACATGGGAATTATATTGTTGTTCTAAGGGTATAAAAATGACTACATCTTGGTTCCATTATCCGGGACCTATTTTAAAATTTGTTGTGAGAAATGGCATACATATCTTGGTCCCTGTGATGTGTGATGACAGAACGTCTAACCTTGGAAAGTGTTGAAACATGGTTCAAGAGCATGGAGGATGAATTTTCTCAAAGATTCAACACTAGACCTAGATTTCGATGACATGTAGATGGGTAGAAGAGAACCTGTACCATGAGTTGTATGAGACATTCTTCTATTGTTTTCCAGTAGAACTATATGAATGGCTTTCATCATATGCATCTAGATCGAGCTAGTACTATAAATCATGCATATGGACCCAAGATGATTATCAGAGGCTGTAGGATGCAGATCTAACTTTGACGCATGTTGTTGATCACTGGTGGAAAGGAGTAACTCAACCAATTATACTCTAGAATACACCATTTCTACGTATTCTTTCCCAGAATTTGTTGAGTTTTGAGTTTCTGAGAGATCCCAGAGGATAATTTTTACATGTTATTCCTTTGGCTATGAATATCTTGATCATTACCTTAAGTTTAGAGGCATTTCCCATGGCCAGTTTAAGCTTATCTAAGCATGCTGGGAGAGGAAGCTAGGGTGGAGGAAGATGACAGACATTGTAGACTGAGAAGGAAAGGGAGGAGAGATGACTCAAGTATAGCAAAGCTCATGAAAGGGAGATTACTAGACAACACAAGGTTACAAGTGTGATGGATCTATAGAGGTAGACATTACGGGAAGGATTTGAGGTTCACACTAGAGGATGTGGAACCTAGTAGTCTGTGCTACCCCATCTTGGACAAGTGCAGGAGAGAATCCCCTTCAGCTTCTGATGAGATTTCGTCACATGGAGAAAGGAGAGTCTGTCGGCATGCATCTGAACCCACCTAGTGACCAACCCCTGGTACGCTTGGTTTTTCTAGATCAAGGGAGAAGTATTGTTAACCCAATTGGTATCATGGGAGTAACTGATCTACACCTAGGAGATATAATTTCTTGTTTGGAACATCCATGGTTGCACAAACCATTCCATTATTTGGAGGAATTTTTGGACAAGGTGCAAGTATACAAGTTTTGGGTATCACATCTTGGAGTGGTGTGGGACACACAACTGGTAGTGGGAAAATATCACAAACCATCGGTGTGCACAGTTCAGTGGGACATTGGGAACACTAAGCGCGACCACTTAATGCCATTTTTCACCTATAGGAGGTGGATCTGGTGGTATAGGGGCTGGAGGACCTAGTGGACCTAGTAAATCTAGGATGATCTGATGGGTCAGAGGAATAAGACCTGGTGGATCTAGTGGATCTGGTGGAGGAGGAAACATTCAGAGGGAACCAAGGCTCTGGATCAGGAGGACAAGGGCCTCAGCCACCTCCACAAGTATTTTTGAGATGTCATTGTAACTTACCAGACTACATGGGTATTGAAGATGTTGTAGAGCATGTGCACAAGTGTGAATTAATATGGCGCGTGAAAGGGATCACTACCCTGAGAGTGGAAGGAAAGTCAGTTTGCAACAACATTGGAAGGGCACGTGCGACATAGTTGGTACCAAAAATATGACCCTCATTAAATAGTGGTAGACTACACTGCATTGAAGAATACCTTCCTAGTAGAGTTCCATATCCCAAAATTTTAATAGAAGAGCATCAATGCTCTGAAGGAGATCCAACAAGGAATGGACAGAGAGTGTGTGGGAGTATGATGTGCATTTCAAGACTCTCTTATCAAAACTATCCTATGACATCCACCCTTCTCAACATGATTGAATGGTTTTTTGGAGGATTGATAACACCCTTTAGAGGGAATCTATCACACAAGACTTTCACAGACCCACGTGAGGCCTTGGAAGATAGCCTTGCATGCACTAAGGCTATTGGGAGCATTGATACTAGTGTTATCCCTTTTCTAGAGGCTCAAATTGTTGTAATGGCCAAACAGTTGGAGAAGTTGTCTACAAAATCAATTAGCGCATGAGGTTCGTAGTGGGTATTTTGGTGTACAGACTATGAAGTGGAAGGGAATGTAAAGGATAGTTTCCTCAGAAGTCGGTACATGCTATGAGTGGTAGACTGTGATATTTTCCATGAGGATCATGATGCAAGTAGGTTCCCTCTACTACAGTGCATGCAATCCACAAGAATGTTTCTTGCTATTGTAATATCTTGTACCTCTACGACCCATGATACCAAGGATTGCAGACTGATTGATCAAGATTCATGATGTTATTGATCTTGGTGTGTGACCATACTAGTCTTGCAAGAAGTTCCAAGGATGATGATCATTGCTATGAATGGGCATGTAGATAGAGGAGCATGTGGAAGATGTTTTTACAAAGGATTTTTCATGATCGTGAGTAACCATGGTGGAGGAAGAAGTTGAATTCCCGCAAGGAACCTGTTATAACTATGGATCTACAGAGCATTAACAAGCATGAGTGTCCTAATCTATTACAATGCTCATGGTGTGGGAAGAAACATAATTATGAAGAGTGCTCATAGAGATTTATGAGCATATGAACTAGTAGCACTGGAAGGACAAAGGTGTTGGGATGGTGAGCATCAAGAAGTTCGATTCATAAGTGGATGTCCAAGAGTGGCACGTGAGTCAGGACTGATAACTTTTATTGGTGACGATGTGAGCAAAGGCCGCACATGCACTAGGGAGATGCCAAGACAAAGGAAATTGGTTTTAAGAGAATAAGTGGTACATGGGAAGTATCCATATCCTACTCATCAGAAGGAGGTGTATCAAGAAACTATGGATGTGATTAAGAGTTTGTAAGGGGAGATCCAATGTCTAAAGGAGAAATTCAAAGTAGTTGGAGCAAAGGAAGAATGTCAAGGCTCCAAAGGATGACCTAGATGAGGTCAAGGAAGTATGTAGGATGTTAAGGAAAGATAATATTATTCCCTTGCTAAGATAATGGCTGAGGGAGAAGGTACCACATGAACCAGAGTAGAGTGCGTAAAAGGTAGATTTTTGCATGTAAACCTTCCTCCTCATAGCCTTGACTATGATAAGGAAATTACATTGAATTCAGTTGTTGATGGATGGCTTCTGAGTAATATCCTCATCGACATGGGAGCGGAGGTCAATTTTCTTACCTTGGATGTCTTGGCATCAAATGGGAAGACCCACAACTACAACCATATTTGAATGTGTTGTATATGGAAAAAAAGATAAAGGAAATGCCCATTGGAGTCTTGAAGGATGTAGTTATCACTATTCAAGGGGCTAAGTTCACTGGGGACTTTGAAGTCTTGGCACTCACTAAGGTGGATAATTTCAAAACATTACTTGGGCAGCCCTTGGTGTTATAAGAACAATGCCAACCTGTGGTTTAACAAGGGGTATATCAGCTTTGAGAACAAGGAAGAAAGGGTAATTATCCCTTTAATAGATGGGAAATCAGCACCCTATACTAAGCCCTTAGGAGAGGAATTCCTCAATAGAATATATGTGTGCTCCATCAGAGATCTGAGATAATTCATCCCATTGAGGGAGTTATCCACTTTGAATATACTCAGTCCTTGAGTGATACCACTAGTATGGCATGTGACAATAGGGCATGCATGGGACTTATGAGTTGATTGGGTGATAGTTGAGAGGATCTATAACAAGGGTAAAAAATGCATGCTTAGTCAAGTGACCTAGGAGGGAAGAAGTTTCCAAGTTACTCTGGAGGAACATACCCTAAAAATTTTCTTGTGAGAAATGGATGCTCAGTGGAAGCAATGAGGATGAGAGAAGGGGAATGCTCAGTTATAACCTACTCAAAACTACAGCGCACTGGTGGGCTACACATCGGGAGAGCCTCCTAGAATGGTGTAAGGTAAGAATAACATTTTCTGTAAGGTTCTCCAGGAGTAACACTGCGCCCACTTTCATACAAGATTACCATGGTAAAGAGACCACCTCATTTCATATCCAAGTGTGTGAGAAGGCCTGGATGGGAAGTGCAGAAGCTTTACCACCTTCATTATGGGTGCATAAGTTTTATTCCACCTTACAAGGTTGTGCATGTGCATGGTATATTCATTTAAAGATGTGTCATCAAATAGGTAATTAGAAGGAGGTTGAAGGCTGATCTCATTCAATATTTCGAGTATAGGAGTACCAAGCCATTAAGTGGATAAGGCATTGCAAGTAATCAAGCTGCCTTACGATGGGAGATAGTGTACTATGGTACAGAAGATAGGCTACTAGAATTATTGAGTGAGCCTTATTTGGAAACGCTCCCTCAATGAAGAAGAATCAGAGGAAGTATAGCTTGAGTGTGCATGCATGGAAAAAGAAAAAGGAAAAATGGTCTATGTAGTAGATGGTGAAGAGATGGAAACTTTGGATGTTAACCATTCTGAAGGTACGCACAAATTCATAGATAATGCTGATGAGTGAGGATCATGCCTACCATGAGCCCTTGAAAAACAAAGAAGGTTAACATTGGGATAGAGACAGAACATAAGGAAGCTATCATTGGGGACTATTGGTCAGAAAAATAAGTTTCAAAGTTCATTGATTTGTTGCGTGAGTTCCAGGATTTGTTCCCTCATGGGTACCATGAACTCAAAGGCATCCACCATTCCTTAGGGGAGATGAAGATCAATTTGAAGGAAGGTGCATGCACCTGATTCAAAAGAGGCCTTATCAGATGAATCCAAATTTATGCATATGGGTCAAGGAAGAAATAGACAAAACGATAGCATTTGGTATCATTGAGGCGGTGGAAGAATCAGAATGGATAAGCCTAATGGTCATCAGTATCAAGAAGGATGGGAGGATAAGGATATCTATGTGGACTACAGGACCTGAATGCAGTATGTGTTCATCGATCCTTTTCCAACCCCCTTTACTAAAGAAATTTTAGAGGGAGTAGCCAGGTGAGATCTACTCTTTTACATATGGGTTCTCAATGTATCAACCAATTCAGGATTGCAAAGGAAGACCAGAGAAAGACAACTTTTTGCCACTGAATGGGGAATTTTTTCCTACATGGTTATTCCTTTTAGAATTGAATAATGTGCCTCACTGTGTTCTCTACACATCGTGGTACAAGCATTTCAGGACTTCATCCATAAATTTCTTCAAGTGTACATAGATGACTAGACTGTGTATGGATTGGTAAAAGACCATTGTTTCAATTTGTGGCTGATGTTTGAGAGATGTTGGATAATTATAGATATCACTCAATATCAAGAAAGGTGTCCTTTGCTACTCCATTTGGGACCCTGTTAGGACATATTATATGCAAAGAAGGCTTACTCGTGGATCCTACCAAAGTTATCAGTTATTGTGGGATTGGGGGAGTCTACTAATCAAAGTGTAGTGCATGGATTCCTTAGGCATACAAGGTTACTACAATAAATTCATCAAGTGGTATGCCAATATCATTGTTCCTTTGGAGTAATTTCTAAAAACAAAAAAGTTGCCTTTCATTGGGGAAAGGCACAGCAGAGGGAATTTGACACTTTGAAGGATAGGCTCGTCATGATGCCCATAACTAGGTTTTCCTTCTTGGGATAAGCCTTTCTATGTGCATCTTGATGCCTGAGGGGAAAACTATGGGAGTAGTACTAGCACAACCCTTAGTGAGGGAATTGTTGATCATCCCTTGTGTTTTTCAAGGTATAAAGTTGACACCAGTAGAACAAGAATTACATAACTACTAAGTGTAAAGCATTGTCTATGATATACGCATTGCACAAGTTAAGACTGTGCCTATTGGTAACACTATTTATATTCTACATAGACCACATGGCATTGATATTACTTAGTCAAAAATCCTATTTGACAAGGGTGCATATGTTGTTGGGTCCTATTATTTCAAGAGTTTGAGTTCACAGTGGTTGTAAAACCCAGGGAAGAGAAATTTAAGACTTGGCCACTTATCAAGGATTAACTCGGGGGATGATGCGTAAAGTATTGAGGACACCATGTCAGATGTTGCAACTATTTAAGTTACAAAATGTGCCCTCGAGACTTGGAAGAAATATTTTAGTGTTCTTGAAAACAGGTGTAGTGCTGGAGGGGATGAAGGCTCTTGAGAGGAAGCAATTAAAAATACGCACTCACACCCTACATATTTATTAGTGGAGATCTATATAAGTTAGTTCAGTGATGAGATTCTACGTTGATGTGTATTAGAACATGAGCACGTGGGAAATTATGGATGAAGTACTTGGTAAGATTGCATAGGAGGACACTATGCAATAAATGCTATCGCGTGCAGAAGATTTATACTTAGTAGGGATTTGCTGGAAAACCATCTACCAATATTATATTGATTTTTGCTAAGGCCTGTGACCCATTGCCAATGACGTTTTAAACCTATGAAAGAGGGATGAAATGTCCCTTGTGACCAATATCCAGTGCTGAATTATTTGAAAAATGGTCAATTGACTTTGTAGGGCCAAATTAACGTCAGCTGTGCAAAGGGACTGGTTCATGGTATTTCATTACTTTCACTGATTACTTGACATGATGGGAAGAGGTAGCACCTATGAAGGAATACACTATAGTGAATAGATGCTATATTTTTATGGGAGAACATAATAAGTAGGTATGGTTGTCCTTTAAGCTTAACAAGTGATAGAGATACACATTTCCTTCAATTAAATGCTTGGGATTCCATGTTAGCAAAATTTATGGTGTCCCATCACAATACTACCCCCTTATCACCCTCAAGTGAATGGAACTACTGAGGCATTTAACAAAATACTAAGTTACACGTTGACTAAGATTTGTGACATTGGATGAATAATATTGGGATGACAAGGTATCAGTCCGTTTTATGGGCATACACGAAAACCTACAAGAGGTTGAAAAAGGTCACATAACATTTCAATTGGTGTTTGGTGTGGTGGCCTGTTTTATTAGTTGAATTCATGTTACTATCACTGCATATAGCACGTGCATAGGAGGGTTGGATGATGACCAAGTGCTGAAAGAGAGGATTGATAAGTTGATGAAGTTAGACGAAAGGTGATCACTTGTTAGATGGAGTCAGAAGATAGAAAAAGCAAGGACAAAAGGCATGACATGATCGTCAAATGAGGAAAAAGCAGTTTGAGTTTGGGAAGATGGTGTTGTTGTATGATTCCAAGTATCTACACCATCCTGGGAAGTTGAAATTCCATTGGTTGGGACCCTACATCATCTCATACATTTTTGTTTCAGGTGCTTTCTAGGTACAAATGCTAGATGGGATGAGGATTACCAGGTCAATTCAATGTGAGTAGGTTGAAGCCCTACTATAAATAAGTATTCTTGGTGTTTGTAAATAAGGTAGTATTATCAGTTAGCTTAGATTTTCCCTTTATTTATTTTTCATTTTGTGTGTTTCCCTTTCTCGTTGCTTGTTCCCTTTTTTTATTTGTTTTGCACCTTGTGTGTCGATAACCACATTATTTTTCTAAGGTTGTGTATATGCAAAGGACCACGCATCTGTTTTAGTGTGGGTGGAGTAATGTAAAGCAAATTATAGGCTAGTAATAAAATTTGAGTGGCCCAGTAGAAGTAAGTGTGTAAGGTTGAGAAAGGGCATGGGCAAATTTTGGATAATGAATTATGGTGTCAAGAAGGTTGTAACAAAGACCATGTACAAAGAATGAAGAGCGTAGGAACAACATGAGGTAGGCAAGGGAAAAAATCAGGTAAAGGATAGAAGAAGTTCCTTCAGCACTTTAGACATGCGCATAAGAGTCTTCCATCATATTGGATTTTTGTGCATCAGAAGGTTGTAGAGGATTTTTTGTGTAGGATTGGGTGCATGGGTAAAAGTGTTGAAATTCACCCCAGTGGAAAAAGTTGCATTTAATGTTAAGTACGTTTGTAGGTGGCATAATATTTATTTTTGGAGGAAAGTAAAAACTATAAATATAAGGTTGGGAAAGTCATTATTCTACCTTGCTATTATAAAGTTGAAGTGTTCTTGTGAACTAGGGCATCCAAAGAGATTTGTGTGAAGGAAGAAGAATCCTAAAAATTTAAGTGTGTGACTGGAGTGGATATGAAAACTAGGAGGAAGGAGTACACGGACATGAGAAAAGTTAGTTTTTATTTTGTCATCTTGTGGAAGATTTTCCTAGTTAGGGTTTGGTAGCTAGGGCATGGAGATAGAAGGATTTCTTCCAGGAGTTGAGTTTTGAGATTGATCATAGTAGCAAAGTAAAGAAAGGAGTGTTAAAATTTAAACTGATAGAAATAATGG
This sequence comes from Taxus chinensis, assembly GCA_019776745.2. NCBI lineage: Eukaryota > Viridiplantae > Streptophyta > Pinopsida > Cupressales > Taxaceae > Taxus > Taxus chinensis. The sequence goes on from CM034146.1 coordinate 984,392,921, forward strand.
CACCAAAGAAGGCATCCATCTCACTAAAGAAAAAAAAGGGAAAGGGAAAAGGAAAACAAACCGCTATTGTCGCAAGCTCTAATAAGGAATGGTATGCATAAATGTAGTACCTAGATGGAGTGTTACTAGGAAAGGAGTGAGTGTCACACTTGAGACAGATGACCATGAGCAATTATAACCACCACACAAGCACTAAAGAGAAAGAAATGGCACTAGAGATGCTTTGTCTAATTAACAAGAGGACACCAGATGGAATGCCAATTTATAGCAACGAGGTGAAGGTAAAGCTAGAGAAGGTAGCGCTATTGCAACTGTATGATTTTCCTTACTTTGGAAATCCTGAGAACCTCTATCAATGGTTGATGTCACGGGTGCACAAATACCACTTCTACTTTGTAGGTCGTAAGATGCGCATAACACCATAGTTGATATCTAAATTCATTGGCCTAAATTGTGAAGGGGAATCCATAGATGATGATCTGAGTGACAAGGAGGCTATCAAGGAAAAATTAGCAGCTTATGACTACAAAAAAGGTTCACGGTACTTTAACATTGCAGAAATTCTAGACCTTGTCATGAGGATGGTCACACACTTGGTCACCAAGCTTAATGATCAAGAAATATGGACGCAAGTGAACAAGGCATGGTTTAATATATGCCGGAAAATATCAGAAGGTACCATCTATAACTTTTCCACCTTTATTGCGGATGAGATCATAAGCAGTGCACAAGAGAGAGAAAATATATTATTTGGAAACATCCTCCTCACCATTGTCCTCTCAGATATTGGAGTACCAAATGGATTGGAGAAATTTATTTGGGAGTATCCAGAAGATAACTCCTTTCCCGTGAAAATATTTGAGGAAGTATACTTGTGAAACCATGACGGTCACTCACAAGGCGCACCTAGAGAAGTGGTATAAATGAATGTGTGCCACATTCAGGGTAGAGTGGAGGATCCCAGAGTAGCTGCACACCCTCGTGGATGGGGAAGCAGAGTTTGTATTTTACTAACACTTTTGCATTGGCAGGTTCACTTTGACAAATGGGACTAAGATCCAATGGTGAAAGCTACCCTTCTCTTTCACCATGAAATACTTCCAAGCAGGGGTCAACAGGTTCAAGGAGGCCAAAAGGCTAAGGTTCATGTAACACCCTCGACAAATGATATATTCCTCTTTGCATTCAAGTTTTGACATGTGATTTTCTGGATAAAGATGTGTTCTTTTGATGGTTGAAGATCATGTTTGATTGGGATAAATATTTTCTATTCTTAAAAATCATTAGACTGAAATTATATGGTTGTCAAGAATCCATTTTCACTTCAGAAAGAAGAGTTGCAATCTGGTATTAAGAGTTGCTGGCTTATTTCTTCTTCTGACTCATCCTTGGATCAAATTTAGTGATCCAAGGAATGTTTCAAGTCTTCTTCATAAACTGAATGGTAAAATTTACATTCAGTAGCTTAAGGAACATAGAAGACTGAATTTTGCATGATACTAATTCTTGGCCTTATTGCAACGTGTTTTTGTTTAGTTGTATGTTGTGCTCAGGTCTTGGGTGATTGATCTTGGTGGGACACTAAGGACTTGAGAAAAATTCAATTCTCTTTGGAGAAGTTCAGAGTCCTAAAAATCTAAGGACTATCCTAACGATAACCTAAGCTAGGTGAGAACAGCTAAGTTCTAGCTATGTTTACTTATATGGATACTGTTCTAACATAAGTCTCTTATTCTATTATAGGGTTGGCATCCTAACCTAAGTGTTATGCTAAGAAAATAAGGGAAGAGTTACTAAGGGGGATACTAAGCTATTTTAGCTACTACCTATTACTAAAGGGTTGTGATTTGAACCTAACCTAAGGTGGGAATTCTAATGACTAATGTTCTAAGACCTATGTTGGTAATTTTTAAATTAACCTAAGTTTTATTTGAATCTAACCTAAACTAAAGGGAACCTAAAGGGGTCGCATGACATACAGGTGATGGTTCCAATGGATTTTCAATGATTTGAAAGGGGGTTTAAATGATAAGGTACTACCAGATTTGGCAGAGGGCCAGTGGACTTGGTGGAAGCCTACATGGAAACTCCACTAACTGATGGAATTGTATTTTTGTGTTGATTTGGCATTCGCTAGATTTAGGAGGTGGTGGCAAGGAAATATAAGTAGAAATTTTGGATTGAATGGAATTTATGGCATTTATGAGCCTCGATATTCATGTGCAAACCATCTTAGAAACATAGGAGGTGGGTTTGTAGGAGGTCATTTGGTTTTTCTTGCATGGTGGATTTTGCTCTACATGGAATTAACGGGTTCTTTGAACCAGCAATTCGACCTTCAGTTTAAAACTATTTTTATTTTTTACAATCTATTTTTGATCGAAGGAAAGTATATGAAGCTTGGAAGGAAAAGATATTTCGATGTTGATCTTTCATGGAGGAGAAAAAGAGTTGGAATCTTGGCTGGAATTCTCCTTCGAGTTGGTGGAAGCGCTATCAGGCATGATAGGCTCTAACTATTAAAATTATTTGTGTTCTTCTAAATGATTCATTAGAACAACTCTGCTCTCATGAGATTCTTGTTTTCTTGTCTATCTGGTTATTTTACTTGTTGGGTTTTATGGATCCTTGTGTGTTTGATTTAAATCCATGGCAAAATAGTATTGTTTGGAAACTGTCTCTCTGTTTGAGTTTTATGATTGCGTGCAAGTGAAATTGGTATGCGGAATGTGTTCTGTATCTCTACTTTGCAATCTTGATCTTATATTCAAGGTTAGGGAGCTTGATTTGATTTTCATGAAATTATATGGATAGGAATTTAAGGAAAACTTCAGTTCTATTTTATATTGCTTCTGGATTGCGTTCTTTGGATGCAGACTTGAGTTGGAACTTAGTGTTTTGATTAAGCTTGTGTTGAAGCTTCATTTGAATGGAACCATTGTTTTGGAAACTTATGTATTACTAAACTATTTCTTGGAGTTTGTATTTATCACTGTATTCACATTAATTTATTTGTGAAGTCCTAAACACTTGTGTGTGAAGATCAGGTTTTGACTCTGTACTTCTATTCAAAACTTTAGTGTTAAGAGCTTGCATTCGGGTCAATACATCTGATTATGTTCAGGCATTTTTGTATTGGGTTATTCCTTATTGATTGACTAAGATTATAACTCTTTACTTGAGTGAATATCCACCAGGTAACTGTGTGGGAACTTGTTTGGGTCATTTAAAAAATTCTTGGGATTTGGAACTTTAAATGTCTGGCTTAGAGATGTAGAACTTCAATTCTGTGATTGAGACGACTCCCTTGGGATGGTACTGGTGTGAGAATAGAACAAGATTTTCTTTTCCCACAGATTGGAAGAAACCCACATTTTGGTTGACTATATATTTGGTACTAAGTCACCACTGTCTCTATTCGTGGTTGTGAATTTTTTTTTCTTTTACTCCTTTCCTAATGTTTTGGAACTATGACTGAAACATCTTCTATATCTGGCATTGGGGTTATTGCCTCCCTCTTGGTTATCTCTTTTAATGAAATCTGGGTCTTTTTGAAAGATTGTGATATTACCTTAAACACTAGAATAGTTGGGAAGGATTCCTTCTCTATTTAGTTGTATTGAGTTTGATTCTTTGAATCACGAATTGTTTTCTTTTTGTGTTAATTGGTGAGCCTTTGTGAGACTTCCATTTTGGGTTCCAAGTAATTCTGAACCTTATCGTTTATGGTTTTTGGATACAATTCTAGACTGAAATAGTGAATAAGAATTGATTTCTCTTTTTAAAGGAAAATATGTATATTCTTATTCTATTGAGATCAGTTATGGTTCGGGTCTGTAGTATGCTTTCATCCTGAACTTGTTTGAACTAGAACGTCTTGTATGGTCAAAATGCAACGATTTATCTTTATTTCTTTCCTTATTGAGTTACTATTCCTCTGTCCCTGGATAGGCTCAGTGTTTGAACTTTTTTGTACTCATTTCCATTTTGAAATAGTGATTTCTCTTGACTTGTTGGTCTACCTTGTTCAAATATTTGATGGAAATAGTGTTGAGAGCTAGTAGCCTGTAAGGTTATGTTGTTAAGTACATTGATACTTATGGCTTGCCTGTTGTTTACTAGTATTGTCAATTTTTTATGGAAAGGAGCAGGTTTTTCTCTTGTAATCTTTGTCTTTTGAGAAGAACTTGAGTAGAGATTAACTCCTCTTCGGGACTACTTTGTTTGTGAGCATTGATTTCTGTTATTATTTGATAATTTTTGCATCAAAAGTTGGAATTAGAGTTACAGTTGGACTATTCTATTTTTCCTTATCTTCTTGTTTGGTTAAGGAATTATGTTTGATGTGTATTCTAATGATTGAATGTGTAATATTGTTATCCCCAGAAAGGATCAGGTAACTCTTGTTATTATCTGGTCTATTTTTCTAATGTTATAGGTTCGGGCATGGTATATAATGGTTCTTTCTTAGGATATAGAGGGATCATCCTTGAAGGAACCAAGTTGTTTACATTTATTTTGTCTCTTAGAAAAGATAAATGTGGTATTCTATTAGGATAGAATTAAGAAATAATGGGATGGCAAGATTATTGTTTGTTTACAAGTCTTTGATAGGATTAATAGAACTTTCAGTTCTTGTGCAGATATTTTTTGTTATATCCTACTTTTCTCTTTAAAAGTTGATCTTGAATTACTAAGTGTTTCCTTTCCGTTCATTATCACTTATGCTGATTTTATGATTGTTTTAATTGTCTCATTAAAGCAGTGTTTCTTTAATGAAACAATTAGTGGAATGCACTTCGTTTTAATGATTATTTTTTATCATGCCTCAGTTCATCGAACTGACCCCATGCTAGCTATTTTTGCAGATTGGACGACTTAAGTGGTAAAAGCAGGTAAAAAATCATATGATGCATTGGCTGATATATGTATAATTCTTAGTAAAGAATTATGATTCATTCTTTTGTTGAATTGTAAAAGAAAGTTGTATACTTTATTGTATAAAGGTTGTTGATATGTAGTATGCCTAAAGAGCATAGTCTTGTTAATTTTATAAGTTTTAATGATGAATTGCGAGTTGTGTTTTATTTGCATGAGTTGTGAAAATTATCTCGTACTTTTATAAAGAAGATGAAAATGTCCATCATGTTGATATTCTTTATATTATGTTATGTTTATCTTGTTATCTTTGATAAAATGGATAATGGGAATTAGTTCAATTTCCCCTATAATGAAGCAACTTGTTGAGTTGCATAATATGATGTATTTATCTAAAACAATTTAACATAATAAGGTGATGCATAATGAACATGCATTCAGAAATATGGACATTGGGAATGATATATCCTAATACTTAAACATGTAGAGAAAGATTCTTTCTCTCTCTCAATTGAATATAAACCTAAAAGGTTTGGGAAGTTTGATTACTATTTATTGAATTCATTTAGTATGAAGTCTAATTTAAATAGTTATATGTGGTTGTTAAAACCTTCCTGAAGTTAATGAACATTTAAATGAAACTTATGATACTCATTTTCCCTGTTTTGGTTAATTGTCAGTTTAACTGAGAAAATTGAACATTAAAAGCAACCATAAGTTTAACGAATTTCTTCATGGACTAAATTAAAAAAAAATTAGGAAAGAACTTATTGAGTGTTGGATTAGGGTTTAGCAGGGTGGCTGTAATCAATAAATAATCCAAACTAACAACGTATTAACAATCTCCTTGAGGGTATGTACATCTCGATGAGGTAGTTTCTGTAGGATGTTGGCACACACCAACTATAGGGCTGTACTTTCGAGAAGACTTGGTTCTTCTCGAGAATAAAATGTTGTAGTTGACATGTGGCATCACCCTTTCACATTGATCATCCAAATCTACACATAATAGGAACTAGGACTTGAACTTAGTTTCTCTCTAGGTCAAGATAGGAGCATATTTAGGATAGGAATTAGCTTCCAATGGCTCAGGGGTACGTTGGCACATCTGGTTGACTTAGGTCAACTGAGTATGCCCCATTTACCCTAAGCCATTGTGAGCATCTTCATATAATAAGTTATGTTTCTATCTAGGGCTAGGGTTAAACCTGGGACAAGTGGACTGATGGTAGTCAGTAAAGACCAATCATGATAATAGAGGAGTGAGGTGAAGGATGTATTCTAATATCAAGAGTATGTCATCTTAGAATAGTGAAATACACTATATGTTGTAAATATTTGGCCAAAGTATCACAAGCTACTGGTTACGTTGTCCTATGTCACTAAGTTTAAAACCACATGATATCAAATGAATATTGGTAACAGATATTTAGATATGTTCTTTAAAAAGATAACTCAGTACCCGATGTAGGGTAGGAATACCAAGTATACGAAGTATACGATATGTATTCAATACATAAGATAACATAAATAGATCAGTAGCTTACCGAGTTATGGAATGAATAGATCAATGAAGCACTAAGTCCATCACAGCTGCATAATGGTTATCTATTTGAATTCGATTGGAATGGAATGTTTTTTCTAAATAATGCTTTATTTACAACAGTGAACATTATATTTTTTAAAAATTCGTTATTTCTAAAGTCTTAAAATGGGAATGTTACAGTTTGACCTTAGTGAGGTGGACCAAGACCACCATAGGCTGCATCAAAATCTTGTGTACCCTAAGAAGCATGCGTACATGGAGAATTATGTCTCCCATAAATTTCAAATGATGAAGCCTATAATGTTGTTGATCATTGGAAGGGTTGTAGTTAGGGTATGTCTATGCATAAGGCCAAATTTTTAGAAAGGAGCCTATCTAGAGAGTGAAGTCTCCATTTCTGCAGACACCCACAGGTCAGAAAAATGCCACACTAAAGAAGAGGGAATGAGAACAGGTGCAGGAGAAAAAGGCACCAAGTGTGAAGACCACACAATTAGTGGGGAACGCCATAAGTAATCGCGAAACCTAGTACTGACATGCACAAAAATATGTCCCCCAGTCAAGGTGAAGACCCTAGAAGAGGCGCTCGATCATGAAGAGACCCTCACACATGAAGAATCACCCAAAGAAGAGGTCACCTATTAAGGAGAAGGATAAAGAATAATCTCCTATACAGGAATCACCAGTTAGGAAGAGGAATAAGGTGACAGAAGAGGAAGACTCATAGGACATGGAAAGCTTAGATTCCTACATTGGAAACAAGGATGATGATGAGCCTGAAGGAGGTGAAGACCATCTAGTGTATGATATACATGACTTGGAGGAGGACAAAGGTGAAGAGAGGTATAACAAGGAAGATGGAGTGGAGAAGAATGACAAGGGAAAATTAGAGGATCAAGGTAAGGGGGTGAGTGAAGAGGTGAGCACCAAAAAACCAAGGAACCCTAAGCCTCACCAAGGAGAAAGTGGAGAAAGTCTGTAGAGAGAGAAGTTGTGGGCATCATGAAGGAGTTGGTGGAACAGGATTAGGAGCGGAGCGCGAACAAAATTTTGAAGGAGATGGAAGAAGAAACCATTGGGAAGGGAGTATGGCAACATGGGTGGGAATCCCAATTTAGTGGTAAAATTCCCAAAGCTACAAGAATAGGTGGGAAAGGCATAGTGGTGGCACAATAATGAGTAATGGGATACATTAATGATCCTAGCAAGGTGCTATGCATGTACTTCCAAAGCACCATACCAACAGAACAACTCCTGATTATGTCATCATTTGATGAAGGAGGTGCATATCCCTGAACCAGGAAGATGTTATCTTGGGCATTTGAGTCTCACAATACATTGAACCTAAGTTTGAAGTAAGTCAGAGAGTGTTGATGAAGGTTCCAGATGTAATATCAGGTTAAAACAACCCGCTTGAGAACCATGAACCATCTAGGTTTAGTTAGAAAATTATGAATTAATTTATTTTTGTAAGGGCTAGGAGTTGAAAACCAAAGTCTCAAAGACAATTAAATTCAACTGATAACCTTTCCCATTATAATGATTACTGATTTCACATTATAGAGCAACAAGTACAATAGGGTCCACACCTAGCTCAAATATCTCTAGGGATTACTTTGTTTACTAATTACATTGACATTTAGCTAAATATTCCTTGATTAAAAAATTTAGCGTTAAGGGACCCAAAACAATTAAATACCCTAGGTATTTAATTCCACAAAGGTCAAGGCTAGAGCAGGATGTAAATGTAGTGAGAAAGGAATACATACTTTAAAATCAACAAAGTAAGGTCTCACTTACCCACTCCCAGAACTTTATTTAGAGTGTCTACCACCAAGTTGCAAAGCAACAGTTGCCACTAATAGGTCCTGGACCAATTAAATTTCATTGGGACAAACTTTCTCCCTTAAACAAAACTCTCAGAGGTCACAAGGCCCAAAACTTAGGGGCTATAAGTTTCAGTTAGGTTCAGGGAGCAATTTTACCTCCCATACCCACTCTCTAACAGGATCAGAGTTTCAACTTGATTTTTTCATATCTAACACTTCCAAAATTTCCCTAAACCATTCCCAATTGATAGGATTTTTTTTCAACCTTTCCAGTGATATAAAGAAGTCCTCCTAACTCCTTCGGGAACTCAAGATATGGTCTGGCGGAGTTTTGGGATCACATTTTCCCCAAGGGGGACACATGTCAAGAGGAGGGGAAACCTCCTTAATTATAGTTTTATGGTGTTTTGGTTGAGTCATCTTATCAATCAAATTTTTAATGAGAATGATGGTTCAAACACATGTTGATTCTAAAGGAACAAGAGACATTCAACATAGAAAACACATTATTAATTTTCTGTAAGAACTTAAGAAACAATGAACCAACATGAATCACACCAAGATTTCAAAAATTCACCAAATAATTTCAAGCATTCATCAAACATTCATAGTGGGTCTCCATAAGTCTCATAAGAAATTTTCAAGAAAGGCTCATTAAAGAGGTATAATCTTACTTTTTACGAATCTATTAAGGGTTTAACAAAAAATTTTGGTGGTTTAGGATGGTAACATTTTACTCCTCTAATAACCAAAGAATATTTTTCAATTAATACTCATGTCCCCAAAAGATAACACCGGCCAAACAACCAGATGACAATGCAGCTTTACTCCAAGGAACCACATCCACACTAAAAGGCATCCAATGCAATGGGGCAACCAAATAATTTTACCAAACTAACATTTCTAAGAGAAAGATCCAAAAGACCCAAAGCATCCATAAGTTGTTTCCAAGTAACCCAAGGATTAATAGGTCATATAATTTTATTCATAGTAAAGTAAATTTAAGGTAAGGGTAAACTTATTTATAAGTCAATACAACAAAAAAAGTACACTTAAATAAACACACTACCTGAAAGGCTTAAATCCATCCATAATTACAGAGATGCATACATTCCATGAGTCAAAACTTTCTATGATGCAACTAGGAACCCAAGATACAATTTAACATGCCATCGATGAAAATTCACTATCAAAACAAAAACTTTTCCAATAGCATTTACAGTCAACCAAAGGCAATCCAATCCTAACAAAATCTAAAGCCCATAATTAAACACTTATACTCCGACAAGTGTCAATCCCTTACCAGATTGAAATAGAATCACCACTAACCATTGTTAGACTACCCTCTAGAACACACTACACATCAAACTTTCTTTCTAGCAAGGTCAAGCAACAAAAAGGGTCACTCTAAGACCTTAGACACGCTCAAGGTTTCATGTATCCATAATCAAGGCTTGAATTTTAAGCATCTAAAAGGACATTCGAGACACCCAAGGTGTACCCCCATACAACAATTGTCACCATACATGAAGCATAGAACCAGCTCAACAACACGCAAGAAGGAAATCACGTAACGTTTAGCCAAGTAGCCAACAACATCATGAGCTCTAAGTCATCAATCAAATGAAGTCCAAGAAATATCGGCAATCAATAAAAGTGGCTAAGTAGCCACATTACAAAGTTTGAAAATTCTTGCAAAAATTATAAATAAAATAAAAGATCCTCAGAGCTTCTTCAATCCAATCATAAAATAAGATGTTGGTCCTTGATAAAATACACAAGATTACGAATGTAAAACACAAAAGTAAACACCACATTCACTCCGCAGCCCTTTATGGCCACCAATAGGGGTAAATCTACCTCGAGGTTAGTTCCAAGAACACATACATAGGATTGGGTCCTAGACGACAACGCAAACTTAGTGTCCACCCTCTCATACGGATAACAACATGGAAAACTAACAACCAGACCCTCTTTCTTAACCACTCAAGGAAGGAAGCTCTAAACAACTTCTAATTAGCTCTTTCCTGACCCAGAACAAAACCACTACTATCCAACCACAAGGATCACATCATACAACTCATCATTCTAACAAAATCCCATAAGTAAGGGTCTCAACAAAGGGCTTAATGTATCATACAATTAAATCACGTTTTGGGACTTGTAAAACAACATGTTTTCAAAGGGGAACCAAGTTTTTTCCATTATACTAGAAGTTCACCCAAAAATCAATTTAATCCAACATTCTTAGTTACCCCCAAGTTAAGAAAAAATGTTACTAAGCAAGCACAACAACTCAAACAACTTGTCATTTTTATTATGATTTTAATTATAGCAGTTCAAATGAACAGAGTAATGTAATATTTCTTCATACTTATTTCTTCTTCAATTTTCAACATTGTTGTTTTCAATATTTACGAGTGTGCTAGGGTTTATAGTTCATTGTCTCAGGTTTTCTAGTGTGCCCAATGGTCCAAGATTTTGAACCACTGCTCTGATACCAAGTGTAATGCCAGGTTTAAAACAACCCCGCTTGAGAACCATGAACCACCTAGGTTTAGTTATAAAATTATGAAATAATTTTTTTTAGGTGCTAGGAATTGACAACCAAAGTCTCAAAGACAATTAAATTCAACTGATAACCTTTCCCATTAAAATGATTACTGATTTCACATTATAGAGCAACAAGTGCAATAAGTCCACACCTAGCTCAAATCTCTCTATGGATTACTTTGTTTAATGATTACATTGACATTTAGCTAAATATTCATTTATTAAAAAATTTAAGGTTAAGAGACCTAAAACAATTAAATACCCTAGGTATTTAATTCCACAAGGTTAAGACTAGGTTAAGATTTAATTGCAGTGAGAAAGGAATACATACTTAAAATCAACAAAGTAAGGTCTCACTTATCCACTCCCAGAACTTGATTTAGAGTGTCTACCACAAAGTTACAAAGCAACAGTTTCCACTTATAATTCCTAGAGTAATTCAATTTCATTGGAACAAACTTATCCCTTAAAAATAAATCTCAGAGGTCACAAGGTCCAAAAATTAGGGCTATAAGTTTCAGTTAGGTTCAGGGAGCAATTTTACTCCCATACCCACTCTCTAACAGGCTCATAGTTTCAACTTGATTTTTCTCATACCCAATGCTTCCAAAATTTTCCACAAATCATTTCTAATGGATAAGAAATTTTCTCACCTTTCCGGTGATATAAATAAGTCTTCCTAACTCCTTCGGGAACTCAAGATATGGTCCGACGGAGTTTTGGGATCAAATTTTCCCCAAGGGGACATGTGTCAAGAGGAGGAGAAATCTCCTTTGGTGGGTTGGCGGATCACGGGGAATTTGTTGAACATTTTCCCATGCGGCGCAAAAGCAAAATTTCTCCCCGAACCTCTGCCGCCACCTCCCAAGGTGCCACGTGGCACCCTCTGATTGGCTGTAGGCCCGCGAAGGGCGAAATGGAAAATGTTTCCAAAATTTTCAAAAAAATCAAAGGGCAAAAATTTGTCGCAACCTCCACCACTGCCCCGTGAGGACACGTGGCAGCCTCTAATTGGTTGTGGGCCAGCGGAGAAAAAGATAAAAAATTTTCCAAAACAAAATTTTCTAAACAAATTCTAAGGCCAATTTTCTGATGGAGAAAATTTTTGGGTTACGGGCCCGCCAGGGAAAATTTTTCCCAAATTTTCCTGCCAATGGCACTAAAACTTCAAAGTGCCATAACTTGAGCTAGAAGTTCGTTTTTGGGGAAAACAAGGAATTTTCAAAAAGCTCTCAATGCCCTCTTCGCACAAAATACACAAATTTTACTTTTTGATGAATTTTAAGGTGTCAATTTTGCAAAAAGGATCTGCAGGCTTTTGATTAGTCAAACTGACAAGTTTCCAACTTTCAATTTTGATTAAATTATATCTCCTCCTTCACTCAACATGTCAAACAGACATGGAGGATTGGTCTAGGGAGAGTTTTAGAGTTTTTTAGGAAAGTCAATTTTATATATAATTGATTCCAATTTGGGATTTTTTCCAACAAATGACAGGAAATGGTTAAGAAGGAGATTAAGCTCGAATTCGCAATGATTCAAGTTATTCTCTTAAATATTCTTTTCAATTTGAGTTCATTACTATTATATCATGTTGGATTTTAAGGTTTCTAGGTAGATTGTTAATTACTGGTTCAAACTGTGCATTTTATTTAGAATTGCCAGTTTTAAAAGTCACAATGCTAGTGATCAAATTTTTAAAGGATCTATTTGTCAATTTTATCATTTAAGTGTGGCATATAGTTTCTAGACAAATCAAATGCAATTAAATGACTTAAATCAACTATTCTAAACTCGAGGCAATTATGTATTTCAATTTTCATATATTTTTTTTTCTCTAAAATAAATAAGCAACATTCTTCCATCATACGCATTTTCTTTCCTTTGCAAAAAAATAGAACTTCCAATCACAATTTGATATTCTCATTTCATCACAAACAATGCAATACAAGGGATGAAATTTCAATTCTTTATTTACTTCATTTATAAACTTTTACAACTTCACATTCCTCCATTTCTTGAAAGCAATAACAAAATTCCATTTCTTTCTAATGAATAGAACAAAAATTAAATGGTCTTTTACAATTTGAATACCTAACTCCATAATCAAATTATATACATCTTTCTTTCACAAATACATGATACAATTTCATCCACATCACATGGGAAAGGATTAAAAATGAATGTGTTTTCCACAAAGGACTGTCAAACTGTATTTTCCATTGCTCCAGGACAGCAACATGCACATTTTCTCTTTTCTCCACGTTGATCACAACAAGAGAGGGGGAAAGGTAACGCTCTCCACCAAACCAAGACATCCAATGAAAGGAGAAGCCTTCCTTCATCATTGGCCCCACGAGCCTCAACCAAGGTGCAATAATAGGTGTAATTCAACAATGGCAACAACTGGCTTCCACATACAACATTCTTTCACATACACATTTTCCTTTTTAAAAACACAAAGTAACACCAAAAGCAAACAACAGTTCACAACTACATATAAAAAACATTCAATCACAACTCATGCTTGATCATAGCAAGCTAAAGGAGCAAGGACTATGGGGGAAGCTACTTATGCCTCCCAATTGGGAATCGGGCATCCACCAAAAAATCATACCGCCAATATAACATATCATAACCCCATAAAATGTATATCTCCCAACCCCCTCCCTTATGCCCCCCCACAAGTAAGAAATGTAAGCTATTTCTTTTCTATGGTGGATCCCAAACCCAAAATTCCTTCCACAAAATTTTGATGCCCATGGCATTTCCCTTATGCCCCCCCACAATAATTCCCCATAGCCTTCTCCTACACCATTCCTAAGGCAGTCTACCCAACCCAAACAACAAATAAAACAATGCATTGCACCATACACACAACACAATAAGAAAATAATAGCAATAAAGAAGAAATAAACTCCTACCGTCTCCATGGAAGGATTTTCTCACACAGCAAGCTTTGAATGTCAAAAACATAGTCCCAAAATAGTAGTGCCAAAGTATCAAATGCTCTCCAATTTCCTCCAAATCAACAAGAGCTCTAATCACATAAAAATGTGCCCCAAGGATGCATGAAAAACACAGTACAAGACAAAAAAGCTCTCAAGCATGCAAAGATATCTTCAAAAATTCCTTCAAAAACTAGAGCTCTTACAAGAAAATTTTCCCCCAAGGAAGAATGCAAAAAGGTTCAACAACCAAGTAAAAAATTCACCCAAGCTACTCCAAGGTAAGAGCTCTAAACACAAGAAAAAAATGTGCCCTAAGCTTACATACAAAATGCTTCAACCCCCAAAAAGAAGCCAAGAGTTTTCATTATATAGAAAAGAGAAGAGAAGGGGATGATGTGGATCCATGTAGGATGCCACATCACACGTCCTCAATTCCAACACTAAATTCAAAATTCCAAACTCTAATGCACAATAAAGAGGTGGGTCAAAATATGACAATCTACTTGCACACTCCAAAAAGCCCACACCCCAAAAGGACTGAAAAATTAAATAAAATGTAAGAGACTGCAATCAAAACAATGCAACATGATTAATAAAATACATTAAAAATGTCTAAAATAAGTCCTCTAACCATAGGCATAGTTGGTAAATTAAATTGAGAGGTATGGGACAAGTTTTACTTGTCCCACAAGCCTCCATAAACAGCCCCAAGGAAAAAATTTGAATTTCGATGGAGGTGGAGTGTTTCATACTCCAAAATCAGACTTACACAAGCTCTTACACAACTTACACATCACTTACAAATTTTTTACAAAGACAAAAACTTCTATAATTATTTTCCCATATCCCAATTTGATTTATTTATCTTTTAACCATATGTTTTCTCACATTAATTTTCCACAACATAATTAAATAAAGAAAGGAAACACATCACTAATAAAACACATACAACAATAATAAAAAGTAACCACATTAATAAAATATACAAACCCATGGTCACATTTAAAGGTGATTCCTCCCCATTGGAAATCCCTAACAAAACAACACACACACAAAACATGTTGCCATGGTGACCATGTTGAATTCACCTAGAATTCCATTTTGGTTGGTTTCCAATCCCCTGATGTTTTGTTATGATATATTTAACCTATAAAAATACAAATACCTCTCCTTTAGCCTCATGGCCGTAACAGAACATCTAAAATGAATATATAAAATAATCACAAAATCATCTAAGTATGTGAATCACAACAACATCAAGGAAATTTAACAAAATCACTCACAATATATATCAACAACATCAAAGTAACAACTATATCATTTGTAAATTTATTCAGCAATTATATCATCATCAAATAATTTCCCCTTTCTAGGTTTACTCATAATCTCCAAAAATCACTTTTCTGAATAAATTCCATTAAACATCCATGTCAATAGTATATCATCATCCACATATGAGTGTCTCTAATAATCACCATGCATTATATATAATCAGATTCAACAATAATCCAGGATCTGACATCTAACACCATACTAAATCAAAACTATTAAAATGTGCGTCATATAGTCTATAGTATCATGATCAGTAATAAAAGGTGCCAAAGGGAAGTGGGCACTAACACCAAAAATAAAAGGAGTAAATCCCTTGGTTCATGCTCAACAATTATCAGATGAGCAGGTCTGCAATGCACTCAACAAAGTTTCAATTGAGGTTGAGGCCAAACTGTTTGGAAGGAATGACAAAGTGAGATTCCTGGAGGAATTAGAAAAAGAGAAGAAGGAGCTCACTAAGAAGAGTAAGGACTTGAAGCAGGAAGTGTTTATCAACACGTAGTTGAGGAGTGAACTTAAAGAGTAGAAGGCGAGGGTGCGCGAGCTGCACAAGAAAATTGAGATGATTACAGGTGATATTTTTTTAAAGCATCCTGACCTAGTGCCACCTAAGAAGAAATATGAATCAACCTTGAAGTGTCTAGAGGATTTAACACGTATCCTCATGATGGAAAGATGACCACTTTCCTTAGAATATATAGAAGAAGCATTTCCACACCAAGAGAAGGAAGAGAAGTTGAAATTTTTTGATATTGTTTCTCGATATACTAAACTCCTTGTAAAGGTAAAGACCACTGTGTAAGTTGCAGAAGCTGCATATGACAACTACGTTGATAGAGATATAGTGGCAAGCATCCTGGTCACACACACATGAGATGGAACTCAAGTAGTTTCAAGAAAATAATAAGGGGAACAGGTTTAAAAGAGATAAAATCCTATCTGAGGTAAAAAATAAGTCAGAAGCTATTAAGACCTTGTGATGAACGATCAAAATCTGGCCTAAAGGATTTATACCCCCAGATCACCCGCAAGATGGATGAGCTTGAGGGACTTGGGAAAAGAGTTGGAAATTATTATTGAGACCATGAGCACCAAAGGGGGGGAATTAATTTTTGAGGAGGTGAGAGGCTTAGTCAGAGACCTCTGTCAGCAAGCTCAGAAACAAGGTTAACGCTTGGGAGAAGCTAGAGGAAGAAATAGGGAAGGATTTCCCTCTCCTCCTTCAAAAATAAGCATTTGTTCTTCATTCCCCCCCATTCTTTCATTATTTCTCCCAATTCTTCATTCCTTCATTATTTCTTCCCTATTCGGCAGCCAACCATTCTTTATTATTTAAAGATAAGTGTTTTTTTGAGGATGGAGAATAGGCGTAGTGTGGGGTGATGTTGGGCCATAGAATATCAGCTAAGTACAAGAAGGCGCGTGGGTGTGCAGGACCTATTTTGAAGAAGGGCGCATGGGTTGAATGCACACCAGGGCATGGTTCTAGTAGGGTTTAGAGAAACACCACGTCATGCACGTAATACAATATGATGTTAGGACTTATCCATATTTGGAATTCAAGACAAACACATGAGAACAAGCATGACCCGTCTAGCATGTGGAATGGATAAAGTGTAATCCTGGAAGCTATAGGATCAAAAACAGAATATTCCATGAATGTGATGGAAAGGTTCTAGAAGAACATCATTGCACATAGTGAAGAGCTTGGATAAAAGGAGGTATGCTCCATTATAGGACCACTTGGACACCTTGCATCCAATCTGTTACCTCAAAAGGCATGGCGGTGAAGGTAAAAAATCTATATATAGAGGTGCACGGATAGTATGAAGATTATACTAGAGAAGAGATTCAGAGAGAATAGTGCATTGGGAAAGAGGTGAAGCTCTACAAAAATATCATGGAGGATTATATGGGTTGGTATTAGAGGAAATATAGGAGTGATGGAATATTTAGAGGGATGGGTTTGTGTTTATCTTTGTAATATGAAGGAAAATAGTTTAGTTCTGATGCATGACCTTTCTCTACATTATTATGTGGGTCTATTATCACCTCAAGGAATGTAATGTGATTACTAAACTCATTAATATCAATGGAAAGGTTCTATTCTAAAGTATATATGTGTTCATGAGCTTAAGTCTAATGCGTTTCCTTTGTGTTATGAATCATTTCTATATGTTGTCTGTTATTTCTCTTTTATGGATGCATTTATATGATAACTCATCCTAGGTTCTCAGAATGAATGCATGGTTCTTTTCCATTATTTTGCACTTAAGTATCTGTTATAGAGATGTATTCTCACAAGACTCACATAAAGGAGAGGCTCGGTGCCCGTGCATGCCTTGGGTGAGTGCCCAGTGCCCGCTGGGTGATAGGCTGGCATGCATGGGATTAGAATATTGTTCTAGGGGTATAAAAATGACTACAATCCTTCAGTGCCCTGGCTGAAGAAAGTCACTTGTTTCTCCATCCCTTGTTCATTTTACTATGTTAGGATAGTAACAACACTAGTATCAGTACCGTAATCATAAAGGATGAAATCCTTGGAATAATACAAGTTGATGAGTGTTGGCACGCAAGAAATTCCCTGTTTGATTTTTTTGAATCTCTCTCTTCCTACTGTCATCGATCTAAAATTTGTATCCTTCTTGAGCATCAGGGTGATTGGCTTTACCAATCCTAAAAATTTAGTAATAAAGTGCCTAATGAAGTTGATCTTGCCAAGGAAGGACTGCAAGGCCTTTTTGTGCACTGGCAGGGAAAGAGCCAAGATGGCTTAAATGTGCTTAGGATTAATTATTATGCCATCCTTTGAAACCACGTGGCCCAAGATTTTTCCCTGCACCACCGCCAAATTGCACTTCTTAGGCTTAAGAGACACCCCATAATTTCTACATCTCTCAAAGACTTTCTCTAGATGCACCATATGATTTGCGCTCTACTTTGATAACATTGTTATGTCATCAAGATAAACCATGATGAATTCATTGATGTAACCTCTGAAGGCAATGTCCATGGTGCATTGGAAATTTACTCCTACATTTGATAGATGAAAGGGCATTTTTTGATATGCATATGTTCCCCACTTGGTTATAAATGCACTTTTGAAGTGATTATCTTCCTTGACCAATATCTGATTGAAGCCTGAATATCCATCTAACATTAAAAATCTTTGTGTGTTAGCCACAATTTGCAAATATATTCCATTAAAGGTAAAGGATAATGATCCTTCAGAGATGCCTTATTCAAATCTCTGAAATCAACACAGAGTCTAATTTCACCATTATTCTTGTGCAGTGGAACTAGATTCATGACCCAAGTAGATTATTTGATGGGGAAAATGATTTTTACCTCAATGAGTTTAGAAAATTATTTTCTCATGAGTGGCTCTATCTTTGGATTGAATGACTCATTGCTTCTGGATGATGGGCTTGATACTAGGATCAAGATCAATGGAGTGTTGAGCAATACTTGGATCAAAACCTTTGAGGTCTTCATACTCCCATGAAAATATGTCACTGTATTTTAGACAAAGAGAGATGAAGGCCTTCTTTTCATCATGTGTGCAAGCCTTGCCGAGTAGCAACTCTTTTTCATGTGCAATAGTGACTAGGGAGTAGTCTTCTTGTGCAGCGCACATATATTTTTCTTCATCATTGACCTCATTATCAGGGATAAACATTTTTTCTAAGGTGACCATCCCTTTAGGAAACTTATTTGTCTTTAGTTGTATTACTTGGTCACCATAGTTGTCATGCAAGTAAGTTTGCATGCTTAATGAGAACTCAACCTCATTTTGGATGAACTAGATGATATGTGTGTCATTGTCAAACACCTACTAGCTAGTGTTATTATCTGGGATGGATGCTCTAGTCACTATCTTAATGTGATGAGGATTTCCTTTGATAAATTCCTCAGCAAGAGAGAACTTTGCAAACCAAGACACAACCATTTGATAAACTTCCTTATTCATTTTGTGCACAGTACTACCTGCAAGATTCAGAGCATGAAATATCTTCAAGGAGGTCCCAAAAGATATGTTTATAGGATTTGATAAGCTTATTGTTTGTTCAAGTACTTTGTTGGTGATCTTGATGGATAACCAATTATGTATCCTTGAATATCTACAGCACCTTAATCTATGTTCTTCTCACCAATGAGAAGGCCATGGACCAGCATGTTGCATATTCTGCTACATTGTTAGTAGCATGTGAACTATAGCCTATGTGTGCGAAGAATAAATTCTCATCTTTAGGAGAAAATGAGAATAACTCATGATGCATGTGTCATTTTCTACTTGTGGAACCATCAAAAGATAGCTTCCATAGACAAGGTTTAAACTTGGTCTTTCTTGAGTGCACGTGCGACAACACAATTTCTTCTTTGAGGATGCAATAAGTACTGAGCCTAGTTTCATAAGCTTCTAGTTCTTTAGCATATGGGTCAAATTTATGGTGCCTCTCTTCCCACTCATCAATTACTAGATCAGGAATAGAAGGTGGAAGAGGTTGCTCTTTAGGGAACTGAAGCTTTTAATTCTTGGATTAAACAATTGGCTTGGAAAGTGGATGGGACATATGAATCTACATGATAGGAAAATATTGGCTCAGATTTTATGGTAAACCAAGTACCATACCTTGTCTTGAGTAACATATGAGACCAATCAAAAGACAAGTAACCACCCACTTTAGCAATATTATCGCTTGACAGACATAAGACAAACAAAGGAGGTAGATCAATGATAGACATCTTGATTTATGGTGAGGCTTGGACATGCGTGATAGTTGAACCATCAATTTGTATGATTCCTTTTGTTAAGGGGATATACTTAAGACCTAAGACATCAAAAATATTCTTAGGCATGAAAAAATACTAGCACCTGAGTCAATCATGTGAAGTTATGGACAAGATGTTTCACCTATGATCAAAGACATATAAAAGGGTGGGGTTTTAACAACTTTACTTAATTTCTTCTCCTCTTCTTGGCAGATGTTGATAGAAGTGCATGAATTATGCATAGCTAGATCAATGCGATAGGAGTTCACGTCAGGGCTTCATGTAGCAGATCCCACTTGAGATGGAATTGTTAGAGCATCCCACATTGTGACATTTATATTTTTATCTTATTCATCTGATCCACAATGCTAAATGCAATACCCATTGACTTGTACATTTGGGGTGCAATGACATTCCTTTCTTGATTGTTCATGCACAGAAGCAGGGGATTTAGCTGAATCATGAGGCTTGACTTACCAAAGGATGGGTTCACGCCACTTCAAGAGGATATTTGCACATGGGACGTCTTGTGTAGGGACTTGAGTAATTTTTCCACTGGTTCCCTTGGCTAAATATTTATTCTTCTAAGGGTCAATCTATGTGTTGCTGGGAATGTGACCTACACGCTTAACTATAACATTCTATTCTTGTATCTTGTGTTTTTCGTAACTTGGGCGCATGCAGTCTTACTTATACTATCTGCTTGCTTGGTTGATTGCACAAAAGTTATCAACGCCAAATAACATCAAATTGGAATCATGAGGAAATTATGGCCTTCCTTGGTTTTCTACTTCAGAGTGCACTTGTTGAAGGCTCACATGCTGGAAGCATTATGGATCATATAGGCTTGCACGTGCATAACATTGGACACAATGATATTTAGCTATGAAGCATGTTGTAAGGGAAGCACCATTCTGACTCTTGCACCAAATTGTTATGAACTCCAACATTCTCTTCTTATATATTGTGGTTGTCTGTAACTTGGGAACACAGTTTTTTTGTACCATATGCTACTTGATTGATTGCACAGAAGTCCTCAGCACCAAATAACATCAAATTTTCCTCTAGAGGAGCATCTGGTCTTCTTTGATTTTTTCTTCAGAGGCACTTATTAAAGGCTTGTAGGCTGAAGCATTCTGGATCATGTAGGCTTGCATGTGCACAACATTAGTATAGTAATATGTATTATTTAGGCATATTGCAAGAGAAGCACAATTTTGAATCTTGTATCAAATTGTTCTGAACTGGAACGTGCACCTGACTTGTACTCCATACTAGAAGAGAAGGCATGGGAGGAACAACTTACAAGGGAAGATGCATGTTAGCATGCCATCTATCATTTTTATATCTGGGTGCGTATCTTTGGTTTCCATATTGATTCCATGAAGGCTGATTGTTTTGGCTATGCGCCTGATTAGAATTGCCTCTATAGGCTTGCACATGTTGCTTTTATAATGATATGACTTTTTTTGTTAAATTTCTTATCAAATCCTTTAATTCTTCATCTTCTTTTTGTTGTGATGGGGAGGTAGGATGAAGATGCAACTAGTTGCATGCCTTGTTTAGGAATAGGAATAGGATCCATAGAAGGTTGATGCGCTTGTGACATTTCTAGGAATAAGGGCATATGTTGGTCTAGGAGCTATCTTTCACACCTGAATATGACTATTTTATACCCTTACTGTAATACTATAAGCATTTGGTAAGGTCCTACCTCCCATGGATTGAATCATGACTAAGATATCATTGTTCAGTGCCTTTAGATAATACAGAAAATCATGTTAGGATGTAGATCTTACCACAAGAGGGATTCTTCCCCAAGTCTTCTAAAATCTGATATTGAAATCATACATCTACTCATTGGGCACCCTTTTTACTATTGTTAATTTCTCCACTAGAGATAGGTGATCCAGGGGTTCCCTTTAAGAAGCCTCTTGAAAATAGGAGGTGGAAAATCCCTGACGAATATTCATTTAGCCCCATTCGCAAAAAAGGCAAATTTTTGTAGGTTTCTGTAGGAAAAATTCACCTGGCAAGCTCATGAAAAGCATGAAATCCGTATAAAATAGGTTGTCACTTGACAACATAGTGTTGCTAATGGGCATCAGAATCACCTCATTGTTGGAGATTTAGAAAAAAATTGTTTTCACATGATAGTAAGTGGCCTCTGACACCCATCAGCACCATCACACTGTCATGCGACAAAAAGAGGTTGTTGTCACGCGTCAAAATCTTCTTATTGTCGCGCGACAGTATGATTATTATTGTCACGCAGGTGTCAAAATCATCTTGTTGTCAAGTGTCAGAAAACACTTTGTTGTCATGCAATAGCAAGTGACCTATGATGCCCATCAACACCATCACACTGTCACACAGAAAAAATAGGTTTATGTTGAGTGTCAGAATCTCTTTGCTGTCACGTGACACTATCATTCTTGTTGTCAAGTGATAATATTGTATTACTGGTAGGCGTCAAAGACAACTTATTATCTTACATCACCAAAGACTTTTTATCACCCATCGACAAAATCACACTGTCACCCGTCACCTCCCCTTAACCCTAATTTTCTCTATAAATACCAACTCGGCCCCTCATTTTTGTGATTATTTCCCCATATAACAAACATTTTTCCTGTCTCTGAGAAATTTTTTCTACAGGTATCATATGGTTGTGGACATGTTTTAAACCACATTCGAATTCATGGCTTCTGCCTCTAGTGCCCAAGATGATCCAACCACCCGGAGTCTCTAAGGGCAAGATTCAATATAGAAGCGCCTTGTGCCCCTACATACAGGTAGTTATCGAAATGAATGCAAAATATAGGAATTCCATAGTAGCATCTTAATTCCAAGGGCTTGTTAGCATGCCTAAGTTTGAGGTTGACCATCAGACTCTTGACTACCTACTTTTGTCCTACAATACAGAAATCAATACTTTTATTGTTACATTGGATGATCACCATACATTCTCCTTTGGTGTTGAACCTGTCAATATCCATCGATTGACAAGCCTCCCATTTAAAAATGTGCCGATTGTAACAACCAAAGCAACTCTCACTAAAAATGACAAGATTTTCCTCGAATCTAATTATGGGTTCAATGTTGATTGTAAGTCTACTTTGCTCTCATTTGAATGTTTGTTTTATATTAATTCATATTGATTCTGATTCTGATGACTTACAACCCATGTCAGCAAATCAAGACGAGGAGTGGATACGCATGATGTTGCACACCACTTTCTTACTACCTTAATTTCTCTATTTCAAGCTAGAATTATTATGCAGGGTCGATAATCTGGCATTCCAAATTGGTTTATTGCATATATTCTTGCAGCAATTGGAAACCAAAAATTTGACTGGTGCACATTTTTATCAAACTAGATAAAGGCAGACATTAATAATGCAACAATTTCAGAAAAACTAGTTATTCATTCAACCAACTATCTCCTAGCTCTTTATTATGAGGCCTATTATAATTTGAAAAATGAACCAACTCCAACTTTTACAAATGAGACAATGAAAAATTTGTCAATTCCTTTTGAGGAACAACAGGTAAAATTATAATCATTCGTTTAATATTAGTTGTTTTTATATTTTTTTGATTTAATATTTTTAGTATGCAGAGAAGATTTCTGGAGTCACTTCCATGAAAAAAAGATGCATCGAGAGGAAGAGGCCAACAACATGCTGAGGCCTTGGGAGAATTGCAATCAGATGGCTTTGCTCGCACATTAGCTGATGGCCATGTTTTTGCATCAATGAAACAACAGAGACATAATACCCTTAACATTCTAACTAGGGTTGAATACATTTTGAACTACCATCTTGAATTGACATGTGATTACTGCGCTTGTAGGGAATTTCAACTACATGCGTGCTTCAAGGCAAGCATCACCAACTCACTCAGTACAATCTCATGCAATTATTGAATCTCAACAGCAATTACCACCATCAGCTCTAACCGAATCCATTCAAACTTTGTCATAGTCCCCCATTTTACACAATCAATTCATACCGCAACAAAACCCCATTCAACAAGGTATGCTTTCATTTTTTTTGAGTTCTTTAATACTTTTACATATTTTATAGTAATTACTAATGACTTGATTCTTGATGTTCAAAGTTGATAGAAATCCTTTGTCTTCTACTCAAAATCTGCAAACCACACCTACTCAATTAACCCAGTAACTTCTTTTCAAAATGCTGACAAGAGGTTCAGGACAAAAGACCATTGGTAAATGCATGTCATTGATTCCGGCCCCTAACGGGACACTAAACATACCCTCTTCATTCGCTATTCTGACACTCTCTCTCACTGGTTGTCCCACTGCAACAGGGCAATCAGTTTTGAATCAAATAAATTTAGATGAAGATTATTTGGGCATTGATAGCAGTGACCCATCTATTTTTTTCAACACACGTGATATGATTCAGGGCTAGCAAGTATATTTCCATCTCAATTTACTTTTAAATTTAATTAAAATTTTCAACATTTCAATTTAGATTTTAATATGAATTTCTCTTATTGCTTTTAGGATCAGCGCACCCAAAAGGAAAAAGATGCAGCAGACGTTGTTCAAATTAAAAGCCACCATACTTCTCCTTCAAAATCATCCTCTTCTGATATAGATAGTGATGACTTTCCAACATTTCCTTTGGAAAACTTGGTTGGCTATGATTGTCAATCCCACATGAATGAAGTTATCACGCCTCAAATCAGTGAGCTCATTCAATGGGAGAGAAGGGAAAAAGTATTAATATTTGAGATAGTAAGTTGTTATGACAACCATTCGCAAAGAGAGAACTTATTTGCAACAGTCAAAAATCAACCCGCGAAGATGGATGCATTATTCATCAAAGCTAAAAGTGGGACTGTCACATATAACAACACCTATAACAACAGTATTTTAGATAAAGTATTAAACAAATTGGAAAATATCAATGCTGAGGCCCATGCCTATTTCAATAAATGGTCTAAGGATAAGGAGATGGTGGTGATCATAAACGCTAAAAGAGATAGAGCTATCGTAAGTATAATCGGTTTGAAAATAGAATTTTTATTAAGTTCAATTAAAATTAGTTTTTCAATATGTAATTGACCCTACTCTTTTTGTTGCAGCTGAAATATGAAAATTTAAAGAGTCAAGATAAGGTGTTCCAAGTTCACTTGGAAACGACCAAGAACAGTTTATCCGCAGCAATTAAGATGAAAGAAAATATTGTTTTGGTTAACAAACAAAACAATACACTTAAGCAAATAATTAAAGAGAATGGCTATGACCCTGAGATTTTATTCAAAGCAAAGGTAGTGGCAGATCCTTCTTTGACATCCCATGGATATTCTACAAACGAAGAAGAAATAATCATCAAGAACCTAGAAATGACTGTTGAGGATTTGATTAGTTCGGGGATAATTGAGGGAAGGAATACAGTAGGGTCTAGTGAGAATGTTAAGGATTAAGACTTGAAGATTGGGGAACCTCAAAATTGATACTTGAATATTTTTTTAATTTGAAGAATGAAAGTTGATACTTGAATATTTGTTTAATTTGAAGTTTGGATTTAAACTTTATGCAATATTATCTCTCTTTGCAATGATGGTCATAGTTACATTTATCATTAGATGTGGATGTCTCGATAATGAAATTAGAGTAGATGTGGTTAAATTTATTATCCATTTATTCATTTGAATGTTGATAATGAAGTTAGAGTAGATATGGATGATGATGAAATATATGCATAATCATGATTCATGGATTTAAACTTGATGCAATATTATCTCTGCTTAGATGTGGATGTCTGGATAATGAAAATAAAGTAGATGTGGTTTATAATGTGGATAATGAAATTAGATTAGATATGGATGATGATGAAATATATGCAGAATCATGATTCATGGATTTAAATTTTATGCAATATTATCTCTACTTAGATGTGGTTTAACAGGTGGATAATGAAATTAGAGTAGATATGAATGATGATGAAATATATGTATAATCATGGTTCATGGATTTAAACTTTATGCAATATTATCTCTACTTAGATGTGGATGTCTGGATAATGAAAATAAGTAGATGTGGTTTAACATGTGGATAATGAAATTAGAGTAGATATGGATGATGATGAAATATATGCATAATCATGATTCATGGATCTAAACTTTATGCAATATTATCTCTGCTTAGATGTGGATGTCTAGATAATGAAAATAAAGTAGATGTGGTTTAATATGTGGATAATGAAATTAGAGTAGATATGGATGATGATGAAATATATGCATAAACATGATTCATGGATTTAAACTTTATGTAATATTATCTCTGCTTAGATGTGGATGTCTTGATAATGAAAATAAAGTAGATGTGGTTTAACATGTGGGTGATGACATTGTATATTTTTGATGACATTATAATGGATCATCTATTTATTCATTTAGAATGTGGTGTTATGTGGAAATAAGATGTGGATATGGATGATAATGATAATTTTATTACGAAAATTAAGAATGTGGTGTGACAGATACATCTTAATACAGTAAGGGTTTCTTCTCTATCTTTTAAATTTTGAACTCTTTAATATAATATATTATTTTCTTCACATTTAATTTCAAACCTTCATATTGAATTGAAATGACAAAGCTCAAAGGAAAAAAAATCTAATTCACATTTAAAACTATGGCTAAGATATGTTTTAAGGTACCTCTTGTGTTCTTGAGCAAGCTATACGACCTTCGATTCTCAGGAATTCAACACGAAAAATGGATAAGGATTAGAATAAAAATGGGTGAGTTGACTGATAATCTCAGTCCCAAGAAGCGAGAGCTTCCTTGGATGGATGTCAACTCACCTTTTTCATAAATATCAATGAAATGAAGTGATTAAAATATAGAATAAATGTAAATATACATACATGTAATAATATTCGACAATAACTACAGATCAAAAATAACCATAGTCAATATTTTCATTTACAGAATTACAATGGTATTTATGTAAAACTATAAACAATTACATTAGATTCTATTTGAATAAAATTGAATAAATAAGAACAGTTAAAGTGTAATGTCAAGGTGATACCTATTTAAAGCTGAAATAATCCATTTTCAATAGTTTCTTCGTATTCAATATTTACATCCACAGAGTGTGAAGATGCACCACTTCCAGTCTCATCATTGAGATTACTTGGACTTGTAGCAATATTATTTACACCTCTTCTTTTGACAAGGAAATTCTAGTGCGCAATAGCTCTATCAAAAGGAAAGGTTTCCAAAGAGTAGCAAGAAACATAACACCTTAGGAAACTTTCTCAGATTTGTATCCAACCTGTTTCTCAATTTTGATTTAATAAAAGATAAAGCACTGAAAACTCTTTCATCCTCCACGGATCCCAAAATCATTTTTTGGCACAACTCGTAGAACCAAAAATATTCACTAATTTCTTCCTGTAACACACTACTTTGGTAGATTTTTCACCATAGCCTTGTAATATCACCACTCTCTGAAGGTTCGGCTAAGATTTTATATTGTGACCTCATTTTAGTTGCAAAATTAGTTGATTGAGTCTTTATTAAATCAACATTTAGTATACCTTTTATTTCAATACCCTCAACCTCTGATGTATTACTGAAATGGTCCAATATTGTACCCATGTATTTCTGAAAAATCTTACCTATAATATCAGCACGGCCACCTTCTGTATTCCAAAAATTTGGATTCATCACACCCATGGCTTCAAGAATTTTGTCTTGGCTGAAACATTCTCTAATTTTTTATGCTAAGGATTCTGAAATTTTTCTAAGTTTTATTCTTGTTTCAATTATTATAGAATCAAACAGATTTCGTGTCACAGGAACTTCTTCTTTTTCTATTGATGTAACATCTTTACTTTTTGCAAAATGTGCAGTGGTATCTCTTTCCCTCTAACATGGAAACAGTGGTGATCATGGATGTTAAATCTCAAAAATTTATTGGGATGGTTAAGATCCAATAAATTTTCCAGTTATCAAATATAGGTGTATCAAAACTATCTGGGGAAGTGTACAAGGCATCAAGACTCATATATACCATTTTTCTCATCCGT
Organism: Taxus chinensis; assembly: GCA_019776745.2. Lineage (NCBI taxonomy): Eukaryota > Viridiplantae > Streptophyta > Pinopsida > Cupressales > Taxaceae > Taxus > Taxus chinensis. The sequence goes on from CM034146.1 coordinate 984,420,864, forward strand.
ATAAAATCAACAATATAGGTTAATCTGCCCCATGCATGTTTCATCAATGTATTGATCTCTTGTAGCATTGGAAGAATGCCTACCAATGTAAGCAATGTCTCCAAATTAGTTAGATGGAACAACTAGTCCCTCTCCCTATCAATTTTATGATGATATTTGTGTATGAAACCAACCAACGAAGGATACTCCTCATGCACTCTGCATGCAGGCTCATACAATGAAATCCACCTTATCTCAACATCCTTCAGAAGTTTTTTTCCATCTGTAATACCTATGGAAAATTTTTGAAACTCGATAAATCACTTTGGGTTGCTTGTGATATAGGCATGCAGTTCTCTTATAAGGTCTTCTACTTTTACAACTTTTTCATATTTTCTAATGATTTTATATGCTAAATTCATTCTGTGAGCCATACAATGAATTGCTAGTATATAAAGGAGTGATTTTTGCAATTAAACACACAACCTAGTTCTATGACCTTACATGACTAATGCCCCATCTACTCCCACGCATATCACCTTCATAACAATCTCATTCGCAGACATGCCAGCAGTTTCTTTCAAAAGAGAAATAACTAGTTTATATAGATTTTCTGCATTGCAATTTTCAACCATTTTCTGAACACCCAACAAGTGTGGAGTCCTCATATGATTTTCTAAAGTGTAAAGATGGATACATACCCATGCAGTTTTGTCAATAGTGGTCACTTCATCAATTGAAAAAGAGATGAACTTTACATTTTTTACACACTCTTTTAAATCTTACTTCTCGATCATAGCAAGGCATTTAGCCATTTCCCATGCACTGTTGTCTGACTAGTGAGACTGGGGAACATTCTGCATTCCATTATGTTGATACAAAGGTTTGAAATTGATGAAATCTGAAATCAATCTTACTTTCTGAAGGATGTGGAATAAATTAGAAAATTGTATGATTTTAGCACGCAAATTTGATTTATTCATCTTACCAATTTGTGTTGTGATCGTTCCGCCATTTTCTACGAGAAGTCTACGTCTTTTCTGATCAGCCTCATATTCTACCGCATATTTCACATGCATGCATTCTTTTTCAGTTTTCCATCTATGTGTTTTTATTTTCTAGCCATCTTCCCCATTTAAAGTGAAATATTGTTTTCCACAGTGTTTTTTAATTGTGTCCAACTTCAATTGCATTTTTTGCTGCCTTCCCAATTTCCACATACATATTGTACATGTACATTCTGATGAAATTTCTTCAGAATTAGCTGGTTCTATAGGTTCAATAAATGGAAATTTTGAATCCTAGTCAAACTTTTATGTCCTCCCAAGAATCTACATATTCTTTTTCGTATTCACAATTTTACTTTTATGTGCAGAGCTTTCAGGATTATCACGATCATCAAGTTTCCTTTTCCATGAACCACTAGTTGCATTTGAATTTTGAGTTGCATTTGGCACTCCTAGTTACACAATATCTTTGAGTTCTACCGGCACTACTAGAATATCGTCAAGCTCTTACATGGTATCATTATAGGTGTCATTTGGCTGACACTGAGTAGAATGCATGTCCAACTTCAACAACACCTTCCACACAGTTTGTGCTCGAATTGATTTCATCGGGAGCTCTATGGGTGCTGGTGGTTGTTGTATTTGAACCAATAGAGTTTCCAAAATAATTTAACAGAGACTTTTACGGCGGTTTTTTTGTAACTTGTTGGGTATTGTGATCACTAGTAGCCACCATTGTTCCCTGTCATGTGCCAACAAAGTTCTAATGCAATCTGGTCGAAACGTCAACAACACTATCTAATATCACACATCAATAAGGTTTTTATTGTCACCCATCAACAAATCCAATTTTTCACCCATCAATAGATAGTGCTTCGCCCGTCTGCATATCCTGTTTGTCACTCGTCAACAGATCCTGCTAGTCACCCGTCCACAGATCTTGTTTTCACCCATCCACTAATCCTTCTTGTTTCTTGGCCACAGAGCTGTCTTATTATCCCTTCCACATAGCCTTCTTGTCACCCGTATTGGAATATTTTTCTTCGCAAGTTATGTACTACTATGGAATGAGTTAGTAACTAGTGTTCTACTCAATGAATAAAATAGGATTATATATGGGATATTATAAAGAGGTAGGTGAAGTTGACCCCTAAAAAAATTAAAACTTTAATTTTTAGGTGAACATGTCATTAACCTGTGCCAAAAAAATCACCTTTTCACTTTTTTACAAAATGGAATATTCACCACTAAAAAAATCCCTGAGATGATCTGACTTATCTTCAAAGTAATTGCAAAGAGTTGTAAACTAGCTCATCCTAGGTGGTAATAGATCTAAGTATTAATCCTTGGTACCATTGAAGTGTTTTACCTTTGAAAGAGGATGCAAGTAGCCTTACCGCTACATCATCATGTGTGATCAGGTAGAGTGAACATACATTTTCTACATCCTGGATATGCTCCTAAGGGGTGACTTGATTATCACCAGTGAAGTATGGAATAATTTTGAGCACGTCATTTGGCATGTTATTTTACACATCCAACACCAAGGGACACCCTCCTATGAAGTTGGAAAAGTTACTCGGTGGAGGAGGTGGTTGATGTGTCATCACAGGGTGCGTAGGTTGTTTTTCTGAGGACTTCAATGGGCATGGCACGTTGGAGATAGAGATGCATGCACAGACCTTATGGAACAAACTCTTCTCGGGGATAAAGTTGGAGGTACTTGAAAGAATCTTCATCTGTTGCACTTCTTCTTATATGCAGTTGTTCTCATGAAAGGCACTCAATACTGTTAAAATAGAGATATGGAAGTGTTGGGAGTCACCAGATGTGTTGAAATGAGCCTCCAAAGGCTGAAATACTAAGCCCACACATCAGAACTTAGCAATATGAAATTTAAGCTTTCATTATTAGTCCCTCCGGGCATTCCATAAAGTGTTTCTCTTCAAAATTGAACCCATGTCTTGGATCTATAAGATCCAAGTTGTTTGAAATCATAATAGAGTTTTCAGAAGTTTGGGACCTTGCACACTTAAGATGGATCTCTAGAGAAGTTTGGTTCCTCTATCTATTTCTACTACTACTGCTACTAGTGCTAAAAGGAAAAACTAAACTAATAAATGCCAAGGGACCAGGGATAGAAGCATAACATGAAAATAAAATACACTAAAATTTCAATAACACCAGAAAAAAGAGGGATGAACACTATCTGTTCCATTGAGTGGGAATGAAAATGGGATGTGTGAACGAGGCTAGGCATGAGTAGCACAGCTAAAAACATGTTTACTAGATCATTCTCATGGAACACAACTAAATAAAGAACTGCAAGGGACATGAAGTGGCACAAAAAACATGTAATGCAAAAGAAAAGGTCCAAGAATAAGGAATCTTAAAAAACATTAGGAAAAATAATATTCACAAAATGATGCTTCTATTACTTCCATAAATGCACAAAGTTGTTACAATGGTAAAAGAGGTTGATATCCACATGAATGAGCCTAATCTAGAGGTTTGTAACTCAGAATGTAGAAAATATGAAGTCCATAGAAAAACACTTAAGGATTTAGAGTATCCAAAATTAATAATGAGCCTAGCTCTTACATTTATAGATGAATCCATGGAAGGAGAGAGAAGGAAGGAAAAATTAAATTTGAAAATACAACCACCAACAAGAAGCATTCAATACCTACAAATCCACCTAAGAATATGTCGAATACACTTCTCCAGGTATTTTTGGCATGTTGGAGGAAGAAAGATGGGGTATCATATCAAATCAGGTGGTTTGAAGCAATCACATTTGCTTCATTAATGCTCAGAAAGACGTTTTACCATTTCTCACCTACCAGGTCCGCCAAAATTTGAATTTGAATACCTAGCACTATGGTCAATGTCAACAGCTCTCATGACAAGTCTAGGCATGTGCTGATCAGACATTTAGTAGAAAAAGATATAGCTGTCAGAGGATGTTAGATCCATCTTCATATGCAAGACACATGGCGTGCATGAATTGGCTGAAAGGATGTCCAACTTTACAAAATGTTTGTCATTTCTACCACATGTCACTTACTGATTTGTCTGCAATGATTTGGCACCCTGTTGGCACGCTTTGACTGGTTGCGTGTGGCACACTCAATCATGTCGGAAGATGGTCCTGACACAATTGGAAGCGGTGCAAAATAGGGCAGTGAGGGAACGTGGTGTGCTGAATAAATGAGGAAAACTGGTGAGTAAAGAATGCATGGTCAAGGCGTAACCATTACAAGATGATTTGCAGGCATGCACGAGGGTGAATGGTTATTAGGAAGAAGGAAAATTCACAGAAGATGCATGCTTAGGGAAGGTGGAACAAAGAAGAAGAGAGAAATAAGGGAAATGAAGGGGAAGCATGGAAGGGCATGCGAGGAAAAGATCAGGGAATGTGTCCAAGGGAACTTGAGTGCACGTAATCGGTTGCAATGAATGAACTCAAAGCCATAAGATGTATGCAAGTTATCCAAATAACTAGGAGAGTTAATTGAGATAATAGTAGCGCAGTCAGCATGAGGGGTAGAAGGAAAATAAATATGATGAGGAAAATGCATCTACAAATGTATTGTAGAGTACATCTGGATGAGTGTTGATCATGAATATGCATTATTGAGTGATGAAGATTGATTATTTTAGCTCAAAATTCAAGATGAAGAACATACCAAAAGTCATGAATGGAGATAGCCATGATGAAGGAACCCTAAGAAGACATGAGGATCCTAGGAGAGTATAAGTGGAGTCATGTTCAGAACCAAGATTATTAACTACAAATATGTATTTAGGATAGTTAATCTAAACTAGGAACAATAATTGAATAAAAGTAAATATAAATGTAGTAAATAAATATAGAAAGTGACCCAAGCAACTAGGCTAATGAAAATAGAAACCCTAATGTGCAAGAAGAGTAAGGAAACAATTTAGCTGATCTTAAGGATGATCTGGACTGTGTCGTAAAATTGAATAAATATTATAAAAGTAGGAACAAATATGCAGAGATCCCAAAAAGGACATATTTGATTTGTTTTTCCTAACTGGGGTGCCTAGGAGAGGATCAGGGCACCTGTGGGCACCCTAGTCTATGCTTTGAGCACCCTGGTATGTGCAAGAGGTCCAAAACCTAAAGCTACAAGGTTGGAATATTATATGAATCCTTTGTTATCTGTCACATCTAGTAAATCTTAACTATGTTCGGATGTCGTTGGTAATCAGTGATGAAGAAAAGACTTGGAAAACTCTAACACAAGCATCAAACCCTAAAAAAATAAAGATTCATATGAAGGGGTCGAACTAAACTCAACTACCACAATTGTGGACTTACTAACTGAGTGTTCCACTACATCTTTGACCCAATGTAGTTCTATGTGCAAGTGTGTGCAATCATGCCCTAGGTGCTCTTGTGTTAGTCACACTTGTGAAAGTATTGAGAAATAACTATGTGTAGAAAATGTAATAGAATGTGGATGGAATAGAATAAACTTCCCTCCTATGTAATGTGATGTAGATGAGCTAGCCTTGTGCCTTTGTGATGGATCTAGATGGATGCAAATGGAGCCTTTGATTGATGCAACCTTAGGTGATGATAGTAGTGACTAGTGCTTTGATTCCTCATTATGGTTTCATAACTTCATATTTATAAGCTTATGTTGATCTAATTTAATAATTAACCCCAAAGAGGTCTGACCACAAGAAATATGAAATTGTCAAATGGCTAGAAAGTGCCCAAAAAGTGGCAGGAAAGTGGGAAAAGGATCAGGGTGCCCCGACTGGGACCAGGGCACCTACGAGCACCCCATTATAAACATGGGAACCCCATTCAAAGCTAAAATGATAGCAAAATGACAAAGAGATACTGTGCAAGTGTGTATGGGAGGTTGATAGTGACAATAGAAATCAAAGTAAAATGGAAAAAATATGGGGGTTAATTAGTACTTTCTTCACTCAAAAACCATATGAATGATAGTATGAGACTAGGAATAAATAATATCTAAAGTGTGTCATTTTGTGACTACAATTGCCCCCACATTTGACTAGTGAGTAGACATCCTGGAATCTAGTTTTTCTTGTAGTCACAAGTTGGTCACTAACCTTCACTTTAGGTTACCTGTATGTCTGCACAATTCACCTGTAACCTGTAAAACAAATGATATGCTACCAAACCCCAAAACACATTAAAATCCTAAAATGAAATATGTAAATGGAGAGTTAGACTGACCTCGGTGCGTCACTTGACTGGGTGAACTTATGATCAAGTGTTGCACTACACTTCATAACTTCATGTAGTTGTGTGTGTGTAGTGTGTACTGTGTGTGTGTAAGAATCGTTCCCTAAGAGGACCTTGTGCTAGTGCATGTGATAGCAGGAAATAGCTAGATGTACTAATGTAGAATAGGTGTGTGGATGGAAAAATGAACTTCCCCTCGTATGCATGTATACAGAAAGTATAGTCCCTTATCCCTTGTATGAGTGCTAGTATGGATGTCTTTGATGCTCTTATAATGGACTTTAAATACAGCCTTAGGTGGTGATAATAGATGCTTAGAGCTGTGGTCCTTTATTTTAGTCAGAATAGCCTTTATATTTATATGATTCCCTTGTTTACAATTTTTTAATTGACAACTAAAATGTCGACCCATAAGAAAAAAAAAGAGAAAAGATAAAATAGGCCCAAAAGGGGTGAGTAAGATACAAAAAGGTCGGGGGGCACCCAAAAGGATGAAGGTCTCTTGAGTGTTGGAGTTCTGGCTAAGAGCTAGTGTCTAGAGTCATGAAAGATAAAGCAAAAAATCATCAACTGGGCTGTGGGGTGTGTAAGGACCAGAGAGAAAGCAATGAAATCCAAAAGAGGCCAAAGACAGTAGTCAATAACAAATTTTCTCACTTAGGAATCATATGAATAGTAGTATGTGATTAGGACCAAGAAATGTATTGAGTGCACTGATTTTGTGTTTACATTATCCCACAATTTGTCAATGGAGTGAAAACTCGAAATATGAACTCTATCGATAGAGATCTGTGTACCTGATAACCATGTAAAACCCCAAATGGTGTGCCCCCCTACTTTGGGGGTGTGCAACATCAAAAAGGAAGATGTGGATGCTAAGGAAAGAGGACCAGTGACCACATGAAGTGTATGATACCCTGTTGAAAGTTTTTGGTTGAAATGAAGGCATGCATTCTTGTTGCATATTAAGGATAGCCATGTAAAATAAGGTTGAAAAGTATTCAATCATACATGTATTATGAAGAAATGTGTAAAAGCATATGCAAAAATGTGTAAATGTGACCAATAAGACATGGAAAGTGTGCACGTGATAAGTACACAAGTATACCACATATGTAGGTCCATTCTTGATACAAGACTGAGTATTTTGGAAGACACTCAAAGGCCAATAGGTTTGCATTAAATAGAATAGTGTTCACACCAAACATAAGGAGACCTGCATCATTGGATAAAGGTCTAGTTTTATTCAAGCATCCCTAACTACTTCCAAACATTTATACACCAGGCAGATGGTGTGATCCTGTCTTGGTTACATGCTTGTTCCAATTCAGTATGTAAGGAAAAGATAACCATAGAATTTCAAATTGCTGTATGATTATGCTTGTAATGTAAAGTGCTAAGTAAGGTGCTGAAAAATATTCTGATATGAGACAAATGACAGTAACTGCCCACTAATCATACCATTCCTAGGAGTTCAGGAGCGCCTAGGACTGAACATTTATATTTGCATGCTAATGAGTCATTGATCTAAGGATCATGTCAGCTTATGAGAAATATGTGAATGCTGTAAATGTTTTTATGTTTCTATACTATACATGACATATACTGAAATCTGAGTCTAGTATGTGTAGACAGAGTGAACCCAATGTAAAATGCCACCCCTTATTTGGAGTGCATGCAACGTCACTACGAAGACACATGCAGTATGTTGTGGACCGGATGTTGATGGAAAAATGTGCCCTGGTAGGAGCCACGTGAATTTGTATGAGTAGAAACCATGGAAATGTATGCAAAGAGGCTAGGATTTGTGTTAGTCCCCCTCAATCAAGACAAATATGAACTGTAAACGAGAGTGTATCATCAAGAAACAATCATACTGTGTGTAGTATGTCGAAACGAGGGTTTCATAAATGGGACATCACTATAATGGTCATGACAGATGACCTAAGGTCCAATGTGTGCGTAAATCTTATAGCAGAAAATGAACATACATGACAAAAATGATCCAAAATGATGGCATTAATATCCTGATGGTGTATAGTCTCAAGCATGGTGATCAGACATACCATGATGGCAAATCGTTCCTACAAGTATAAGGATGGTGCACATGTAGCACCCGTAAAGCATGTATACCACTACAAGGTGATGAAAGGGTGATCGTTTAGATCTATAACATAGTGTGCTAGCTAACCTAGGAATGCCACATGATATAAATGAAAAAATAATGACATGTAGAGAAAGATAGTAGGCCCCCAGGATTCTTGTACTGGTAAAGCCAATATTCAGCATCCAAGTTATGTGTATCATAGGAGACTTTTTTCATTCACAAGGGTAAAGAACAAGTGAATGTGTATGTGTATGATAGAATAGATAGTGACATACAAAGTACTTGAGTCTAGCATGTGAAACATGTAATGTGTACATGTAAGCATAAGTAAGAAAGCACAGTAAATGCAACCAAGATATACATTATGATGTGAATGAGTGAGATGTCAATGGTATGCAATGTGAATGTGATAGGATCATTTTACCCCCTAAGTGGATGTGAATGAGTATGATTGAAATGAGGTTCATTTATAAAACACCCCTCGATAGTCAAGTATAATGAACTTACTTGTACAATTTATATTATGAGCATGCAACAGAACACCAAATAAGACATATTTCAGAATAATGATCTCAATAAAAAATTAGAATGAGTTTTCACCACTTGGACGAAACCATGTAAACCATGCAATGACTGTAATGTGTAATGATGAAATGCATATAGTGCATAATCAATCCCCTATAGTATAATATTCCTATGTATGGCCATCACCAAGGTCGACCTAATAAGCATGTGAAGATGTGTAAATGATATAATAAAATTATGTGTGTAAATATGTAGACTACTCACATGTAGATACAGAAATAGGTTAAGGATATATGCATGCCCTTCCCCTTCAGAAGACAATGTGTAATGCTCTACAATGCAATAATGCTAGAGGTTGCATGCTAGTATGCCTTCAACAGTCCAGGTTGCATCTTCATATGCACAAGATTCTTCCACGGGGATCAAATGATGCTTAATTTCATCTGATGAGTATGCTTATGCATGTAATGAAATCACTTGGCTATAATCTTCATATCAGGAACAAGTTCTAATAAACACTAAAGAACACAATATAGCATATTAAATAATCTTCTTTATGCAATTAAATAGCTTCTGCCACTTATGAGGGGGTAACCTCCAAACCATATAAGTAAGACTCAAATGCTCTGAATGATGATCAAGTACTCCCTAAATCCCTTATATATATTATTCATATGTTATGGCCATCACCAAGGACGACCTACTAAGCATGAGAACGTATAAATGACCCAGTCACCAATTTCAAAAATGTATTTCACTACAATCACTTGTTGAATAATCTTGGATATGTGCCAATACTAAAAACCTTCAAACTACCCAAAACCTAGGTTGCATCCTCTGAATAGTCAGATTCTTCATCTTAGATTAGATATTTACCTTAATGTTCACCTAGTTCTCATTTACCTTTATTGTACTTATCTTTGCAGACATCTTATCTGCTGTAAAATACTCTTCCTTCCTCATCAATTATTGGTAGCCCTGTCTGGGACAAATTTTAGTTGTTAATAACCTTCTTTCCAAGATCTATGGATTAAATAGAATACTTGATGTCTAGTTGTATGCATGAAGATCTGATGGCAACTGACTAGTTCTATGATGCTAGCACTTCCAATTTTTATGTAGAACTTGATAAGGACCATAATATTTAGATCAAGTTTGTTGTCCTTTTTCTATTGCTTTAGGGACATTCTCTTGTAAGGATATAGACGTACAAAAACCCAGTATTGCTTCTCAATTTCAAAAGGTATTTCATGTAAGGTGTTGATCTGCTTTTGTTTCATCCTATTTTGTGCCAATAGCCAAATTTCCTTCAAACCAACCAAAACCTGTTGTTGATGTTGAATGTGTTCCTCAACATCTCTGACCTTAGTTTGCACCCTCAAGGAAGAAGTGATAGATGGTGGATGGTAACCATATAATGCTAAAAATGGGGTCATTTGAGAAGAGGTATGAAAAGATGTGTTATACCACCATTCTTGCAAGTGGTAGCCATTTAACCCCACCGTTCTTGCTTATCTGATACAAAACAATGTAGATACCCCTCTAATCATTTGTTGACCACTTCCATTTTCCCATTAGTTTGAGGATGGTAAGATGAACTGTGAGCTAGCTGAGTACCCAAACATGAAAATAATTTTGTCCAAAAATTACTTGTGAAAATAGGATCACGATCACTTACAATTATCTTTGGGGTTCCATGTAGCTTTTGAACTGTCTCCAAAAAAATAGTTGCGACTGTACTGGCTGCAAATGGGTGTGACAGGGCAAAAAAATGGGCATATTTTGTGAGCCTATCCATAATCACCAAAATAACATTCTTACCCTCTGAACAAGGCAATCCATATGATGAAATCCATGGAGACCTCCTCCCATCTTTGGCTAGGAATTGGTAATGGTTGCAATAGACTTGGTGTCTTAATTGTTTCCCCTTTGTTCTATTGGCACACTAAACACTCTGATACAAACTTTTGTACATCACCCTTAAGTCACTTCCCAAAAGAATTCTCTTTTTATTCTATGATATGTCTTCAAAAACTCCAGAGTGTCCTCCAACAGGCGATGCATGTAGCTCTGCAAGAATCTTATGCTTCAACTCAGAATCTTTGCATCAAGTATAACCTGTCCTTGTACCATAGGGTATTACCTTTCCACTCAAATTTGTTAGATGTTATAGATCCTTGCTTGATATTCTATATTAGAGATTGTGTATCCTTGTCTTGATCCCATTCCAATCTTGCTTCATCTACCCAATCAGCCTTCAACATGGACATTGCACATAGTAATGCATCTGCGGATGTATCCCTTCTAGACAACGCATTGGCTACTACATTTTCTTTACCCATTTTTGTATATGATTTCAAAATCATAACCCAACATTTTTGTTACCCACTTTTGTTGTTCCTCATATGATAACCTTTGCTCCAAAAATTATTTGAGACTATCATGATTAGTTTTCACCTTGAAGTATCTACCCATTAGATAGGGCCTCCATTGCTTGACCGCATGAAGAATAGCCATCATTTCTTTCTCATAGACAGGTTTGAGAAGATATTTTCCTTTGAATTGGTGACTCTCAAATGTAATTTGTCTTCTTTCCTAGCATTATAACTAGCTCCCAATCCTGATCCTTGAAGTTTCACACTCAACAATGAAGGTTTTTGAGAAGTCGGGAGTAGCCAAAACTGGGGTGCTGCACATGGCTTCCTTCCACTACTCAAAGGATTTAGTGGTTACGTCTGTCCAATGGAAGGAATCCTTCTTTAGCAATGCAGTGAGTGGAGATGTCTATTCTACCATATCCCTATCACAAATATTCTGTAGTACCCTATTAGTCCTAGGAACCCTGAAGATTTTTGAAGAGTTTTGGGCCTTGGCCATTCCACCATAGCTTTGATCTTCTGAGGATCAACTTTGACACCTTCATGGGATACAATGTGACCCAAGTACTCTACCTCTTGTACACCAAAAGAACATTTGGATGGCTTTGCATAGAGCTTATGTTCTCCAAAACTTCCAACACTTTATCTACATGTTGCAAGTGTTCTTCCCATGTCTTACTGTAAACCAATATGTCATCAAAGAAAACTAATACAAATTTCCTTTTAAAATGGCCTAAAAATAATGTTCATCAAGCTTTGAAATGTTGAGGGAGCATTTGTAAGACCAAAAGGCATTACCAAAAACTCATAATGGCCCTCATGAGTCTATGAAATCCATTTTATGAACATCTTCCTCTCTTATTCTAATTTGATGGTACCTCGAACGAAGATCTAATTTTGTGAAATAAATAGCACCATGCAATTCATCAAGTAAATCATCAATTACTGGAATAGGAAACTTATCTTTGATGGTGTACTTGTTAAGTTCTCGGTAATCTAGACACATCCTCCACGTTTCATCCTTCTTACGTACCATGACCACTGGTAAAGAATATGCACTCTGGCTATGCCTGATGATACCTGCCTTCAACATTTCCTGCACCATTTTCTTGATCTCACTTTTTTGGGAATATGGGTATCTGTATGGTCTGATGTTAGGTGGTTGGCTCCCATAGAATCAACTGAATGGAATGATCATGATCCCTAACTAGTGGTAGTCCCTTTAGAATTGCATCAAAAATAGATGAGTGAGCATCAACAATCTTCTGAAGATCAGGTGGCATTGAAGACTCTGTATTATTTGTACCTCTATGGAAAATAACTTTTCTACAAATCCATCTACTCCTTTTCTGAGAACCTTCTGCATCTGATGAGAGCTAATAATCTGTGGAGACTTAGCTACCATCCCTTTCAATTGTATTTTCCTTCCTTCTGAATGAAATTGCATGAACAATTCTTGGAAATTCATCTCTATAGTACCCAAGGTTGTGAGCCATTAGACACCCAAAACAATATCTACCCCTCCCATAGAAATAGAAAACATAGGTGAGTCTAACATGTAGTCTCCCATGGAAATATTTATGCTATGGAAATTTCATGTGCACTTGATTGTACCCACCATCTACAATCATAACTTGAATTTCTAGAGCTGGGTAAATAAAAAAACTGAGGAAAGTAGCTAACTTACTATTTATGAAGTTATGAGTACTCCCTGAGTCAATCAACACCATCACCTTCTGTTTTTTTGAGGTATCCAATAACCTTGAGTGTTTGAGGAGTAATAATACCTGAAAATGCATGGCAAGAAACTATAGGTTGGTGATCCTCTACTTCATCTTCTACTGGTTCCTCAGCCTCTCATATAATTTCAGCTTCCTCATCTTTATCCTCATTACCTCCCATAAATATAGAAAACTTCTTCTCAGAAAATTTGTGTCCCAGTCCATATTTCCTGTCATATTTAAAACATAATCCTTTTGCTCTCTTTTCTTCCATTTGTTGAGGATTCAGTCTAATTGGCCTAGCGAATGAAGGGGAAGAGATACTATGGTCTCTGGTGTTAATGAAAGGTGGCCTCCTACTACAAAGAACTTTTTCCTCTACTCGATGTTCCATGATAATAGAATAAGAAATCTTGAGTGGATTAAACATACGTACTGCATGTTTGATGTGGTCCTTAAGACCCTCAAGAAATAGGTCATTCATATTCTCTTCTAGAATATTCTCCACCCTTAAGGATAGGTTATGGAATTGATGCACATAATATTTAAATGATCTTATTTTCCGTAACTTTGATAATTGACTAAATTAGTTCTCTGAAACACTGGAACTATAGTGCAATTGCAACTCCTCGGTAAAAACTATCCAAGTGACACTGAGACCATTCTTCTACCTCTGAGCACATAACCATCGATACCAAATGAATTGGTTTGGTTCAAGATACAGGGATGCCAATGTCACCTTTTGTCCTGATGGTGTTTGATGTAACTCAAATAATTTCTCCATTTTATTTATCCAATTCAGGGGATCCTTACCATCAAATTTGCTCATATCCACTTTCGGCATCATGTTTCATGGTTGTGAATAAGTTGGATTCTGATTGGGATGGAAAAGTGATCCAGCATGGTTATTTTTTCCATGATTTTGAACTAAAGATCCTCCTTGTTTTATATGGGGATGGATTTGGGCTAGACTATTTTCCCTTTACATGTTGCATGATATCATCCAACCACTGATTGATTTGGTCTATGTCTCCTTTAGAGGCCATCTCAAATTGTAAATTTCGTCATTCATACTCAATTTGGCTCACCTTATGATCAACTGAGGTAAACCCTAGTGTTGAAGAATATGTATTTACCCCTTCTAACTCCATCTCTTCAATCATGACCCCATATTTATCTGGGGTTTTACCCAGAGTAACCGGATTCTTTTTTGCTCTTTTGGAAGGCCCCGTCATGATGTCAAACCTTAGGGTTTAGGGTTTCGATACAAATTCAGCCAAATATAAAAAAACATAGAGAATATACTAATACTATTTTTTTAATATCTTTTTGACAATGTAAAGAACTTGAGAAAATTCCACAATTTACACCCTAGGGAGTGATTTTATGAAAAACCATAAATTTGTAATAACTTTTGCAAATAAATTTAAAAAATTTTGAAATTTTTAGGGAACCTTACTTGAAATGTTTCAAAACTCTGGTAAACATATCTCCCATTAATTAGCTATGGTTCGCAATATGTTGGGGAAACAAAACATTAGGGTTTTTTCCCTAATTTTGGCCCAGATCGCAGATTTGATACCACTTGTAATGAAATTACTTTTATAATAAAAATTATGATCAAAAATAGAACACCAAATAAGACAATATTTCATAATAATGATCTCAATATGAAATTAGAATAGCTTTGCCACTTCGAGGGGGCAACCTCCAAACCATAACATAGACTCAAATTCTCTAATGATGATCCATCTACTACCTAAAATCCCCTATATATACTATTCCTATGCTATGGCCATCACCAAGGTCGAACTACTAAGCATGAGAAAGTATAAATGATATGGTAAGCCACAAGTCAGCTACTCATATCCTAATACAAGCAATAGGTTGAGGGCATAGCATCAAGAATGAACCATTGAACAATATTGCGTCATCGAGAATGGTTTTGAAAGTTGTGTATGCTAGAAAGATTTTATCATGGAGAGAAAATTTTGAAATGTAGAATAGTTTGAGGTTCATTTTAGATTTATACCCTCAGTAGTTGAGTATTAATTGTGGAACTAGAGTGTGTCATAGGGTAGTGATGATACAAGTGGTGTATCAAGATTGATGTTTAGAAAGATGACATAGAAAGTACGGAGAACAATAGTAGAAATGGTAAAAAACTTTATAATGTTATAAGGGGGCAGAATAAGCATGATGCCCCCCAAGTGTATGGTAATGATCAAACTATCCAATGAAGGTAAAGGGAAAGGGTCATCCACCCAATGTCTGAGGAGATAAATGTGTGTGACCATGCTCTGAGATAGGTGATGTATGAACTTACGATGACCATGTCACAAAATATTAGGTGGTGAACACGTATGTGAAGTATACCTAGGAGATGATGAACACCTATGTGGATAATACCACAAAGGTGATGTGCACCTATGTGAAGTAGAACGAAGAGTTGATGTGCATCTAGACCGATGAGATATATTATTGGACTGATGATGATGAGTGGGTTGTGTCTGAATAGGAGAGCTAGGAGCATATTTTCCTTCATTTTGAGAGGTCCAAGGGACCTAGATGTTCTACGTATCACAAAGGGAAACCTCAATATTCGGTTGATGTAATAACGTGTATGGTGGGACACCTTTGATAGTGATAAGTTTCTTATTGTGAATTAACTTAAGTAACACAAATGATGCATGGACACAATAAAATTTAGTGGCATAGAGCCAAGGAAGACCTAAGAGCATGTCACAACCTTTGAATTGTAGGTGTCACATGGATTGGCAAAAGCATGGTGAGAGGACCAACTTGAACTAGAATCTTGATGTAACCATAATATTTGGGATCCGAATATGAAATTTGAGAAAGTGGATAGTTGATAGTGACAAGAAGTGTAATAGAGCACACACTCATAAGAATCAATGGATCTATCATTGTATTGTTGATAGTATGTGGTCTGATATAAGCATTGATATGTAATGTGTCAAAAGATAATGTAGTATGATAATCATGATCAGAGAATGCAATAAATGGTGGAGATGTATCAGTGTTAGCAAACTAGAAAATCAAGATCCCCCAATGAAGGAGGAGGCACTGCATGATATGTATGATTAGCTGAAGATTCGGCAGCTTGCTTGTTGTACTTAGGTAGAGGATCATTAAATATTTTGAGATTTTTATTTTCATTGAACAACGTAGATTTCAAAGGCTTAGGAAGCTCAATTGAATTTTTTTTCTATAAGATCTTGAATGATATTTCAGAGTTTGAAACATCAATCAGTAGAATGTCTAATGCATTAATGATAGTCACATCTAAAATTTTCATTGTAGTTACATCCTTTAGGGTGAGATGGGTCCAAATAAGTGGAGGAGGAAGCATAATAATATTTCTCTCAATAATTTTTGGCAATAGTATATGTGGAGCACAAAGAAATTTGTGAATGTACGCTTTGGTGTGACTTCCATTGAATATTTTTTAGGAGTAGAGACAACATTGACAGTAAGTTTTTCTTCATTGGACTTAGCAAATGGCTTGAAAGTTGTTTTGCTTTGAAACCGAGTAGAATATGATGAATCCTAGTCATGATACTTGAGTTTTCCCATAGAGATAAGCTTGACTTCAAGTAATTTAAGAGTATGACCTAATTTATCAAATGTGGGATATGTCTCAAAGATGACACTCTCTTGTAGAGGTGGTAAGAGACTTTGGACAAATAAATCTTACAATTCCAAATCAAAGAGTACATTATTCATCATAGCTAATTTTTTCTTATATCATAAAACATAGTCTGTTAGATGCTCATTGGATCCTTGTTTGACTTGTGTGAGTTGAGCATAGGATATTTTAGAACTGATATTGATGGAAAAATGAGTGAGGAAAGCATTGGCTAAATGTGTAAATGATGTTACCAAATGAACAGGTAGATCATAGAACCAACACATAACATAATCTTAGAGACTTTGAGGAAAGATCTTTGCTAGTAAAGTATGATTGTTTGCATGATCTAGTTATGCAACATGAAAGGCTCAGAGATGCTCTTAAGGGTCACCATGGCCATTGCAGGTGGGGAGCTTAGGGGTGAAAATTTTAGAGGAAGTGCATATGTATATATGGTGTGTGTGAAAGGAGTGTGAAGGAGTAAAATGGAATCAAGAGATGGAGAGGCATGAGAATTATTCTATTGAAGTTGACGAATTTGAACTTGAATATCTTGGTAGAGAGAGGATATGTTTGGAGTTCCAGAAGAGGAGACTTGTAGTGTGTGTGAAGTGAGAGGTGGAGTGAAATGGTTGGTAGGAGTAGGAATGGAGATTAGAATAGTGGAAGTAGGTGGATTAGTAGAAGGAGGGGGTTGAATAGCAATAGGAATAAAGGTGGTAGAAGTAGGAAAACTGAGCTTATCTAGATTGGGGGCGTCCTCACGAGCAGTGAATAAGATCATATCTAGATCTTTAGGATGCTCATCAAGATGTTCATTGAGCTCTTGAAGGTGGGCTTCAGTAAAGGGTTTATAATATTGATCCATGATAAAATTATTGTAAAAAATCCTAGAAGCAAGGTTGGGTCCAAACGGATGGGTTCACCAAATGATTTAACAAATATGGAAAGATGTTAAACCCTAGATATTATAGAGTCACGTATGATAAATAAACACTAAAATATAGATATGACACAAGTAATAAGTTAAAGAAAATATAAAACCCTAGGTGCAAGAGAGAGGGTAAAAATACTTATCTGATTTGCACTTGATCCTAAAGTACTCTAGACTAGAAGACTAATGGACAGGAGGAGAAGAATGTCACAATCAAACTCAAAAAATCATAAATTTTTTGTATGATCCAAGACTAGGGTGCCTGGGACAGGAATGGGGCACCTAGGCACAAGAGACCACTGGTAGGTGCTTGTGACCACGCAGAATCCTAGAATCTAGTTTTTCTTATGTTGCAAGGTGGTCACTAACCGTCATTATTAGTCATATGTATGTCATATTATGTCCAAAAAAAATCTTGTAAATTGCAAAATAAATGATATCCTAAAAACCCCCAAAACATATCGAATCCTAAAAAATAAAATATGCAAATGGGGAGTCGGAATGGCCTTTGCGGTCACCCGACTGAGTGAAATTATAATCGAGCGTTGTACTAATTTTCAGATTACATGTAGTTATTGTGTATGTGTAATAATTGTGCCCTAGGATGCCCTTGTGCAAGTGCATGTGATAGCGAGAAATATTTAGATGTACCAATGTAAATAGATGTGTGGATGGAAAAATGAAATTCCCCTTTTATGCATGTATGAATAAAATACAGTCCCTTGTCCCTTGTATGGTGCTAGATGGATTCCTTTGATGCTCTTAGAATACTTTTGGATGCAACCTTAGGTGGTGATAATAAATGCTTAGAGCTTTGTTCTTTATTTTGGTCACATAGCTTTATATTTATCTAATTCCCTTGTTTGAATTTCGTAATTGATAGCTAAAAGGCCAACCCATAAGAAAACAAGATTCCCAAAAGATAAAAGATGCCCAAAATTGGCGAGTAAGAAATAAAGATGTCAGGGGAACCTAGAAGGATGAGGGTGCCTAGGCACTGGCATCCTGGTTGGGTATTGGTGTCTAAAGTCATGAAAGATAAAGAAATAAAGAATCGATTGGGTTGTGGAGTGTGTAAGACCAAAGATAAAGTAAGAAAGACAGAAAAGAGGCCAAAGATAGTAGTTAATTACTAGTTTTCTCACTTTTAAATTATATGAATAGTAGTATGTGATTAGGACCTAGTAATGTAGCCAAGTGCATGATTTTGTGTCTACATGCATAGCCAATATCTGTTATAAGTTATTTAGAAATAGTCAAAAGTGGGCCAATAAGACATCTCCACATTTTTTTGCATGTTATTTTTCCTTTATAAGAACCATGTCAGAGTGCGAAAGGCAAGACAGTCAGAAGGATCTAGGTATGTCTAGTTTTAATAGACAGTTTTTTATTAAATGATATTTTTGCCATGTATTTTTCACTACCAAGTGCGAACCAATAACAAAACATTGTCTACCTATTGATTTTGTAGTGTCAAACTCTACATATCTTCTATTAGTCAACCCAATGCGCAAACCAACAAGAAAGCTCCACGCTTATAATGTTTTGGTTTTCAAAATGTCAGACTATAGTTTCTTGCCAACTTGGTAGGTCCTGTCAATCAATACAAAGTGTGATCCAATATAAAAGCTCCAAGTTATTTCACATTTCATAATTTCAATCCTTTGATAACCTTATCAATTGTTGACCAATAATAATATTCCATGCTACTTTATTTTTTACATAACCAATCTCTACTAAGAATTTTTCATAAATGGTCAAAAGCAAGCTAATAAGACATCTCCACATTCTTTCACATGTTTTCCTTTGTAATAAAAATGTCAGAGTGTGAAAGGTGAGTTAGTAAGAAGGATTTGTTATCCCAAATTTACCCCCTGGAAGATTTGGTCAAACACGACTTTGTGTAAGAAGAAATTGAATAAACGGCTCTATCGAGTGAATCAATGCTTCAAATCCAATAGAAAAGTTACATGTGGGCTCGGAAATGGAATAGCATGGTCAAGGAGAAGAAACAGTGTCAAATAACTAGAGGCTCAAAATAAAAAAAATGGCAAAGGCTCAAAGTCTTCAGGCTCTGCAAATGACTCATAATGAGCCCAAAATTGGTTAATTCTAGAGAAGACATCGGAAGTTGCCAAGTATCCAAATGATGCACCTCTAAAGATTAATCCAAATGGGTAGACCCAAATGAGTGTCAAGCTTCCACGCATCCAGAGCCCCAAAAATTTACACTGGCCATTGAAAATTATTCGACTCAGCAGAGGGTGCCAAGTGTCTTAATGGCACACATTCAAAAGTGGGATCCAAGCTAGAGACTCAAACTTGCGACAACCCTCTGCTGAGTATGGAAAACTCTTTAAAATATTACATGCCCATGATTCAAATTTAAAATGGTCATATCTTTCGACTCGGTGCTCAAAATTTGATAAATCTGGCACCTTTGGAAAGATATCGGCCTCATCTACACCTTGGAGATCTGAATATTTTTTTTGGGATAAGTTAGGGGGGGAGGAAATGAAGAAACATCTATTAGGAAATTAAATTAGAATCAAATTTCTTCAACCACCAAATCTGATTCAATTCGATCCATCGTTCCTCCTCCTTCGAGGCGCCGTACAAGTAATTGATGTAGACATGAAAAATTTGAGGCGGATTTGTTGGAGGCATTAACGAATGGTGGTTGATCTTCGAATTAGTTTTCCCTGCTTCTCTCTCTCTCTCTCTTTCTTCCCTCTATGCTGAATTTGTAAAAGATAGGGTTAGGGCTCATTGTAAAAGGTTGGACACTCTAGATCCTTACGCATGTTGCTAAGGACTCCACATTTTCTATATGTTGAGTTCTAGACCTCCATGTTTGGCTCTTGCATGTGGATATTGTCCTCCTTATCATTGTAATAGTTCTGTGCATTTTGGAAGTAATAGAAGCATCGTTTTGTGACTATTCTTTGTCCTAACATGTTTGCATTCCTTCTTCTTGCCTCTTCTCTTGCACTGTGTATTGTTGTGCTTCTTCAGGTCCCCTTCAGTTCCATATTTGGTTGTGTTCCATGAGAACGATTTGGTGAATGTGTGTTTTGTTGTGCTACTCGTGCCTAGCCTCCTTTCACACATTAACTGTCATTCTTGCTCAGAACAGATAGTGTTCATCCCTCTTTTCTGGTGCTATCACATTTTAGTGTAGTTTACTTCATGTTATCCTTATTTCCCTAGTCTCTTGGAATTCTTAGCTTAGTTTCCCCTTTCAGCAGTAGCAGTAGTAGTAGTAGTAGAAATAGATAGAGGAATCAGCCTTCTCCGGAGATCCATCCTGAGTGCACAAGGTCCCACAACTTGGGGATGGTTCCATTGTGGTCTTAGACACCTTGGCCCTTTTGAGATCTGAGACATGGTTGCACGTTTGAGCAACCAACAGGATCCATGTATATATGGTCTTAACAGATTGTTTTCTATTAAATGATATTTATGTCATGTATGTTTCACCAAGAAGTGTGAACCAATAAAAAACACCAAGTAAATAAGGATTTTGTAGTTTCAAAATATACATATCCTCTATTAATCACCCGAAGCACAAACCAACAAGAAAGTTCCACACTTATAATGTTTTCACAATGTCAAACTTCAGTTTCTTGCCAACTGGGTAGGTCTTATTAGTCATTTCACGATGCAAAGTGTGAGCCAATATAAAATTTTCAAGTTACTTCACATTTCACAATGTCGGTCCTTTGATAGCCTTATCGGTTGTTAACCAATAAGAATATTCCATGTTACTTTACTTTTTGCATAACCAATCTCTGCTAAGAATTTTTCAAAAATAGTCAGAAGCGAGCCAATAAGACATCTCCACATTATTTTGCATGTTTTTTTTCCTTTGTAAGAACCATGTCAAAGTGTGAAAGGAAATCCAATAAGAAGGTTCCACGTATATAAGGTTTTAATAGACCATTTTCTATTAAATGATATTTTTGTCATGTATGATTCACTATGAAGTGTGATCCAATAAAAAAACACCTTGTACATTTGGATTTCACATTGTTAAACTCTAAATTTCCTTTATTAGTCACCCCAAAGCACAAGAAAATGAGAAATATCCAAGCTTGTAATGTTTTCAGTAAGTGTTTTGAAGATGTAATAACACATGAATGAATAGCTTCTACATAGTGTCCTTTCTTTGAAGAATTCAGGGTTTGTAAGATTTGCAAAGTACTTTTCCTATCAATTTGTGAATAAAAAATGAATCAACAAGCTCCACATAGTTTTATAAGTGAGTAAACATTGATGGGTTAAACCTAAAACAGTGATGACATTCTATAAACTTTCATAGACCAAAAATGGTTGTTTCCTTTCAAAAAATATTAACTTCTGATCAATTAACTTCTAAATTAACCATTCATAATTATAATTATGTGTTTAAACTTGTAACATTTGATAAACATCAAGTAATTTCTTGAAAATACACAAGAGCGGAGAGAAATATAACTATAGAGGAAAGAGAAGGAATGATCCAAATGTGCAACATAGATAAACATACAGATCAAAGACTAAAAATTATTTAGTACCACTAACAATCTTAGGACTGCTAAGGGACAATACTATATAAGTTATAACTACTATATGGTCATGAACTAATTTCTATAGTCTTGAATTCAATCCTTCAAACCTTAACCTTCTACAATATGGATCTGAAACTTCTTGTGTGATTCACTTGTTATAAATTTATATTGACTCTCTTTATAACCTTCTATAGGTAAAATATTTTGATAAGGCATACCATAGGAAGATAAAATGAAAATACAAATGAAAAAAATGAAATTAAATTATATCAAAACATAGCTATTCTCAATGGAATACTTGAGAGATTTTTAAATATGTTTCAAATGATTTTTTGACATGGTATAGATAATCTTGCATCGTTAAGTCTTAACAATGTGTTATAGTGCCAAGTATATTTTTTGGTCATTATAGTGCTAAGGATATTTTTTGGTCATTATAGTGCTAAGTATTCAATTTTTTTCACATTATAACCTTGATAGTGTCAGTAGGTCTCTATAAGTAGTAAAACTAATCAACTTTATGACTATGTAAATAAATTATGCACCCATGAAAAAGAAAATTACACAGTGATTAATCAATCAAAATAAATCTAAGAAACTGTGCAACGCAATTGACAAGACAATACATAGAAAGTGAAAATCACTCACTGAACAATCCTTGGAATATCAAGGTCTTTCTTTATAAACAATCTTCCTCCTTAGAGGGTAAACCAATGGTACAATTGCAAAAAATTACCACTACCATCGGGCTTAAAAATAGGCTATAGCTAGTTAAAAATAGCTCAAATAATCAAAATGTTTGTGATTGGATAATTAAAGGATAAACACTATAGCTTCCATGTAAGAAATTTGATACTTCCTATTTTTAATATTACAGATGTAACAATATTAAATCCTAATAATAGGAAAGCTAATTTTTGTGCCTTGTTCATGCTCTACTTAGGCTCCACTAGAATTTGCTTATGTAGATTGTGTTTGAATACGTTGAAGTTCGGTCGCACATGCTTTGAAATCATTCTCAATATAACCCAAGTCCATAATAGTAAGCCTCGCCAGATTAGGAAATTCTTGTATGAGTACTAGAACTATGTTAATGATAGGTTTAACATTTTCACTCAAAAGTGAATCTTTCTCCACTTTTCCATTTGCTGAAGTCACCAATGTCATAATAATTGATGTCTTCCCAGCCATATCTTCCTAGGCAAAGCTACCACTTAGAGTAGCAATGAATGCTTGCAATTATTACTCAAATATGGACTTGTGAATTAAATTTCCTTGTGGTTGATGCATAGAGGTAATCTGAGATTTAGTTAATAATTTAGATATTTTCTTTACTATACCCCATAGCTCTATCAGTAATCCTTCCACTGTGGCCATCCAGTCACCTAAGTCTTTCAAAATATTAGCTATGCAGATCCGTGTTATATTCAAGTCTTGGATTTTGATTCATAATACATTGAGATAAAGACCCTTGTTTATGATAGCTAGTATCTTTTCCATCATGTAATTTATCTCGGTCATATGTTTGTGTTGGTTGTGTACCTATTTTAACCCATGCCTTGCTACATCTTGATGAATTTGTATAGAAACTAATAGCTCATATAAAGTTCTCAAGGAAATTTCAACATTATACAAAGTATTCTTTGGCACACTGAATTGCTTCTGAGCATGTAGAGCATCAATTTGATCTTACATTTTCTTCACCAAATCAATTTTCAACTATTCAGTGGCATTCATAACTGACTAGGTTCTACATCCATGACTTCTTCCCCCATGTGTGATTTCTTGTAAATCCTCAAAATGTCCTCCTCTGTTTTCATGTAGATGGGAGTAGCTCCTTGGGAAACTTTCCTCTTTTTGACCCTCTTGATGGTTCTTGTGGGAGTATCATACTTGAATTGCACCTTTGGGTCTTCAAGTTATTCCATTACAGAAGCCATTTCTTTTTTTCCAATAGGAGTCTTTTTATTTTTGAAGAAGTAGATGTAATTGTTGTTATGGAAGGCAAGGTAGATGTTATCCCAAATTTCCCCCTGGAAAGTTTGGTTAGAACAAGCCTTACACATAAATAAAACATGAAGGGAAATGATTCACACCCATGAGCTTGAGTTCCAGAACCAGGCAAAGTGAAAACAGAGGCCCAAGAAAGTCAAATTTGACCTTGCACAAGAAGAAATAGAAGAAACGGTTATTCTAGGTGTTTCCATGTCTTAAATATATTTAAAGGGTTGAGGGAGGACTCAACAATTAAATTTCAGGGTCAGAGAAGAAGGGGCAGTGCCACAAGAGAGGCCAAGAGCAAGAAAGGAAAATCGGAAAGGATCCAAGGTCTTCGGGATCAAAACCGTTCAGGAAAGAATCCAGAATCGACTAAGTATGGAAGAGCTAGTAGAGGGAACCACGTGTCCTAATAGCACTCCTCCAAAGGTGAATCGAAAGAGAGAATATCAAACAAGCACCACATCTCCACGTGTCTCAGGACAAAATGGAGGCAAGGGAAAATGGTCAAGTAGATTCAAAAGGCAGAGCTTCGGGGCCGCGGGGGTTTTCTCAGTTTTGTGTTTCGCGAAAAGGGAAAAAGATAAATTGAGGACCCGCGAACTTGATTTTTTCTCTAATCTAGATGCCACGTGTCCCATCTCAAAAGGGGGACCCCTTTTCAAAAAAAATTCCCCGTCCATTCATACGGATCTGATACAAACTTTGAAGGGGCATATCTTTCGATTCAGGGCTTGAAATATTGCAAATCTAACACCATTGGAAAGATCTCGGCCTCGCCTACACCATGGAGGTCTGAAGCTTTAATTTTGAGAAGGTTAGTTAAAGGAAGATGGAGGAAATGTCTTTGGGCCTTCAATGTAGGATCCACCTATCTCAACAACCAGGTTAGATTCGATCTATTTCCATTGTTTCATCTTATTTCAAGGAGCCGAACCAAGGATCGATGCAGTAAAGATGGATTTGGGGGAAGATTTTATCAAAAGCATTAACAGCAATGGTTGAGTTTCGACCCACTTTTCCCATTTCTCTCTCTTTCTTCTTTCAAGTTGAATCTATAAATACAGGGGCAATATTTATTGTAAAGGGTTGTTGTTCATTCTTCATCCCTACCCCCCTCTCTCTTTCTTCTCTAGGGTCAAATGTGGAGTTTAGGCCTCCTCCCTTGGCTTTGGAATGGCCTTTTCTTGCCTCTTTCTTGTTAATGGTGTACTGTGTGAACTTTTGGAGCAATAAATTATGTTTTGTGATGCATCTGTCCATCTTTTTCTTATTTTATTGTCTCTCCTTGCCTCTCGTCGTTACAGGGTATACTATGCATATTCTGATATTTGTTGCAGGTCTTGGGAGCTATGTTTAATGGGTTTTGAAGTGGTGTTCTGTGTGAAATTTATCTCTAGTCTATGGTGCATCTTTTCCACCCTCTCCTCTGCTCACCTCTCTCCACTTCAGGAAGCTAAGATTGTGACCAGCACTCCCCTTTTCTTGGTACTATCACCTCGTTAGTGTAGGATTTCCCTCTTTATGCACTTTCTCTCTCCCTGTCTCTTTGGCATTGTTAGGATAGGTATAGTTAGACATCATTTATGCATTAGGATTAGTTTAGCATTAAGATCAAGAAGAAGAATTTGGCTTTCTCTGGAGGTCCATCTCAAATCTGTAAGTCCCATAGCTTGAGAGATGGTCCAATGTTATGCAAATCACACCAAATGAGTCTACCTTAGAAAAGAAGATTTTTAGATCTCATTTGGGGGTGATGTGATTTTGCATTAATAGTTTTGGCACACCTGGTGGGATGGGTCTAAATCACCTTACCACTTCACTTCATCAGGTTCAATGTGCTCTTGGTGAAGATTTCAGCCTTTGGAGGCACTTTCAAGCACATCTAGTGACTCCATCTAGTCAAAAACCCATTCTCTAAGTTGCAGACCTTTTCCATCCATTTCCACTCATTTTCATATTTTTTTCTCTTCCATCTCTTCCATTTTCTCCCATTCCATGAGGTTGTACAATTATGACTTCATTCCCTTCATGGAACTCACACTTACAGCAATACAATCCACCTCTAATGTATTTCCCAACTCCTCCAAATCAGCATTATAATTGGATATAGGACCATTATGCTTACCCATATGAGCAGTGTCAAAATGAATTTGACTATGAAGCTTATCAAGGATAAGGGGATGCATATGATGGGGATAGTTATGCAGAGGATGTTGGTCTACTGGAGAAGATTCAAAAAATGGAGGCTAGCATGGTTCAATTTAGGGAAACCTCTCAAATGATGGATTTTAGACTTGGTTGCATGACACCTTGTCCATGGGAAGGCCATTTTCTAAGACACTATAGCCCTCAGGAGAAGCTGGACTTCATGATTGGAATGTTGCCCCAACTTACACAGTGGATTGAGGACATTGGGTCTTATGAGCAAAGTGTAGGACAACCTTGTAAATGGGTAAGTCAATCACCAGCTCCGTACCTTTCATTTTATCTCCCTCAATCTTTATCATTTCGACAGAGGCAAGATTCAAGCCCCTCACTTTGCGGCCCTAAGTGTTAATTTCATTTCTCCATCCCCTAGTCTTCCATCCCACCTCAGCCTCTCTTCCCTTTTCCCTTCTAAACCCAATTCCCCTCTACAAGAGCCAAAATAAATGCCTTCCCCTCCACCACAAACAAGGAAACAACTAGTGGATACCCCACCCACCACTTCTCTTGCCTTCCCAAGTCCATGTTGGGAAGAGACTCCAAAAACCAGCCAAGGAGAACATCAAACAGAGGAACCCAACAGAGAAGAAATGATAGAAATTATGAAGATTTGGGCTACTAAATTTGAGTTTTCAAAGGTTCCCTTGTTGGTTAAGCCTATGGAGGAGACTGAGGTCAAGCTGCAAGTGGTGGAAGCTCTAGCTACAACACAATCAGGGGAGGAAGGAGCTACTCCTAATCCAAAAGAAGAGGATTACATTCCGGTTGTGGAGGAGGACCATATAGTTTCAGAGGCTCCAAGTGCAGAGCAGGCCACAGAAGAACCTTCAGTTCTTCCTCCCACTTCATCCCCTTCAAGCTCTGATGTTGAGGAAGAGTTTGAGCTTTCAAACATCATGTTTGAGGATGAAGGGAACCATGGTGAGTCAATTGTAGATCAGGAGGACACCATGAAGGAGGTTGAGCACCTGCAACATGACAGTAAGGAGGTTGATTACCTGTCTGACTTGGAGGATTAACTTGATGGAGGGGAACCCATGGAGATCACATCATTTTTTCCTCCATCCATCTTCCACATACATGAACCTGCTGCCATGAAGGAGGATATTCAAGTGCAAAATCCTACACTCCATAATGGCCCTCTAGAACCAAGGTTGGAAGATCTTGATCTTCCATGTTCTTCAAAGGAGGAGGAAGAGAAAAGGTAGGAGGTTGTCATCATCTCTCTCACACCATCCACCCAATAAGGTCCATAAGAAGACTCCATTTTTGGAGTTGAATTTCAGAGAAATGGGCACATCCAAAGAATCAGACTGTGCCCAATCAAGTACTTGGCTTCATTGGAGCCAAAGGAGAAGCCAAAACCACTCATGCCCACTCTAGGGCATGAGGATGAGCATCAAAGTACCAAGGGTCACAATCAACACCTCCAGAAATCTGATATAAGTCAGCTTGAGGAGGTATTTCCCATTAATTTTGATACCTTGATGATTTGGGTGGAGGACTGGCTTATTGTCAGTTTTTCACTCATATAGGCAGTTATATTTAGTTTCAAATCATTTGTATGTCTGCCCCTCTTGAGAAAGGAAAGCTACTTCTCCCTGTTAGTTACAGGTTTTGTTTGAGTTCCCTTTGCTCTTGGTTAGAGTAGAGTAGGTAGGTTTGTTTTCAGTAGAAGAATTTCTTTTACACACTCTGCATATCCCACTTGGGGTATGTATGATTTTTAGTTTTGTACATAGTGTTGTTATGGAGTTTTGTTTCTCTCATGCAGTGTTTGGAATTGGCATGTGGTCAAGATCAGTTTTAGTTCTAATGGGTTTCCAAGTGGCCCAGGGGTTAGTTTTCAAATTTTAGATTAGTAGCAGGCTATCACTCATGACTCCATGCCCAATGGATGCTTCAAGGCCACTAGTCTCTTCATCTAGCAGGTAGATGTCCCCGTGAGTCACCAAATTTTTATCCCAAATTTCCCCCCAGAAATTTTGGTCACAACAAGCCTTACACATAAAGAAAAAATGAAGGTAAATGATTCAGAACCATGAGCTCGAGTTCCAAAACTAGGAAAAGTAAAAATAAAGGCCCAAGAAAGTCAAATTCGACCTTGCACAAGAAGAAATAGAAGAAACGGTTCTTCTGGGTGTTTCCATGTCTTAAATATATTTAAAGGGTTGAGGGAGGACTCAACAATGGAATTGTAAGGTCAGAGAATAAGGGGCAGTGCCACAAGAGAGGCCAAGAGCAAGAAAGGAAAAATGGCAAGGATACAAGGTCTTCAAGCTCAAAACCGTTCAAGAAAGAATCCAAAATTGACTAAAAGTATGGAAGAGCCAGCAAAGGGAACCACATGTCCTAACAACACTCCTCCAAAGGTGAATCCATAAATAGAAGCTCAAACAAGCACCACATCTCCACGTGTCTTAGGATGAAATGGAGGTAGGGGCAAATGGTCAAGTAGAGTCAAAAGGCAGAGCTTTGGGGCCACGGGGGTTTTCTGAGTTTTGTGTTTTGCAAAAAGGGAAAAAGATAAATTGTGGACCTGTGAACATGATTTTTTATCTAATCTAGATGCCACGTGTCCCATCTCAAAAGGGGGACCCATTTTTAATTTTTTTCCCCATCCATTCGTACAGATCCTATACAAACTTCAAAGGGACATATCTTTTGATTCAGGGCTCGAAATATTACAAATCTAACACCATTGGAAATATCTTGGCCTCATCTATGCCATAGAGGTATGAAGCTTTAATTTTGAGGAGGTTAGGTAAAGGAAGATGGAAAAAACATCTTTGGGCCTTCAATTTAGGATCCACCTATCTCAACAACCAGATCAGATTTGATTTGTTTCCATCATTTCCTCTTATTTCAAGGAGCTGAACCAAGGATCGATGTAGTAAAGACGGATTTGGGGGTAGATTTTATTAGAAGCATTAATAACAGTGGTTGAGTTCCGACCTTCTTTTCCCGCTTCTCTCTATTTATTCTTTCAGGTTGAATCTATAAATATAGGGGCATGATTCATTGTAAAGGGTTGTTTTTCATTCTTCGTCCCTAGCCCCCTCTCTCTTTCTTCTCCAAGGTTGAATGTGGAGTTTAAGGCTCCTCCCTTGGCTTTATAATGGCCTTTTCTTGCCTCTTTCCTGTTAATGGTGTACTGTGTGAACTTTTGAAGCAATAAATTATATTCTGTGATGCATCTATCCATCCTTTGCTTATTTTATTGTCTCTCCTCACCTCTCGTCATTACAGGGTATACTATACATATTCTGATATTTGTTGCAGGTCCTGGGAGTTGTGTTTAATGGGTTTTAAAGTGGTGTTTTGTGCAAAAATTTATCTTTGGTCTGTGGTGCATCTTGTACACCCTCTCCTCTTCTCACCTCTCTCTCCACTTTAGGCAGCTGAGATTGTGACCAGCACTCCCCTTTTCTTGGTACTATCACCTCGTTAGTGTAAGAATTCCCTCTTTATGCACTTTCTCTCTCCCTTTCTCCTTGGCATTGCTAGGATAGGTATAGTTAGACGTCAATTATGCATTAGGAGTAGTTTACAGTTAGGATCAGGAAGAAGAAGTTGGCTTTCTCTAGAGGGCCATCTCAAGTCTGTAAGTCCCATAACTTGAGAGATGGTCCAATGTTATGCAAATCACACCAAATGAGTCTTCCTTACAAAATCATATTTTTAGAGCTCATTTGGGGGTGTTGTGATTTCATTTTAATAGTAGAATAAGGCCTTACCACTTGTGGTAAGGTGTGTGGTGTCTAAGGAAAAGTTGGTTTAGGTTGAATAGGTCCCAAAGGGGCCAAGATATGGATCATAAAACTTTGAGTGACCATAGGAGCCTACAAAGAAGAAATGGGTATGAAAGATGGAATTGGAAGGAGTGGCACATGCATGCCTAATAATAAATTTTGGGAAACATATGGTGTGATAGCAGAAAGAAAAGGTGGATGAAGAGGTTGTCCATATTGGGGAGACATTTAAGGAAGTTCAAGGAAAGAAGGAGAAGGTTACATTGGTGCCTTCAACTTAGCCTTAGAAGGTCTTCTAACAAGACTGCCAAATGATGTTGGAACTGAAGAAGATACAACAATAAGAGGAGTTGAAGAATAAATTAAATACGTAGAAAAAATGGTTATAGGAGATACACTCATTGATTATGATATAATTTTATTAATTACACTAAGCTAGGAAGAAGTGAATGCAACAACTTGGGGAGGCAATGATACAGTTGTTGGTGATGAAAAAGGAGAAGAAAACAAATGAAGAAACTAGTGAAGAAGAAAAATGTATAGGAATAGAAACTTGTGCCAAAAAAGAAGCAAGGAGAGAAGGAGAAACAATAGAATTAGTATAAATAAGGGAAGAGAAAGGAGTTTGATAACCAGTAGGATCCAATATCCCATGATCTCCTCATGTTTCATCTTCATAAGAACAACTAGTATAAATGAGAATACTACTAGTGAAAGGTCATAGGGAATATGGAATTGGAATAAAAGAAGAAGAAACCATCCCTATAGAAGTAGGAACTCAATAAGTAGAAAGAAAAATAACAGACATAGAAAGTATATTTGTAACAATACTCATCAAAGGAATACTAAGAATAGGACTTATTGCTTGTGGACTGTGTGGATTTTTGGTTGTCCCAATAGAACTCACAGGGATTTTCATTTGTATGTTTGGAGAAGAAGAAGAATGAGAAGGACCGGCTTTTCTTCTTGATTGAGGCATACTAACAAGAATATTCTTAATTTTTCTTGAATTAGTACCTTCATCATTTGAATCTTCTTCCTCATCTTCCCTCTATACTTATGCTTATCCTAACCTAACTTCTAATCCACCAACTCTGGTTTGTTTCCCAATAGGTGCATAAGTAACTTTGAAATTTCTCATATATATGGCCAACAATTGATCATTGACCTCATCCTTATAAACCATGTCATCCTTGTGGGGTTGATGTTTTTAGTTGTAAGTGGCCATGTCAGGAATGTGCTTGTAAAATTGTCCCACTCTTCCTGTCAGGTCTAAATTTCTTAGAGTATGATAGTCTAATTGGAATGATGTCCTATGGGCTGCTATTCTCTTAGCCTTTTTCCAATCATTCAAGACTGCTAAATATATTGATAAAGGTAGAGGAGGATAAGGAGACTTTTTCTTCTTCTGTTTCTTTTCCACATGACTGATTTTATGGAAAAATTGATATACAATCTCCTACTCAGCTAGCTTGTCTGAAACATATTTAGGTAGTATAAAAGGGATAGTGAGAATCCCATCTACTCTTATCATTGTACAGTTTAGGTAACACCATAAATCTCCCTATTCTCTTAATGAATTGATGACCCTAGGGACTATATGACTGTCTTATGGTGACCAATTGGGGATTCTTTGAAATTATTGGATTGCACACACACAGAATCAAGTAAGTGAAACATCATATAAAAATTACCCTATTTCTTCGGCTTCCTGGCACTGACAAGATTTTTGAAGAGGTTAAAAGGTATAAATCCATCCAAATTAAAGTATCTTTTCATCATCGATGATCATGGCTACAAGCGGTCCCCATGTTTGAGTGACATGCACAATATCTAATGCTATAAATAGTCTATTCATTAGGGTCATTCCCACTCTCACTCTATGTTTGAAAGATCTTATATTCATCTTATCTATTGATACTTTGGACTTGAAACTAGTCGGGTCCTCTACCCAATCTTTAAGCACAATCTTAAATTTATTGCTTTTTCCCCATTTTTCCATTATTTCTTTATTGAACTAAAAATTAGATCTAGGGAGTTGGTAGTAAGAAGTAATAGCCTCTTTAATTATATTAGCAATTACATTTCCTACTTTGGATTTTAGAATTCTTTCGTCACAAATTACAATATCACCGAAAATATCCCAAAAAAAGTTGATACAATGCATTACCTATGGTTTTCCAATTAAAATATGTAACCCACTCTATCTAATGGCCACTAGATCAGCCATGAACTATGTTTCATCATAGTCTACATCATCATTGTCATCTATCAAGCTAGCTCCTTCCACCTTCATTTTTAAGGTTGTATAATTCTCGTAGTTGATGAATTTTTTGTCAAAAACAGTGTCTCCAAAGAGCTGGTCCAAGTAGAAAGTGTTCAAGTAAGCCTCCATTGACAATAAACTTTAAAATACTGAGAAACTATAGGCATACAAAGCTCTCAATCTCAAAAAACACTAATATTTTTTGTTGATTTGTAAGTTTTTTATGTCAAGATTTTTGTTTCCTCCTACATGATATATTTTGTAACTTCAAGTAGTATAGTTATATGCCTTTAAATTTAATTTGTACTTTTATATATATAATTTTCAAGGGTGAGTGCCCCAATATATCCCTCTTCTATTATGCAAAAAACAAAGCAGTAACATGTAAATTACTGAAACATTAACTTGGTTCATAGCCCAGTATTTGTTGGGGCATTTATTGTTTTTACTAATTAGCTTTGTGATTGTCGTAAAATTTTATTATTAATAGAATAATTCTCATTTTTTTAGAACACTGAAACTACTTTTTTCTTGTCATTATTTGGAAAATTCCATCAGTCTTCTTAGTGTTGGAACATCAAGTGAGTGTCAATGAAACAAAGATAAACTATGACTTTCACTACAGAGAAAATTTGAAAGAGGGTATTCACCAAACCAATTTTAGGAGATTTTTCATTCTATCTGCAACTATTTTATATATTTTTACCATTTTCACCGAAACTATGAAACTGGTTACATGGACATTCACCACAATTTCTATAAGTTTTTTTAAGGGGTTTCCTTAAAATTTTCCGTGACATAGATCGATACATGCGCATAGGAGAATTCTTGCTACCTTACATTATCATCTTGAGGGAAACACCTACATGTGTTATTATTCTATTACAACACATTTCCTACTACCTCATTTTTGCTCAATTACATATATTGTGTACTTTCTCTTTTTCAGACTAACATGACTAACATGTGTCTTGTGTAGCATTGACATATCTCATTTCACATATTTCACCCATATTAGCTAATACAACATATCATCATGGTTTTTCTTTTCCTTTGTCCAATCCTAAACAACTCCCTAAGTAAGAGCTATATATTGTCATGTTAACTGTCTAACATACAAAATTTAAAATTTTGGTCATCACAACAAAACCCACACTTGAAATTCCCTTTCTCAGTCAATGTAAACCTTTCCTTTGGCCAACATTTAAATTGTACCACCCTCATTATGGTCGGGAGGAATGTGCTAACATTATTTTCAAGTTTGTTTCATGTGCATAGAAGTTTACCTAGCTTGGTCCTTGAAGCTACTAAGACTTAAGAAATAACAGTGCTCCCAGAGGCTTCAAAATGGTTGTTTTTGGTATTTTTGTCACCAATGAACATCCTTTGGAAGCTTACACAAAAAATTAATATCAATTGGGAGTTGTATGGGAGAGAAATGAAATTTTCTAAGATAGTTTAGGAAGATTCTGTGAAGAAAATTGAGATAAAAAACAAGTTAAGTAAAATGGAGTCTTTTTGGGCAAGTCACTGAGAAATGTAAGTGTTTGTAGACATAAAATCTATGCACTTGGGTACATTTCTAGGTCTTAAATAATTAGAATATATACATGATTTCTAAGTAAGAAAATTAGTGGTAGACAACTCCTTTTAGCCTTTTTGTTTTATTTATTATCTTCTTGTTGCTCGTACACATCTTATAGCACTGTTGGAACTTAACTTATTTATCTTTTATGGCCTCAGACACTAGCACATAGTTAGGACACAAGTGCTTAGATACTCATATTCCTCTTGGGAACTCCTGACCCTATCTATCATTTTCTCACCCTTTTGGGTATCTTTTAATTTTTTGGCATCTTTTAATACTTTTGGGTCAGCCTTCCAATTGTCAATTACGAAATTCAAACAATGGAATCATATATATACTTAGTTACTTCTCCAAAATAAGGGGTCAAGCACTAAGCATTATATATTATCACCTAATCATGCATCTAAGACTTAAAATCATTTCAAAGGAATACATCTAGCACACTCATACAAGGGACAAGGGATGCATCACTCTACATACACAACATAGGAGGGGAAGTTCATTTTATTCCATCTCACACATTTACATACTTGGAGCAATCTAGATCTATCTCGTTATCATAGTGTAAGTTGTACAACGGAAACCTAGGTTATCATTACGCACACATACACACAAAACTACATGGACTCTAAGATATAGTGCAATGCTTGGTCATAAGTTCACTCTTCGAGTGACCACCAGGGTCAGTCTAACTCCGACATTATGCATCTTTTTTATTAGATTTGATGTGATTTGTGGACATGTGAAAGTAGAAAAAAAATTTCATGTTATAGGTGTGATTGGAACCCTACCAATTAATTTAGAGTGATAAAACAAATATTGGAGTGAAAACCTTTTGACCCATAAAAATTCATAACTTGAGAATGTAAGCGGACACTAGCACCTGAGGTGCCACTAACCTCTTGTGGGAATTTTTTTCCTTAATATTTTTATAATTTTGAATCTTCATTGAGCCTTTATGATGTTGTTTCCAACTTATTCCAATATTTACTCATTTCAGATAATATCTAGAGTGCACAAAATCATCTAAGTCATCTCCCTCTCTCATTTATTTAGGGTTTCATATTATTGCATGCTTATTATTTGTGTCTTACTATAGTTTATCATATGTATATCATCGGTTACAGTAATTACTCTAAAAT
This sequence comes from Taxus chinensis, assembly GCA_019776745.2. Classification (NCBI taxonomy): domain Eukaryota; kingdom Viridiplantae; phylum Streptophyta; class Pinopsida; order Cupressales; family Taxaceae; genus Taxus; species Taxus chinensis. The sequence continues at coordinate 984,455,919 of CM034146.1, forward strand.
TAAATTTTAATTCCATTTATATTAAATCATTTGGTGAACATGTTCCTTACATGCCCATTATCGGATCTTTCATGGCTTCCCATCCCTTTGATTCCAATGCTTCCCCATTATATATCTAGGTTCAACTTCATAATTTCCTTGTTAAGCATATCATAGTTGATCCTATATCTAGTCTTACCATATGAACTTTTTCCTTTCTCCATCAAATAGGAATTTTTGTTACTCATCCCAATCCATCTACTCCATGTATTCGTGGCTTTGATGCCACACCTAAACAAGTATTGGGAACAATATCTCTTCCCCTTACTATGGGATCTTGCACTCTTAAATTTTTATGTCACATTATGGCTCATGATGTTCCTTATACTATCCTTCTAGGCCATCTTTGGTTACATACTATGCATATGCTTCTTTCTACCTCTACCATAGCACACAATTCCCTTACTACACATTCTTCCATGGATACTACTACAGTAGATTCAACACCTCATATTACTACTCCTGATGATATTCCCCACATACATGATGCTAATGAAATTACCAAAATTACACATCCTTTGCTTCTTGGGGTGCCCCCTAGTGCTATTGATTTACAAGATCAATTCTCTAATGCTACTCATGATATTCCTCCCATTATTTCTCACTCCCGATACACTTTTATTGATCATATGCTTTGTGCTTCTAATGTTACATCTCTTTCCACACCTTCCTCATCACAAGTTAAAGCATTATATGTTGGTTTTACTATGATTTGTAATCCTCGCACTTTCTGGATCTTGTGCATAATTTATTTACTATGGTATCACATTATCTTTTTACATCCATAGGGGAAATCAATTCCCCTCTTCCTACCTTTGTGTTTATGGTCATATGGTCTAATTCATACTACTTTGTTGGTTATTATCTTCCCAAATTGTACCTATTGCTTCTAATGAGTCTTGTTTTTCTACCTACATTGCTTGATGTTCATATTGACGAGCCTCATAGAATTACATAAGTTACACATCTTTTGACTAACATACCGATCCTTATGTTTGCACTTAATTTTTCCACTATCACCAACATGCACAATGTTACACATATTCTATTTTCTCCTAATGGGTACATGTTTATTGTTTATACACTTCCTATTTGTCTAGTTGGGATATTGGACTCTATAGGGTTTTCCCCTCACCATGTTGACATTATTCTTTGGTAGCTCTTGTGTTTACCAATTTTCTACTTATTCTAGTTTCACCACATGCATGGCATAATTCTACTCCACATGTTATGATACATGCACTTTTACAAAACATATGTTCATCTTATTTATCATATCAGGGGCCCTTGACTACTACTCTCATTGCATATATCATCTTGGCATCCACATTTGGGGGCATCATAATTCCCCCACAATACACGACATGATGCACTTGAGTGCTATGGTTCACACTTGACTGTTAAGGGCACACTTCAACAATGAACCTCACATCATCTAATATTTCTACACTCCATGCTTAATGCTTCATGATACATATTTCCTAGCATCTACTACTCTCTCTCGCTCCGCACTTCATGAATATCTTTCTGAACATCACCACATTGTTGGTTTGCATACTTTATCCTCATTACTTGATGACACACTCTAGTTCCATGGTTCATAGTCAAATGTTGAGGGTCCAATTCTTAAATTAACCTCACATCATCTACACTTCATGCTCAGTGCTTCATGATACATATTTTCTAACATCGACTCTCAATCACACACATAACACTCATTTCCCGATGATGCATTCTTGTTCTATGGTCCATTCTTGACTGTTGAGGGAGTATTTATAAATGAACCTCATCTCATACACATCCTCTGGGGGAAACATGGTTCCTCCTCTCTTCACATCTTACACATTAGAGCCAATGTTTTAAAAATCAGACTTGGTCAAGGGTTGGACCAGACCGGAACCAAAACTGGATTGATTCAAAATTTATGAACTAGTTTACTAAAAACAAATAAAATTTTACATTTTTAATGAAAAGAATATGTTTGAAATATTAGAAACCATGATTCCAACAATTACACAAAAAATATGCAAATTTTTCTCATGTATATATTATATAACATATAAGAAAGGTGTTTATAGAAAAATGGCGCGAACTCTAAGTAAGAAAGGTGTTAAAAGTAGAAATTTTAATCAAAAATTTGATTTTTTTATACTCAACACCATATACATCTTTGCACAACTTAGTCAATTCACATCAGAACTAGAATGGTTTGACTGGTTTGGTATCGAACCGGCCGGTTCCTTACGAAACTAGTCGATTCAGTACCAAATTAGTCGAACGGTCCAATTTTTAAACCGATTCGTGCCTAAAAATGTTGACCTGGTCAAACCGGATGGTTCCGGTTCTTATTTGACTGGTTTTTAAAACATTGATCACATCACACCATTACATTCGCACAACATTTACATATCTTGGTTGCATTTACTCTTGTTAGCTTATTATACGTACATGTTACTCTTTGTTTCCTATGTTAGTCGGATACTTAGTATGTCATTATATTTTTCTATATACACATGTGCATTCACTTGGTATATTAAGGTGAATGCAAGACCTTTCACAAATTCGTACACAATGCATGATGCTCGATGTTGCTATTTACCATTCCACCGAGGCCTCTAAGGGAATCTACCTTTTTCCACTCTCACACTCTACACATCACAAGTCTTATTGTTTCATACTTACTACTTCTTGTTATTATCGCTTTAATCTTCATTATTATATACACGCTTTGACATATTATTTATCTTTATAACATGCTAACGGGTACTTCATGTGTAGCATTTACTTTACAGGATCCAATACAAACATGACTATCTGTCACTTCTTACTTCATATTTTTTATTATTGTTTGTGGGTTATGCCATATGTCTTATTTGATCATTGTATACTTTTGACCGCTTTGGCCCTGATTGTCTTGTGACATTGTGAGAAATGTCTCATGTATGAAATCCATTTTGTGTGGTCCATCTTGTCTTCCTTTTTACATGTAACATTGTCTTCTATTGCATGTTATCTCTTTTTCACTAACACTTGTTTATTAGTCCATCTTGTTTTCATGTGCCTTAGCTTCTACCATGCACATCTCCTACCCTATACAAGTGTCCCCTTCATATCAATATCGGGTCCTCTCTTTTGGATGGCATTCTCCTACAATCATTGCATGCAACCCAAATGAGGGGGGGCATCTAGTGGGTGAACAAATCACCCTTCTAATAGCTCATAGCTATAGATCAAAATAACACAATATAGAATCAACACAGGAACACAATCACAGAATGGGCCAGAATCAGACTTGGACCCAAAATATAGAGTAGACACTAGTGCCTAGTATTAGACAGTAGTGGTGGGTGCTTATGTCCTAGGGGACAAGATAGTTAATTTCTTAGTTCAACATAGTTTCCAATAGTTTACAGTACAGTTCTCCAGTAGCAAACACTTGCCTCCAATTACAGAATACATTCAATCAGTTATAAATAGGAACAACAAGAACAAATCAGGGACATACCATCTGCATTGGTGTTTATTGGGAAATTTCATGGATGGAGAGAAGAACTAGACCTCTCTCCCCAAAACTCTTCTCTTGGCATGAGATCACCCAAAAAACTTTCTCTTGGCATGAGATCGCCTAAAAAACTCGCTCTTGGTGTGAGATTGCCTAAAAAACTCGCTCTTAGTGTGAGATGGCCCAAAACCTCACCATCGGCATTCAAATACAAAAAATCAAAGAAAAATAGGATAATTTTCTATCTCATGCTTTCTATTACATCAGGTGCACACTTTCCTTTACACACTCTTTACATACTTATTGTAGACACCTGTAGTTTGATCAAAACATTATTATTCTAATTATTACACTAACTATTCTCCTTCTTACAAATTGACGATACCTCATCAATAAGACCTCTTTTAACTCATTGTTTATGAAATTTTTTTAGTCGTATTTCTCCTATAAACCAATTAATGGGGTTAATATAGTTCCTTATTAGCTAAACCATCTTCTCACCCTCTTCTATACCACTTTTACTAACTTCCTATTCTATCAATCCATTTCATTGGATTGATTAGACCTCTCAAAACCCTAATTTCTCACTAATTGTGATTAATTAACCCTAAACCATGATTAACCTCTTTTAAACCTATTTAAATCTTATTTTGACTCTCTAAAGTACCTTTTGGCTTATCTTTTTGTCCCACATGCATCAAAAGTCTCCCATTTCTAAAATTGGAAAACTATAAATAACCCACTACCCCTGGACCATTTCTAAGAACTCTCCTTCTTCCTAACATAAACTATAGCATTTTGCTTAGGGTTTAGAGTTTATTTCATTTGTTTTATTGAGTTATTGTTTTTTCATTGCACTACACACACAATCTTGAATTGAGTAAATGGGAAGAACCATTGGCCTTGAAGCCATTAATGGTGAGCTCCCATTCTCATTATCACAAATTGATTGCTTAAAATCTACCTAGATTCATTTTAAATCTTTCAAGAGTATAGGATTACTAAATATGCTATATTTTTTTGTTTCTTTCAAGATTAATATATGCAAAGTGATGAATCCTTGTTTATCTCTTATCTAATGGTCCACCGATCACTTTGAATAAAGTTTTTGGGTTTTCTTTAGAGATTCTTACCCCATGTTCATAGATTTAACAGATTTTTCATTGTACACACTTATACATGTATCACTCTTCTTTTTCATATACTAAAATTTGACTACTTTCTCACTCTTTGTTTGCAGGTTTTTCCTTAATACGCAACAAGAAGCATCTCACATCAAAAAACACAAGCTTTAGCAGCACACTACTCCACATACAATTCACCCATGGGGTCTACTTCCATTTCCTAGTCTCCACACTTCACAGTGTGATCACTTCATGCTTCACTTGTCCACTCATCACATCTATTGGAAACACTCTTCTCTATAGGATTATAAGGTACACATCTTCTATCTACTTCTATGTTATCAAGTATTCACTCAACAACATAATTTCTAGATAGATCGTAGACACAAAATATATGCACTTGGGTACATTTCTAGGTTCTTAGAGCAATACTAATATATAACATGATTCCTAAGATAAGAAAAGTAGTGGTTGGACAACTATATTTTGATCCTTTTTTCTTTATCCCATATGTCTTATTTATAATCCTTACATATATTACAACCATACTGAATACTTAACTTATTTATCTTTTATGGGCTCAGTACACTAGCACCTAGTTAGGATACCAGAACCTAGGAACTTGTGTCCCTCCTAGTCACTCCTCGGCCCTCTTCTATGCTTTTCTCACTAATCTTTTGGGTCTCTTTTACTTTTTGGGTCATCTTTTACATACTTTGGGTTCGGCCTTTTAGTTTTCAATTAAAAAATCCAAACAAGGGAATCATATATATATATATATATATATATAGAGAGAGAGAGAGAGAGGAGAGAGAGAGAGAGAGAGAGAGAGAGAGGAGAGAGAGAGCTCTCAAATAAGGGGCTAAGCACTAAGCATCATCTACTATCACCTAAGCTTTTATCCAAAGTCATAACATAATTACAAAGGCATCCATATAGCACATCTTATATAAGGTACAAGGGTTACATCACTCTGTTCATACACAACATAGGAGTGGAAGTTTCATTCTATTCCATCTCACACATTTTCATACTTGGAGAAATCTAGATCTAGCCCGCTATCATGGTGAAACTTGCATAAGGGAAACCTAGGGCATCATTACACACACATACACATAGAACTACATGGAGTTTGAGATGTAGTGCAGCGCTCAGTCATATGTTCACTCTTTGGGTGACTATTGGGGTCATTCTGACTCCAATCCTACATATTTTTTATTATATTTTATGTGGTTTGTGGACATATGCAGGTAGACATTTTTTTATAAGATACACGTGTGATTGGAACCCTAATAGTTAAGTTGGAGTGACAAAACTAATATTAGAGCTAAAAGGAATGATAACCAGATCGTACCAAGCCAAGAACATAGATGCTAATCAAACATCATGATCAATAAAATGAAAGTAATTCGTCAGAATAAATTTACATAAATCTTTGTAAACAAATGAGCAGCAATATCATATATTATTATGGAACTCAATGAAATACAATGAGAATGAGCCTTGCTTATATAGGTAAGGAATAACAATCTAAAAACCAATCAAGGTCATAGATCAAGCTATAAATCATGGAAAGAACTAGTCATCAAAGAACTCGTTAAGTCCATAGATTTAGGAGATATCTAGACATCAAGGATCTAGTCAATACCATAGATCAAGGAAAGAACTATACCTAACAACTAGATAGTATCCCCATAATATATAAATAAATAAAGAGAAATATCTACACACATAAGAGGGTGAGGATAAATACAATAAAGGTAAATAAATTACCTAGGTGAACATGAGCTAAGGTAAATACCTACTCTAACACCCCCCCTCAAGTGATGCTGGGAGCCAAAAATAGAAGTGGTATGTCCATAGTATGAGTCCTAGAAACTAGGCCTAATGAGGTACTCATGTATAGTATATCCATCAAGAAACATCGAACCAAAAGAAGGAAATAATAATGCTGGAAGGAAAGAGAAAGAAGAAGAAGAAGGAAGATGTTCTCACGAACACCCCCAAGAACAACTTCTGAAACCCCAAGAATTCCACACAATGTAAGGTAGCGAGGTGATGCAAAAGGCTTCGTAAAGATGTCTGCAACCTGCTACTAAGTTAGAATGTACTCCAAGCAAAAAAATCCATCTTGAATGTGATGATGAATGAAGTGGGTGTGTGTCTTAATATGCTTGGTTCGCTCATGCTCAACTAGGTTGCGAGAAATGTGTATTGCACTTTAGTTGTCACACCAAAGTACAGTCGGTGAATCTGGTGGGAATCCAAACTCTTTCAATAACTGTCAAAGCCAAAGAATCTAATGACTCACTGTAACTGTTGCCATGTACTCTACCTCTAAAGATGAAAATGCAATATTTTGTTACTTTTTACACACCCAAGCAACTAGAGAAGAACCAAGACAAATAAGATAGCCAGAAGTGGAGCACCTGTCATCAATAGAACCTACCCAATCTGAATCTGTTTACCCAACCAACTGAGTATAACCCCTAGTGTAGTGTAGGAAAAAGTGGGAAGTGTCGTGTAAATAGCACAAAATCCTTATAGTAGTTTATCAGTGACTACTATGAGGAGAATGTGAAAACCGAGATAAAAACCCTACTACAAATGAAATATCTGGGTGAGTATGGGTCAAGTACATGAGACTCCCAACCAACTACCTATATAATGTAGGATCACAAAGTGGTGTGGTATATGTGGAAGTAAAAGTAACTCCAGGCTGAAAAGGAGATTGACTTGGCTTGCAATCAGCCATATCAAAGCACTGAATAAGATCATGGGTGTACTTTTGCTGACTCAAATGAATCCTTAAATCTGTCTGAGAAATTTTTAAATCAAGGAAAGAATGCAATAGCCCAAGATCTGTCATGTCAAACTGTGTAGAAAGAGCGCTCTGAATACTCTAAATGTGGGAAGAATAGATGTCAGTAAGTAACAAATCATCAACATACAAGACAAGTATCAAAATATCCTCACCAACATGTTGGAGATACAATGTATGATCGGAGTGGCAATGAAAAAAAATAGTAGATAAAAGAAAAGAATCCATCTTCTCATACCAAGCCCGAGGTGTTTGTTTGAGGCCGTAGAGAGACCTTCGAAGCCTACAAACAAGAGAAGAATCCTGAACAAATCCATTCGGCTACTCCATGTATATTTCCTCTTGTATATCTCCATGTAAGAAGGTACTCTTCACATACATCTAGTATATAGGCCACCCCTGTGATGTAGCAATAATAAGTACAAGGTGTACAGAATCCATCTTGGTAATGGGTGCAAAAGTCTCGAAGTAATCAATACCTTTAACTTGTGAAAAACCCTTTACAACAAGATGAGCCTTATACTTATCAATGGACCCATCAGCTATGTATTTGGTTTTCTATACCCACTTACACCTAACCATCTTTCTTCCTTTAGGAAGAGATACCAAATCCAAAGTATGATTCTTCATCAAAGAAAAATACTCAACTGTCATCGCATCATCCCATGCATGTATCCCATGAGCCTTTGAAAAAGATTGTGGATCCTCAAAAACTACCTGACACAAAATTCTAAAACCTATAGAATGTGCATGATGATGCCTAGTGGGTGGAAGATCCTCTATGAAAGTTACTACCTTAGAAACTGTAGTACGAGCCCACTTAGTCATAGTGACAATATCAGTGTGAATAGGATCCTCAACAACATCTATAACCTCCTCATCAACCTCCTCAAAGAAATGATCCACAAGATGAGATGAAGAAGAAGAAAGAGTTATGGAAGAATATGAAGAATCATGAGGAGTGAAATTCTCATCAAACTGAACATGTGTTCAAAAAATAACGTCATGAGTATCAGAATCTAGAATTTGATAAGCTCTCATGTCCTCACAATACCATACAAATATCAAGGGTTTGTTTTCTTCTTATCCAAATATTTATTTTTCTTCTTTAGCAAAAAGGCCCAAGCATGGCTCCCAAATACTCGAAAAAATGAGACATCTGGCTTAGTGTTGGACCAAGCTTCCTCTGGAGTCAAATGCTCAAGTGCACTATGGGTGTGTGATTCTAAATGTAGGTAGCACAATTAAATACTTTTGGTGGATAGATAGGAGGTAAAAATCTAGAATGCATCATACAATTAGCCATTTCCTTCAAATTTATATTCTTCCTTTATGCTAAGCCTTTATGTTGTGGAGTATGAGGAACAGAATGCTGGTGAATAATGCTTTGCCTTACCAAAAATGTAGTTGGGTCTTTGTCTTGAAGTACTCTACCGTCATTATGAGTAAGAAGGTTGATGTGTACCCTACTAGTTATCATTGTTTCTCGACCAAAGCCTTGAAGACTTTGAAGTGTGAAAAAACATCACTTTGATTACTTGAGAAAATAAACCCAAGTACGCCTCAAGAAATTATCAATAAACGTAAGTGCATACTTAGTTCCATTGAAAGATGGGGTAGGAAAAAACTATCAAGTCACTATGAACAATCTCAAGTGGTGAAGAAACTATCTTAGACAAATTCTTAGGAAAAGGATCTTGGTGTTTTTTCCCTAATGCACAACCGTGAAAAACTCCCTTAAGACAAGAAATCTAGGGAGACCATCTACCATACCATGAGTGCTCAACTCCTTAAAATATCTATAATTGAGATGTCTAAATATTTCATGCCAGCTTATTCTCTTAATCTATATGAGAAACCAATCTGTGTCCCTATAGAAGAATTGTTATCAAAACCATCAAAGTGATATAGTCTAGAACTATGATCAATAATACCCTAAGCAACCAGTGAATGAGCTCCAACAAAGTTTGTACTTCTAATTCCATGTGGTGTAAAATTCACTGATTTTCCTTGATCAGAATGAAAAATTTGATATACATAAAGCAAATTTATAGTAATGTTACCATCAAGTTGTATATCACCTTTTCCTTTAACAGAAAGAAAGGAAGAATCTCCAACCTCAATTTTTGTAGTAGAACTAAAACCTAGAGAAACAAAAGACTTCTTGGAAGAATTCATGTGATGAGAAGCACTAGAATCTATAACCGAACTATCTACAAGTGGTGACTGAGATCTCCCAACAACATTAAATGCTTTACCATGTTGATTAGAAGGAGGTGGTGTGGAGATAGAAATCTTTTGGGATTTCTTAAATGCATCCTCTAAGGCTTGAATTCCTGCTTATAACACCTATGTTCTTCATGATTACTACCCCCACAAAAAGAGCATGAACAACTAGACTTATTCTTGGATTTAGAAGACTCCTTAGGTTTTTAGTTGTTTTCTTTGGGTTTAGGAGCATTTTGAGATGGAGAACATATGGATTTGGTTTTACTATTTGGTTTTCCCTTGTTCTTAGGATTAGATGACAACTAATTCCTAGAAATTTGAGATGTGGAAGAATCAAGGTGAGACAATTTGGATTCTTCCCTAGTAAGTCTTTCACAAAATGTTTCTAAGTTAGGAATTTTGAATATGTCACCTAAGGCATCCATGCTAGAGAAAAAGGTAGAAGAAAAATTTGGAATGGTCCTCACAACTTGGATAGAATCAAGTAAATACACTCTTCATACTTTCTTATCTCTTCCACTCCCCTTCAAATGTGTCAACAAATGCTTGAACTTTGTAAGATAGTCTATAATTGTTGGAAAATCTTCAGGATTAAGAGAGGTGATCTCAATGTCAAGTTGCATAGCTCTCATATGATCCACCTTACTAAATAAATCCTCCAATTTCTCCCAAATTTTGAAAGGAGAGTCACAATTTTCTAAATGAAACAAAAGACTGTCATTTGCATAAGTTCCTATCAAACCCATACACTCATCAAATTTTCACTAGTACTAAAAATTTCTCATATTCTCTAGTGAACACTAGTTGTTCTGAAGAAGTTAAAGCCCATAATCCTTTCCACTTGATTATTTTTTCCACACATCTGAGTGTACATGTGTGGTAATTGTTTTCTCAAAATTCTTAGTTGCCCAGGGTAACTTTGAGAACATGCATCACTCTTTTTTAATTTCCAAAGACACATTGATTGATTCAGAGCATAAAATCAAGATCTGCAGGGGTTCTTTCAGGTAATATTATAACTTACCCTTAGCCTTTAAGAAATTTGCATTCCTTTTTTGACTCATAGTGACCCATACGAAGGTATGCCAGAATGCATGTAGTCTAAATATGCCAGTGGATAATATGTGAAAATCGGCTAAGTCCTAGTCCAACACAAGGTGGGATAAATGGGATAAAGGTACGCGAACCTTTTTACCCGAACTGGCCTAAATGAGTCAAAAGTCGGCCCCACTGGTGAATTTGGGACAGAGTCTGATGTGAATGTAACGCGGTGGGCGCGAAATGCCAGCTTCAACCTAGTTGCCCTGCAAAATCAAGATTCCTGACTGAGAGGGGCAGTTCGGCACGAGTGCCTCACATGGATTTCGAAATACCCATGTACCGGCCGGTTCGCGCGAAATCAGCACAAGGAGCCCACTAAGCAATTTGGACAAGCGGGCCAGAAATACCCGAACCGGCCGAATCAGCCGAAATTGTCCCAAAAGGTCCAAAATCAAAATAGGGACGTCTGGGAAAGAATGGACGCGAAGTACGCGGAAGACCCGGCAGGCCCGAGAACCAGATGAGAAATTGCCACGTGTCATCAAGGAGAAGCCAAAAGGTCAAAAGGCAAAGTTTGAAGCGCTGGCCCGAGCCAATAGAAATTGGACACGTGTCCAATGGAGCATAGAAGTGCGGAGCTCGGGGAGGAGTTGGAAAGTTTGGCCAAATCTAAGCCAAAAGCAGGTAAAAGGGAAGGAAGACCCGACAGGTTCGTGAACCAACCAATGCATGCCACGTATCCCTAGTGGCGGGGCGTGGGAAAAAATGTGGAAAATATTCCAAGAGCACCAAAAGTCAAAATTCAAGTGACAGCCCACCGAAAAGTTCAGAGGGAGAGAGAATCACGCTGACCAATCAGAGCGTGCCACGTGTCATCAAAGTGGCAGAGCGCGGGAAATATTTCAAAATCCGTTTGGGTCTATTTCGTGCCCTAAATCTTCAGATCGCCATATCTTTTGATCCAGAGCTCGGATCTCTCCACGTTCTTTATATCAACGGAAAGCTTGTGAGATGCTCTACATGATTCTTGGGATCAATCTCGAGTTTTGGTGCGATGTACTGAAGAGAGAAAATGGAGAAACGGTGCTGACGTGTGATAATGGCCAGAAGCGACCTTTCAACAACCTGTTTTAATGCTAATGGGTCGCATTCTTCTTCTGCACGGCCAGAAGTGACATTTTAGCGGCCCAGTTAATGCAAATGGGTCACATTCTCCTCAAAATCACTCCAAAGTGACAGGGTATGGGTTGACAAAGATCCCCCATGCTGATTTAATACATCTGCAGTCAATGAGGGATGGGCTTGCATGTTTTTTTTTGTTTTTTGTCCCCTGGGCTCGACCCATGCAATGTAAAAAGCCAGATTTGGCTCATTTAGAAGTCGGTTGTTCATTCTTTCGGCTCTGCTCTCCCTTCTTTTCTTCTCTAGGGTTGAAAATGGAGTTAAAACCTCCTCCCTTGCTCTGTAATGGCGTTTTTACCTGGATTATTAATGGAATGATGTTCTGTGCAAACTTCTGATCAGCAACAAAACGTGTTTTGTGATGCATTTGTCCATCCTTCCTCGTTTTTGCTTGTCCTCTTCATTCCTCTCTTCATTGCAGGTATTTGTGCATGTTTGAATGTTCATTGCAGGTTTGGAGCTGTGTTCATGGAGTTTTGGGACATTTTCTGTGTGAAATCTATCCTTGGGCCTGTGATGCATCTGTCCATCCTTCCCATTGCTCACCTCTCTTTGTCCCATGGCAGTTTTGATAGATGTCCAACATTCTCCTTCTCTGGTGTATCACCGTTTTAGTGTAGGCTTTTGCTGTTTTTTCCTTTCTGTCTCTCTCTCTGTCTCCTTGGCATGGTTAGATTAGGATTAGATTAGCTAGCCTGCACTGGAATAGCTTGTGGCAGGTAGTTTAGGAGCAGGAACCAGCCTTCTCTAGAGATTCCTCTCTCGGTTTTACAAGTCCCACGCTTGGAGAGAGGTTTCCATGTTGTGCAATCACACTGGATGCCTGAACATCAACCTAGAAGCCTGATGTGCGTCCAGGGGTGCTGTGATTTTGCACTAACAGTTTTGGCACATCCCGGTGGGACCTTAGAGGTCTTTCACTTCATCTTTTGCCAGGTTGATGTGTTCCTGTGAAGATTTCAGCCTTTGGAGGCACTTGCAAACACATCTGGCGACTCCATCTGGTCAACAACCCATCTCTGAAGTTGCAGACCTTCCTTTCCATTCATTTCCATCCATTTTCCATTCATCCTTCTTTCCATCTCTTTCATTCTTTCATTCTATGAAGTTGTGCAATCATGAGTTCATTTCCATCATGGGATTTCACATCAACAACAGCAGTATATTCCACCTCCAACACGTTTTACAAATCCTCCAGATCAACATGCATACTCATATGAACAGCAGTGCCAAAGTCAGTTTGGCTATGGAGCTTTCCAAGAGCAAGAGTATGCATATAATGAAGACCATCAGATGCAAGATGCTGGTCTGTTGGAGAAAATCCAAAAGATGGAGGTAAACATAGTGCAGTCCAGGGCTCAAGCACAAATGAAAGCTTTTGGAATCGGTTATGGAGCACCCTGTCCATGGGTGGGACCTTTTCCAAGGCATTACAGCCCTCAGGAGAAGCTTGACTTCATGATTGCAATGCTGCCTTTGCTTGCAAAGTGGATTGAAGGAATAGAGGTGTATGAGAGAAGTATTCAGCAACCTTGTCAATGGGTAAGCACACCATCTCATGCCTTTCCTTTTCCTCTTTCCCAATCTCATTTCATTTCAGCAGTGTCAAGTTTCAAACCCTCCATCTGCTGTCCCAAGTGTTGAATCCATTTCTCCACCCCCCAGTCTTCCACCTCATCTTGATTCTTCTTTCCTTTTCCCTTCCAAACAGTCATCCCCTCCACAAGAGCTAACAGAAATACCCCCTCCTCCAAAGAAACAAGAGGTTTCACTGCCTCCACCACCACAAAAAATTGTAAAATCAGTTGAGTTTCAACCCATTCCTCCTCTTGCATTCCCAATTTCATATGGGGAAGAAGGAATTGAAAAAATCAGTCATCAAGGACAGCAAGAAGAGGAGCCCAACAGAAAAGAAATGACAGATGACTTGAAGGTTTGGGCTACCAAATTTGGGATGACAAAGATCCCCTTGATGGTTAAGCCTACAGAAGAGGCTAAGGTTGAACAAATGGTGGTTAGGACTGTTTTGGTTGCAGCAGAAGAAGAAGATCTTGCAGTCCCAACTTGTCCTCTAGAGCAGCAAATTGAAGAGTTTGACTTGAAAAACTTCATGCTGGAGAAGGAGTTCAATCAAGAGCAAGATTTCCTTCAAACATTAGAGGAGGAGAAGCTGCTCCAAATCCAAAAGAAGAAGAGCACATTCTAGCTGTGGAGGAGAAAAGTGCAGATCCAAGGGCTTTGAGCACAAAGCAGGCTACAGGAGAACCTTCAGTTCTTCTTTCTACTTCACCTCTCTCAAGTTCTAGTGCTGAAGAGGAGTTTGATCTCTCAAACTCAATATTGGAGAGTGAAGGAAACCATGGTGGTCAAGTTGCAGATCAAGAGGACACCATGGAGGAAGTTGAATACGAGCAGCAGGACAGCAATGAGGCAGTTTACCTGTCAGATTTGGAGGACTGTTTTGATGGAGAAGAGCCGATTGAGTTTTCACCATTCTCTCTTTCATCATCCACATTCCAAACACCAGAGCCTGCTGCCATGAAGGAGAGCATTCATTTGCAGCAGCCTGCATCTTATAGCAGCTCTTTGGAATCAAAATTGGAAGATTTTAATCTTCCATGTTCTTCATCGGAGGAAGAGAAAGGACAGAAGGATTTCACCATTTCTTCCACACCATCCATCCAGGAGGGTCTACAAGAAGACTCCATTCTTGGAGTTGAAAATCAGAGCTATGGGCATACTCAAACAGATCAGACCTTGCCCAATCAGGTATTTGGCTTCATTGGAGCCAAAGGAGAAGCCACAACCAGTCATGCTTGCTTCTGAGCATGAGGATGAGCTACAAAGTACCAAGGATCAGCTGCCATACCTCTCCAATCCAAATGCAGAGCAACTAAAAGAGGTATTGGATTTTTCAGTTGATACCTTGATGATTTGGATAGAAGACCAGCTTCTTGTTGATTTTCCATCCATCCAAACAGCCATGATCAGTGCCAAATCAATTACATGGCTGCCAATTTTGAAGAAAGGAAGCTATTTCTCACAACCAGTTGCAGGGTTTGTTTAGCTTGCCTTTGCTTCCAGTTAGAGTAGAGTAGCTAGGTTTGCTTTCAGCAGAAGAAGTGCTCGTGCACACTCTGCATGTTCCATTTGGGGCATGTATGATTTTCAGTTTTGTACATAGTTTTTGGTGTTGCTGGTTTTGCTCTTGCACAGTTCATTTCAGTGGTTTTTGGTGAGAACAACTCCATGCCCAGTGGGTTTCCAAGTGGCTCAGAGGGGAGATTTTCAAAGTTCAGATCAGTTTTAAGGCTATTACTTATGACTCCATGCCCAATGGATTGCTTCAGGCTACTGGCCTTTTTCATCTAGCAGGCAGATGCCCCCGTTGAGTCGCCAAATTGTTATCCAAAATTCACCCCCCAGGGTAATTTTGATAACATGCATCAGAATATCCAAATTCCAAGAAAATTGATTGATTCAGAGCAAAAATCAGGTTTGCAGGGGTCCCTTCAGGTAATTTTCTAACTCCCCTGGCCGAAGAAAAAAGGAACAAGCTTTGAGAAAGTGCAGAGAAGGTCGCAGAAAGCAAGTAGTTTGGGCCAGGAAAAATTGTGAAAATCGGCTAAGTCCTAGTCCAGCACAAGGTGGGACAAATGGGACAAAGGTACGCGAACCGCCTGAACCGACCGAAATGAGTCCAGTCGGCCCACTAAGCATTTAGGACAAGTGGGACGAAAGTACGTGGCGGGCGCGAAATGCCGGTTCGACCAAGAGAGAAAATCGACTAACTGACTAAGAGGGGTAGTTCAGGACGAGTGGGACAAATGGACGCGAAATGCCCGAACCGGCCGGTTCGTGCGAAATCAGCACAAGGAGCCCAAAAGCTATTGGGACAAGCGGGCCAGAAATACCCAAACTGGCCGAATCGGCCGAAATTGTCCCAAAGGGGTCCAAAATCAAAATGGGACATCCGGGACAAAATGGACGCGAAGTACGCGGAAGACCCGGAAGGCCCGAGAACCAGTGAGAAATTGCCACGTGCCATCAAGGAGAAGCCAAAAGATCAAAAGGCAAGGTTTGAAGCGCTGGCCCGAGCCAATAGAAATTAGACACGTGTCCAATGGAGCATAGAAGTGCGGAGCTCGGGGAGGAGTTGGAAAGTTTGGCCAAATCTAAGCCAAAAGGGGTAAAAGGGAAGGAAGACCCGACAGGTTCGTGAACCAACCAATGCATGCCACGTATCCCTAGTGGCGGGGCGTGGGAAAAAATGTGGAAAATATTCCAAGAGCACCAAAAGTCAAAATTCAAGAGACAGCCCACCGAAAAGCAAAGGAGAGAGAATCACGCGACCAATCAGAGCGTGTCACGTGTCATCCAAGTGGCAGAGCGCGGGAAATATTTCAAAATCCATTTTGGTCTGTTCCGTGCCCTAAATCTTCAGATCGCCATATCTTTTGATCCAGAGCTCGGATTTCCACGTTCTTTATATCAACGGAAAGCTTGTGAGATGTTCTACATGATTCTAGGATCAATCTCGAGTTTTGGTGCAGACTAAAGAGAGAAAATGGAGAAACGGTGCTGACGTGTGATAATGGCCATAAGTGACCTTTCAACAACCTGTTTTAATGCTAATGGGTCGCATTCTTCTTCTACACGGCCAGAAGTGACATTTTAGCGGCCCAGTTAATGAAAATGGGTCGCATTCTCCTCAAAATCACTCAAAGTGATAGGGTATGGGTTGACAAAGATCCCCCATGCTGATTTAATGCATCTGCAGTCAATGAGGGAGGGGCTTGCACGTTTTTTTCACGTTTCTGTCCCCTGGGCTCGACCCATGCAATGTAAAAAGCCAGATTTGGCTCATTTAGAAGTGGTTGTTCATTCTTTCGGCTGGGCTCTCCCTTCTTTTCTTCTCTAGGGTTGAAAATGGAGTTAAAACCTCCTCCCTTGCTCTGTAATGGTGTTTTTGCCTCTTATTAATGGAATGATGTTCTGTGCAAACTTCTGAAGCAACAAAACGTGTTTTGTGATGCATCTGTCGATCCTTTCTCGTTTTTTTCTTGTTTTCTTCTTGCCTCTCTTCATTGCAGGTATTTGTGCATGTTTGAATGTTCATTGCAGGTCTGGAGCTGTGTTCATGGAGTTTTGGGACATTTTCTGTGTGAAATCTATCCTTGGGCCTGTGATGCATCTGTCCATCCTTCCCATTGCTCACCTCTCCTTGTCCCATGGTAGTTTTGATAGATGTCCAACATTCTCCTTCTCCGGTGTATCACCGTTTTAGTGTAGGCTTTTGCTGTTTTTCCCTTCTCTCTCTCTCTCTGTCTCCTTGGCATGGTTAGATTAGGATTAGATTAGCTAGCCTGCACTGGAATAGCTTGTGGCAGGTAGTTTAGGAGTAGGAACCAGCCTTCTCTGGAGATTCCTCTCTCGGTTTTACAAGTCCCACACTTGGAGAGAGGTTTCCATGTTGTGTAATCACACTGGATGCCTGAACATCAACCTAGAAGCCCGATGTGCGTCCAGGGGTGCTGTGATTTTGCACTAACAGTAATTATGTGTTGTTAATGGCTCAACATGATCTAATACAGAAGTAAATGCCATCCTCAAAAAAATCATCAAAATAAATGCAAGAACCAAGTAATACAACAAGAGCCCCAAGCAATGAAACAAGAGCACGACCATCTTGGTACCCTGCTAAATGAGGAAAGAACCATAATCCTTCTATACGCAACCCAAAAAATTATGCACCACACTAGAAAAAAAACCCATTGTAGATCTCGAGGAAATCCAACAAACCCAGAAATTGATTTCCTCAGTTTCTTTGTTTGTCTGGCATGAATCCTGAGGCAAAACAGTGTGTTTCTCTGCAACCATCAAAGAAAACAAGAAAAAAATGACTGCCTCCAGAAAATGACAATTTTACAGTTAGTCTTAGGGTTTTTCATGCCTTCCAGATCCAATGGTGGCCTCTATTTTTCATAAAAATTCACGCAACAATAAAATACGGACAAATCCCAAATATATGAATAATACAAAAAAATGCTTTGCAAAATGAAACTTACAGACGGATGTCAATAGCAATCTCCTGCTCTAATTACCATAAAAGGAATGATAATCATATTGTACCAAGCCAAGAACATAGATGCTAAAACCAATAAGATGAAAGAAATTCACTAGAATAACTTTACATAAACCTTTGCAAACAAATTGAGCAGCAATATCATATATTATTATGGAACTCAAAGAAATATAATGAAATACAATGAAAATGGGACTTGCTTATATAGGCAAGGAATAACAATATAAGAAACCAGTGAAGGTCATAAACCAAGCCATAAATCATGGAAAGAAACTAATCATCAAATAACTAGTTAATTCCATAATTTAGGAGAGAACTAGACATCAAGGATCTAGTCAATACCATAGATCAAGGAAAGAAACTATACCTAACAACTAGATAATATCCCTCTAATATATAAGTAAATAAAGATAAATATCCACACACATAAGAGAGTGATTGTTAAATATAATAAAGGTAAATAAATTTCCTAGGTGAAACATGAGCTAAGGTAAAATACCTACTCTAACAGGAGCAAATACCTTCCGACCCAGAAAAAATTTAGAACCTGAGCATATAAGCAAACACCAGCGCTTAGATCGGAAACTAGCGCCTAGGGGTTCCACTGACCTCTTGTGGGAAATATTTTTTTTTCCTTCATATTTATGTACTTTTTAATCTTCATCGAGCCTTTATAATGTTGTTTCCAACCTATTCAAAAAATTACTCAGTCCATATCATCTCCAGATTGCACATAATCAGCTAAGTCGTCTCCCCTCTCTCATTTTTCTTAGGGTTTTATATTATTGCATGCTTATTTCTTGTGTCTTACTATAATTTATCATCTATATATCATTAGTTATAGTAGTTTGTCTAAAATTAAGGTTTAATTACAATATTATATAAAAAATTGTGCCCCTCTCCTATTGGTTGGAATTTTTGCAAGTTAAAACATAAAACAAAGCTAAAAAATTTCATGTGGTGACTTAAGTGAGTTTTTTAACTTGAGGTGGGCCCCATTCCCCCCCCCCCCCCAAGTGTATTTTGGAACTTCATTTTCCCCTTTGGCATACTTATAAGGTGCAATTACACTCAAAAAAGTGTTCCCAAGGGCAAAGAGGCTTTCATTCTCCCACCTTGCACTCCTCCACTCTCCCACATTCCCTCCTCCTCTTCCACTTTCACCATATAAAAATCACTCATCATTTCAGCCATTAAAACACATTTGGAGTTGGTTCACCACGTTCAAACACCAAAAAACTTCCCTTTGTGACCCTAGACATCAAAAATCATGTTTTCCTCATAACTTTTTGATTACATATTTTGTTTTCCTCCAAAACTTGACCATCCCTTCCTCTACATAATACCTTTAATATGAATGTAAGATATATTCCATTGATGGTCTAAAATTTTTCATATCCATATGAAATTTCCAGAAAAAACATAATGTTTTGTTAGATCTATTAGTTTAGGATTTATTTTCCTCACTTTACTTGTATTATCCTACTCGAGATATTCCACCTCAATTGGAGTTTCCCTACACTTATGGGATATTATTTCTTAGGTGCACACTTGACTACACTATTCTAGGTGTTGGTTACCACTTGATCACACTATTTTAGATGTTAGTCACCACTTGACTACACCATTCTAGTTGTTGGTTACCACTATTACATGTGGAGATTGTCATGATTCTAGGAGGGAGGTTGCACATTCAACCTCCCTATATATACAGCTCTTGCATTATTTTATTTGATTGTATTGATTTGAAGCTATTTTTGTGTTATTACAATTATCTCTCTTGTATTTTCACAATTTACATTTTTGTATGCTTGCATTGCTTTTTCTTGGAACAATTCACGTCTCACATCATTCACCTATGCATTCTTTGAACCAATATATCTATGGCGCTTCTCCAATATGGTATCAGAGATGAGATGGTATTCAGCTTGTCTGGTTTAATATTCTACAAATTTATTTTCATTTGAGATCAATATTTTCAAGTATTTGGGTGTTATTTGGTGTTGATTTTTGACTTGTTTCTGGGTATATATAATTTTTTTGTAGGATTATGAGGTGTACATACATGCATAGTGCATAAACAATTTTTTTATATTTCTTTTATGCATGTCAATCATTATTACAAGTGTTTCACCTCAAATTAATGTGATAAAACATATAAGTAGGTAATGGACATAGGAGGAATACATGTGTTATGTAGACGGTAGAAGGCATTGCACACATTGTAGACATTGAATCGGGACCTAGTTGTAGAGAGCTTCCCTTTGGCTAGAAGGAATGACCTGTATAAGAAACACAAGAAGACCACCAAATAGTATTAAGTAGCAAGAGTCAGAGCACTACCTAGCACGGCTAGATCTGGGAAGCGTGACACTTCCTTGAATGGCTTTTCAATCCTCTATTTAATACAACTTAACGTAATAAATAACACTTCTTATTGTATTTGATAAGATTTAGGTATCTCCTATTAACATACAACAAGTGAATTTAACTCAACAAGCAATGGTTAGAATTAAATCCATATTATTAATGGTTTGGTTTGGATATGTAGGTATAGCAGAGGCTGAAGGTGAGGTCTGGGTGAAATTAGGCAAGGTTTTGGGTTGTTTTGGGGAAGTTGTTAACTCATTGTTATAGAAAAAAAATTTAGTCTCAAAGACTGGTATCAGTTGGTCAACCGATGCCAGTATTAGGAGAGATAGACCGACGTAGGTTAGCTAACCAATGTCGAAAAAATAGGAGTTTTGGCCTCTCTGTGATTGCACAGAGAGCTAAGGAAGTTTGGGGAAGGATGGAATGGTTTTGATTAAGACTTATCAAGGTACATAGGGTAATAGGATAGGTGAAATGGCTCTGGTTGGTAGAAAAGGTGATAAACAGGTAGAAGGTGGTAATGAGACAGAGAGAAATTAAATGAAAGCAGTAAATGAAATGATTAAGATAAAAACACACAAGCTTAATAAGTAAGAATTATTTACTTATCTGATAAATTGTGTAGATCTGAATGTGGTAGGAATGGTTGATCATTTAGAGATGAAGTGTGATTGCGTCTAGTGCTAAAGTAGCAGTGCATGTGTGCTCTGTCATGTCAACCTGAAAACTATGGATGGGGATGATCAGATGTTGGTGGAGGTGTGATGTTCTCTAGTTCGTCGTCGAGACGCTTGAGTGCTGGAGAGTTTGAATTCCAAATATCTATGAATGAATGAATTAGATAACCATGCAAAGAGTTATAAACCCATATTTAAGGGTAACCAATGGTTGTTAGGGAACTAGCATCAGCTGAGGGAAAACCAGTGTTGGTTAGGGAGAATTAGTCAAAGTTACCAAAAATAGCCTGATCTTCACTATTTTTGGTGGGATCTTGATTGCTAATTTGGATCTCAAGTGAGGATTGGTGCCTAGATAAGTTGGAGTGTTGTTGGAGAATGAATAGGACTTTAATTTTAGGGTTAGACTAAGTCCCAGTTGGTTGGGATAAGTAGGGACCTAGTCGTAGTTAATCAATAGGCTAGGAATAAGTCCATGGTGAGGTATGTAAGTGAGGTGTAAATTAACTTAATTAAATTAATTAATAATGTGAGGATGAATATTAATTTAATTATAAGTGATTAAATTAATATCCAGGTGTGAAAGGGGGAGTATGGCTAGGCATATGCATTACATTGATTAATTGAAAGGGGCCAAAGGAGTGTGACCCAAATTAAGGTTAGGTTGCCCCAAGTATGGGTGGAGGTCATGCCCCTCAAACTAGGAACTGATGAAAGGTTAAGCTTAGGAGGTGAGTGGTTTGACAAAATGATATGTGATGAAAAATGGTGTGTAGGTAGTGATGATATTAGCATGGATAATAGGCAGGGGCATTCAAACACATGCACACGTATAGAATGCAATAAGGTACTAGGTTGAAGAGCTCGTAAACTGTACTTCATCAAATTTTGATAGGCTTATCTAAACAAGGTTGATGTGATCCAGGTATCCAAGTTATAGGATATGGTCCTAAAACACAACTAGGCTAGGTGTAGGAACTAGATTTAGGTTTGTTTCAAAGCACCAAAAGGTTTGGCTAGGATAAATATCATGGCATTAGGAAAGGCAAGGTCATTAGGCTAAACAACATGAGCAGCGTCATCGCAAGGTAAAGTGAGTAAGTGAACTTGAGTGTCAAATGGGAGAGGTCAGGTTGGGTTGATAGGTAAGGCTAATAGGTAATGCCATGGGTAAGGATTTGGTATAGGAACAAATGTGCCCCGAATGAAATGAAGGTTGGTGGCTAGGTTATAAGGGAATAAGGTGAGCCACAAGGGCTTGGGTAAGGGTGGGGTAGCTATAAAATTGATTTTTGGCAATCCCATATGGTGAAGTTAGGAAAAATGGGTTTAGGTATGGTGACTAATACCAGTCACGGGGTAAACCGATACTAGTCAAGAGAAACTAGCTTCGTTCAACTAGGGCTTTCTGACCAACATCGATCATTCAAATTTGGGAATAAAACACAAAAACTATGTTTTTAAAAGTTCATTTATGCATTTCTACTTTAGGAAAATGACAGAGAGGACAAATTTGGGATTTTGACGTGGGATAAAGTGACAAGGCTATTGTCCAAGCTGATTTAGAGCGAGTTGAGAGGAGGAAGGAGTGGGATTTTGTGGACCCGCGAGATTGATTTGAGTGATTTCATTAGTTGATTGTTGAGAGAGTAATTAAGCCATGGCAGAGGCACAGGAGAGAGAGTTTAGAGGACATCTCGTTCAGAGATCAGAGATTGCCTACTGAGGAAACGGGTGGTCGAGTAGAGGTAGGATTTAATCCTCAGTGTTTGTTTGTGGTTAGACCTTTGAGGTAAAAATGAAGAAATGGGGTTTGAAAATTTAAATGTGAAATTTGGTTTTAAATGAATGAATTTAGGTGTATGAGGAGGGTGAAATGTAGGGCTAAATAGGTGGGAAAATGAATGAGAGTGGGACTTAGAGGGATTTCAGATAGGTTTTAGGTTGTTTTTATTAATTTTTTAGAAAGTTGGGGGCATGGGGGTTTCAACTTTGGGGGCTGAACTAGTGACTGACACTGTCGTTCAGGACATCAACCAACATCAGGTGGGTAAAATGATGGTAGTGGATACCATTCATGGGTGACTGGTGTCAGTCACTATAAAAAGTGATCTAGGCCCTAAAAGGCTTAGGTGTAGAGGGAAAAAATGGGGTAAAATGAAATGGTAGAATAAAATAGTTATGTAATGGGGTAAAAAGTAGATAGATGAGGGGTATGGAAATTATAGAATTAGGTGGGTGAAGGCTGAATTTAGGGAAGAATAGGAGTATTGTAGGTGAAGGTAGGTGTCAAAGATAGTGAAGGAAGAGAAAGGGAAGAAAATAGAATATGAGGGAATGTATTTAGGCTAGATAAAATGTATATTAGGTAAGTACAATAGGTAGGAAATGGATAGGTAGGTAGGGGAACACATGTGTGCGTTGGATGGGACTAGGTAGAAGTGAAGAGATGAGTAAAATAGGTAAGTACTTGACACTATTGATTGGTATGGATGTAGGTATGGACACCAGCTGATGATACGTGATAGAGTGTCATGTTTATTGGTACATATGTGAGTGAGTGGTCCAATGAGGAGGAGTGGGGACCCACATGAGAGATGTGGGACTTTTGGGTGCGCGGTGATACAGGATGTATCGTTCGAGATCATATTCTGATTGGCTAGCTCTCATCGATAGATTGAGACACAACAACCAATACCTTCAAACTTACCTACTGGGGAGATTGAACATCATGTTAGAGGATGTGTACCATATTTTACAGCTTATCAATTATGGGGGATCTAGTATATCAAATATTGTCAGATGAGGCATTTGATCCGATGGTTGTCTGTCTTTGGATAGAGCCAATGGGTGACTTGACTGAACATAGTGCCAACATTTATTTATGGGTCGATGTACACTGCACATCCTGAGGAAACCAGGTTGGCAGTGTTGATGATGGTGGTGGTGGGATGCTATGCACTCCCTAGAATTCAAAGGGCGACAAGTTTTCCCCATGAGTGTTGATGGGGGTATTACAAGATATTATTAATGAGTGCACGTTTGTTTTACATGGGCATTCTTCATATCTGGTGCAACTATACATGGTAGCTTTAGGTCCTATCAGAGGATACAACAGTATGACATCTGGTGTACATATTTATTACATTGTTGGGCATATGAGAACATATTTTTTATGCGCCCATAGGGACTTCCGCTATCAGATTGACATCATGGTGTTACTAGAGATACATACCAGGAGATGTTTAGACAGTAGGGGCTCATCCACAGAGTTGAGGAAGTCAGCACACGATGTGACCTAGTACATGCGAAGGATTTATAGGGGTTATATGCTATAGACATAGTATGGCAGGCGATATGTGGATTTTCCATAATATGGAGGTATGGCTAGAGGAGTTTACATGGTTTATAGTTAGTTAGATGGATACATGGACAGACGTGCTGGTGAGCATGAGATGATTCCATTGGATAGGGTCTGACACCCAGTTTAGAGCTATAGTAGGATGTGCCTCCACCATTTCCTTCAGTATCACAAAGATGATGTGGGAGAGACCATTATCTCCACCACATCCAACAGGTCCAGCAGGCATAGGAGGAGAAGGTAGTGAGATATGGAGGATAGATGACGCTGGTGTGACAGATGGTTACAGATGCTGGTAGGCAGGCCTAGCTACAGGAATTACTAACCATGGGCCAAGTTAGCCATACTTAACCATAGTGATGGTGCAGAGAGATTCCCTACAAGGGGTAGGTGACCTGCCTTATAGGTGTAGTTGACACAGGTGCAAGCACATGTAGCTACCCTGACAAGAACAGGTGACAACTTTATAGGGGCAGATAGCATAGGTGCAGGCTCAGGCTCCTACACAAGCACCCATCAGGAATAGAGGACAGGTAGTAGTCTTGCAATCTCAGGTTATAGTTTTTACAGGGTCAGTTAGCAGCAGCCCATGCACAAGTCATGACATTATGGGTGTAGATAGCTACACAGGTTTCTAGCGTAGGCACCAAGACAGGGTTGCGTTATAAAGGTAGGAGGCCCAGGGGCTACATGTACAAGGACATGGGCCCACTTTTATTAGGGAAGGGGTCCATAGGTTGGAGTTAGGGTGATGTCCCCCACCCTAGATAGTGTCTATAGAGAGGCTCATGGATTCCTTGAACAAGGCTCGGTATTATCAGGACAGCTAGCAGAACGTAAGGTATTAAGGTTATATCATACACCAAGCATATGGCCCAGCAGGTGGCTAGTCAAAGGACTAGTACATGGACGCCTGCAGTACTAGTCCCACAGGTAGCCATCGGCCTCCTAGACATGGTGAGAGGGAGGTGACGATGACCAGCCAAGGGTGGGGAGATGATGAGTGGATGGAGGGTAGGACCGGCTGAGGTTCAATTCGATAAGCGGAGTGAAGGACCTTAAAACTGGAGTGAGAATGATGATATGTGTACCAATTTTGATTGTTAATATAATATACAGGCCATTGTGTACAAAGTGCCCAGAGTTTAATGAGATTTTTGAGATATTATTATTATTCTAGTTGTGTATATATGTATTGTTACACCATACATTCCCTTGTTAGCAATTTTAGTTTGGAGCATGGATTAGACTTTGATTTCTTCTTCTATTTCCTATCGTAATAATCACACACCCATTGATTGCACACTAACATGTGTTGAACATAGAATAGAATCAACACAACTTTTATTTATTACTGATGTAATCAATTATATTCATCGTAGAATACACATGTTTACTATTAGACTCTATTCAATCCAATTTACTCTCTAACATTCTATAGAGTTCCCATCGTATGCAATCATTATATAGGAGCTGCACACTAACAACTCACATAAAAATCTCTATCTTATATGAAAACCTCTCAACAATTTTCTTTGGTTGTGTATGAAACCAATTCTCCCGAATGGTTTCAACTAATTAGAAATACTAGTAATAAAACAATTCCATATTGTTTTATTATCCAACTTACTAACTTACTTAATAACTAGTTACCATATAGTAAATACTATTTACTATATGTGACTTCACATTTACATTACAATTATATTATCTGAATAATATTATATCCCACCATAATAATATCCTAATGTTCACACCTAGAAAATAGAATAACTTTGACACACCCCCCTTAGTGTGAACATTGGGAAAGATCTACTAGACAACATTGAACTTGTGGAGTAGCATTGCTCACTGGATATTGCTGATAATGATCAAAGGTAGAAGAAAAAAATTTGGAATGGTCCTCTCAACTTGGATAGAAAACACAAGTAAACACACTCTTCATCTCTTATCTTTCTTATCTCTTCCACTCCCCTTCAACTGTGTCAAAAAATGCTTGAACTTGGTAAGATAGTCTATAATTGTTGGAAAAAAATCTTCAGGATTAAGAGAGGTGATCTCAATTTCAAGTTGCATGGCTCTCATATGATCCACCTTACCAAAAAAATCAATTTTCCCATATTTTGAAAGGAGAGTCACACTTTTTTCCAAATGAAAAAAAAGACTGTCACTTACATAAGTTCCTATCAAACCCATACACTCATCAAATTTGCACTGGTACTGAAATTTCTCATATTCTCTAGTGAACACTGGTTGTTCTGAAGAAGTTAAAGCCCATAATCCTTTCTGCTTAATTATTGTTTCCATTCTTGGTTTCCATGTGTGGTAATTATGTTGTTGTTAATGGCTCAACATGATCTGTAGAAGTAGATAAAGATGCCATCCTAAAAAAAATCACCAAAAGAAATGGAAGAACCAAGCAATGCAACAAGACCCCCAAAATGCAACAAGAGCCCCCCCAGATTTTGCACTTTTTTGGCACTTTATAATGAGTGCGTGTTACAATATGGCACTTTTATAATTATAGTGTGATTCTCAAAATAAATATTTCCAATGAAAAAAAGAGCAAAAAAACAAGCACTTTTTTTGCAAAAAAAAAAAAATGGCACTCAAAACCGAGTTACCGATCAAAAGTTACAAAGTTTTTCAATATTATGCTCTACTATTTATTTTAGTTTCCACTAAAATAAAATAAAATGCTCTGCCTTCACACACACAAAATAAAATGGGGGGGGGCTGGAGTTAAGCACCTACTAGTAGGAATCACAAGCTTTTTAAGCCCTCATATGACCATACCATATGACCAGGGGCTAAGGATTTCAATGGGTGTGTGCAACTTACTATTTTGGGGTGTGTCAAACTTTTTTTGTTTTCGGAGAAAGTCACATCCAAAAACTTCTTCTCTAAAAAAAAACTATTAAAAAAAATTCTGGACTGTCTTGTGAAATGTGAAAACCGCCCAACAAGAGCCCAAGCAATGAAAAATGAAACAAGAGCACGACCATCTTGGTACCCTGCTAAATGAGGAAAAGACCTAATCCTTCTATACGCAACCCAAAAATTATGCACCACACTAGAAAAAAACCCATTGTAGATCTCGAGAAATCCAACAAACCCAGAAATTGATTTCCTCAGTTTCTTTGTTGTCTGGCATGATCCTGAGGCAAAACAGTGTGTTTCTCTGCAACACATCAAAGAAACAAGAAAAAATGACTGCCTCCAGAAAATGACAATTTTACAGTAGTCTTAGGGTTTTCATGCCTTCCAGATCCAATGGTGGCCTCTATTTTCATAAAAATTCACGCAACAATAAAATACGGACAAATCCCAAATATATGAATATACAAAAAATGCTTGCAAAATGAAACTTACAGACGGATGTCAATAGCAATCTCCTGCTCTAATACCATAAAAGGAATGATAATCATATTGTACCAAGCAAGAACATAGATGCTAAAACCAATAAGATGAAAGAAATTCACTAGAATAACTTTACATAAACCTTTGCAAACAAATGAGCAGCAATATCATATATTATTATGGAACTCAAAGAAATATAATGAAATACAATGAAAATGGGACTTGCTTATATAGGCAAGGAATAACAATATAAGAACCAGTGAAGGTCATAAACCAAGCCATAAATCATGGAAAGAACTAATCATCAAATAACTAGTTAATTCCATAATTTAGGAGAGAACTAGACATCAAGGATCTAGTCAATACCATAGATCAAGGAAAGAAACTATACCTAACAACTAGATAATATCCCTCTAATATATAAGTAAATAAAGATAAATATCCACCACACATAAGAGAGTGATGTTAAATATAATAAAGGTAAATAAATTTCCTAGGTGAACATGAGCTAAGGTAAATACCTACTCTAACAGGAGCAAATACCTTCCGACCCAGAAAAAATTAGAACCTGAGCATATAAGCAAAACACCAGCGCTTAGATCGGAAACTAGCGCCTAGGGTTCCACTGACCTCTTGTGGGAATATTTCCTTCATATTTATGTACTTTTTAATCTTCATCGAGCCTTTATAATGTTGTTTCCAACCTATTCAAAAATTACTCAGTCCATATCATCTCCAGATTGCACATAATCAGCTAAGTCGTCTCCCTCTCTCATTTTCTTAGGGTTTATATTATTGCATGCTTATTTCTTGTGTTCTTACTATAATTTCTCATCTATATATCATTAGTTATAGTAGTTTTGTCTAAATTAAGGTTTAATTACAATATTATATAAAAATTGTGCCCCTCTCCTATTGGTTGGAATTTGCAAGTTAAAACATAAAACAAAGCTAAAAATTTCATGTGGTGACTTAAGTGAGTTTTTAACTTGAGGTGGGCCCCATTCCCCCCCCCCCAAGTGTATTTTGGAACTTCATTTTCCCCTTTGGCATACTTATAAGGTGCAATTACACTCAAAAAGTGTTCCCAAGGGCAAGAGGCTTTCATTCTCCCACCTTGCACTCCTCCACTCTCCCACATTCCCTCCTCCTCTTCCACTTTCACCATATAAAAATCACTCATCATTTCAGCCATTTAAAACACATTTGGAGTTGGTTCACCACGTTCAAACACCAAAAAACTTCCCTTTGTGACCTAGACATCAAAATCATGTTTTCCTCATAACTTTTGATTACATATTTTGTTTTCCTCCAAAACTTGACCATCCTTCCTCTACATAATACCTTTAATATGAATGTAAGATATATTCCATTGATGGTCTAAAATTTTTCATATCCATATGAAATTTCCAGAAAAACATAATGTTTTGTTAGATCTATTAGTTTAGGATTTATTTTCCTCACTTTACTTGTATTATCCTACTCGAGATATTCCACCTCAATTGGAGTTTCCCTACAATTATGGGATATTATTTCTTAGGTGCACACTTGACTACACTATTCTAGGTGTTGTTACCACTTGATCACACTATTTTAGATGTTAGTCCACCACTTGACTACACCATTCTAGTTGTTGGTTACCACTATTACATGTGGAGATTGTCATGATTCTAGGAGGAGGTTGCACATTCACCCTCCTATATATACAGCTCTTGCCATTATTTTATTTGATTGTATTGATTTGAAGCTATTTTTGTGTTATTACAATTATCTCTCTTGTATTTCACAATTTACATTTTTGTATGCTTGCATTGCTTTTTCTTGGAACAATTCACGTCTCACATCATTCACCTATGCATTCTTTGAACCAATATATCTATGGCGCTTCCTCCAATATGGTATCAGAGATGAGATGGTATTCAGCTTGTCTGGTTAATATTCTACAAATTTATTTTCATTTGAGATCAATATTTTCAAGTATTTGGGTGTTATTGGTTGTTGATTTTGACTTTTTCTGGGTATATATAATATTTTTGTAGGATTATGAGGTGTACATACATGCATAGTGCATAAACAATTTTTTATATTTCTTTTATGCATGTCAATCATTATTACAAGTGTTTCACCTCAAATTAATGTGATAAAACATATAAGTAGGTAATGGACATAGGAGGAATACATGTGTTATGTAGACGGTATAGAAGGCATTGCACACATTGTAGACATTGAATCGGACTAGTTGTAGAGGAGCTTCCCTTTGGCTAGAAGGAATGACCTGTATAAGAAACACAAGAAGACCACCAAATAGTATTAAGTAGCAAGAGTCAGAGCACTACCTAGCACGGCTAGATCTGGGAAGCGTGACACTTCCTTGAATGGCTTTCAATCCTCTATTTAATACAACTTAACGTAATAAATAACACTTCTTATTGTATTTGATAAGATTTAGGTATCTCCTATTAACATACAACAAGTGAATTTAACTCAACAAGCAATGGTTAGAATTAAATCCATATTATTAATGGTTTGGTTTGGATATGTAGGTATAGCAGAGGCTGAAGGTGAGGTCTGGGTGAAATTAGGCAAGGTTTTGGGTTGTTTTGGGGAAGTTGTTAACTCATTGTTATAGAAAAAAATTTAGTCTCAAAGACTGGTATCAGTTGGTCAACCGATGCCAGTATAGGAGATAGACCGACGTAGGTTAGCTAACCAATGTCGAAAAAATAGGAGTTTTGGCCTCTCTGTGATTGCACAGAGAGCTAAGGAAGTTTGGGGAAGGATGGAATGGTTTTGATTAAGACTTATCAAGGTACATAGGGTAATAGGATAGGTGAAATGGCTCTGGTTGGTAGAAAAGGTGATAAACAGGTAGAAGGTGGTAATGAGACAGAGAGAAATTAAATGAAAGCAGTAAATGAAATGATTAAGATAAAACACACAAGCTTAATAAGTAAGAATTATTTACTTATCTGATAAATTGTGTAGATCTGAATGTGGTAGGAATGGTTGATCATTTAGAGATGAAGTGTGATTGCGTCTAGTGCTAAAGTAGCAGTGCATGTGTGCTCTGTCATGTCAACCTGAAACTATGGATGGGATGATCAGATGTTGGTGGAGGTGTGATGTTCTCTAGTTCGTCGTCGAGACGCTTGAGTGCTGGAGAGTTTGAATTCCAAATATCTATGAATGAATGAATTAGATAACCCATGCAAAGAGTTATAAACCCATATTTAAGGGTAACCAATGGTTGTTAGGGAACTAGCATCAGCTGAGGGAAAACCAGTGTTGGTTAGGGAGAATTAGTCAAAGTTACCAAAAATAGCCTGATCTTCACTATTTTTGGTGGGATCTTGATTGCTAATTTGGATCTCAAGTGAGGATTGGTGCCTAGATAAGTTGGAGTGTTGTTGGAGAATGAATAGGACTTTAATTTTAGGGTTAGACTAAGTCCCAGTTGGTTGGGATAAGTAGGGACCTAGTCGTAGTTAATCAATAGGCTAGGAATAAGTCCATGGTGAGGTATGTAAGTGAGGTGTAAATTAACTTAATTAAATTAATTAATAATGTGAGGATGAATATTAATTTAATTATAAGTGATTAAATTAATATCCAGGTGTGAAAGGGGAGTATGGCTAGGCATATGCATTACATTGATTAATTGAAAGGGGCCAAAGGAGTGTGACCCAAATTAAGGTTAGGTTGCCCCAAGTATGGGTGGAGGTCATGCCCCTCAAACTAGGAACTGATGAAAGGTTAAGCTTAGGAGGTGAGTGGTTTGACAAAATGATATGTGATGAAAAATGGTGTGTAGGTAGTGATGATATTAGCATGGATAATAGGCAGGGGCATTCAAACACATGCACACGTATAGAATGCAATAAGGTACTAGGTTGAAGAGCTCGTAAACTGTACTTCATCAAATTTTGATAGGCTTATCTAAACAAGGTTGATGTGATCCAGGTATCCAAGTTATAGGATATGGTCCTAAAACACAACTAGGCTAGGTGTAGGAACTAGATTTAGGTTTGTTTCAAAGCACCAAAAGGTTTGGCTAGGATAAATATCATGGCATTAGGAAAGGCAAGGTCATTAGGCTAAACAACATGAGCAGCGTCATCGCAAGGTAAAGTGAGTAAGTGAACTTGAGTGTCAAATGGGAGAGGTCAGGTTGGGTTGATAGGTAAGGCTAATAGGTAATGCCATGGGTAAGGATTTGGTATAGGAACAAATGTGCCCCGAATGAAATGAAGGTTGGTGGCTAGGTTATAAGGGAATAAGGTGAGCCACAAGGGCTTGGGTAAGGGTGGGGGTAGCTATAAAATTGATTTTTGGCAATCCCATATGGTGAAGTTAGGAAAAATGGGTTTAGGTATGGTGACTAATACCAGTCACGGGTAAACCGATACTAGTCAAGAGAAACTAGCTTCGTTCAACTAGGGCTTCTGACCAACATCGATCATTCAAATTTGGGAATAAAACACAAAAACTATGTTTTTAAAAGTTCATTTATGCATTTCTACTTTAGGAAAATGACAGAGAGGACAAATTTGGGATTTTGACGTGGGATAAAGTGACAAGGCTATTGTCCAAGCTGATTTAGAGCGAGTTGAGAGGAGGAAGGAGTGGATTTTGTGGACCCGCGAGATTGATTTGAGTGATTTCATTAGTTGATTGTTGAGAGAGTAATTAAGCCATGATAGAGGTAGGAGAGAGAGTTTAAGTACCTATAGTTCAGAGGCCAGAGATGCCACCAAGGAGATGGTGTCGATTAGAGGTAGGATTCAATCCTCAATGTTTGTTTGTCATTAGACTTTGAGGTAAAAATGAAGAAATGGGGTTTGAAAATGTAAATGTGAAATTTGGTTAAAAATGAATGAAATTGGTTATGAGGAGGGTGGAATTTAGGCTAAATAGGTGGGAAAATGAATGAGTGTGGGAATTAGATGGATTTGGATAGGTTTTAGGTTGTTTTTTTAATTTTTTTGAAAGTTGGGGCCTGGGGGTTTGGCTTTGGGGCCGAACCCGTGACCAATGTCGTTCAGGCATTGGCCGATGTAGGTAGGTTTGATGATGTTTGTGGGTAAAACAGGTGACTAGTGTTGGTCACTGTAAAAATTTACTAGGCCCTAAAATTCTTAGGTGTAGAGGGAAAAAATGGGATAAAATGAAATGGTAGAATAAATAGTTAGGTAATGGGGTAAAAGTAGATAGATAAGGGGTATAGAAATATATAATTAGGTGGGTGTAGGGTGAATGTAGGGAAGAATAGGTGTGTGGTAGGTGAAGTAGGTGTCAAAGAATGAAGGAAAGAAAGGGAAGAAATAGAATATAGGGGAGTATTTAGGCTAGATAAAATGTATAATAGGTAAGTGCAATAGGTAGGAAATGGATAGGTAGGTAGGTAAACAATGTGCGTTGGATGGGACTAGGTAGAAGTGAAGAGATGAGTAAAATAGGTGAGTACTTGACATTTTTGATGGTATGGATGTAGGCATGGCACTAGATGACGATGCCTGATAGAGTGTCACCTCTATTGGTACATATGTGAGTGAGTGTCAATGAGGAGGAGTGGGACCACATGAGATATGTGGGACTGTTGAGTGTTCAGAGATATAGGTGTATCATTCGAGATCATAGTGTGATGGCTGCTCTCATTGATAGATGGGACGCAGTGACCAATATCTTCAACTTACCTATTGGTGAGATGACCATCACACTAGAGGATATGTACCAAATTTTATAGTTATCAATCGTGGGGGAGCCAATATATCAGATATCATCAAATGAGGCATTTGATCCTATTGTTGTCATCTTTGGATAGGTAGTGGGTGACCTGATTGAGCATAGTCCCATCATCATTTATGGGTTGATGTACATTACACATCCTAAGGAGACTAGGTTGGTAGTGTTGATGATGGTGTTGGTGGGATGCTACACACTCCCGAATTCAAAGGGCGGTGGGTTTCCCCAAGCATTGATGGGGGTATTATGGGATATGATTGAGGAGTGCATTTTTTCACATGGGATTCTACATATCTGGTGCAACTATATAGGTAGATTTGGTCCAATCAGAGGATGTAATGGTATGACATATGTTGTACATATTTATTACATTATTGGGTGTATGAGCACATAGTTATTGTGCGCCCACATGGACTTCTGCTAGCATATTGGCATCATGGTGTTACTAGAGTTAGATATAGGAGATGGTTAGAAGTAGAGGCTCATCCACGAGTTAAGGAGGTCACACACGTTGTGACCTATTATATGCGAGAGTTAGAGGGGTTATATGTTATGGACATAGTATGGCATCCATATGTGAATTTTCCATCATATGGAGGTATGGTAGAGGAGTTGCAAGGTTTAAAATTAGTTAGACAGATACATGGAAGGCGTGTTGGTCAGCATGAGATGATTCCAATGGATAGGGTCTGACACCAGTTTGAGCTACAGAAATATATACCTCCTCCATTTCCTTCATATCGCAAAGACAATGTGGAGATACCATCATCTCCACCACATCTGACAGAACCATCAGGGAAGGAGGAGTAGGTATCAGATAGGAGGATAGATGACACGGGTGAGACGGATGGTTACATATGTTAGTGGGCAGGCCAGCTACAGGAATTACTACCATGGCCAAGTTAGCCATACTTAACCATAGTGATGGTGCAGAGAGATTCCCTACAAGGGTAGGTGACTGCCTTATAGGTGTAGTTGACACAGGTGCAAGCACATGTAGCTACCCTGACAAGACAGGTGACAACTTTATAGGGGCAGATAGCATAGGTGCAGGCTCAGGCTCCTACACAAGCACCCATCAGGAATAGAGGACAGGTAGTAGTCTTGCAATCTCAGGTTATAGTTTTACAGGGTCAGTTAGCAGCAGCCCATGCACAAGTCATGACATTATGGGTGTAGATAGCTACACAGGTTCTAGCGTAGGCACCAAGACAGGGTTGCGTTATAAAGGTAGGAGGCCAGGGGCTACATGTACAAGGACATGGGCCACTTTTATTAGGGAAGGGTCCATAGGTTGGAGTTAGGGTGATGTCCCCACCCTAGATAGTGTCTATAGAGAGGCTCATGGATTCCTTGAACAAGGCTCGGTATTATCAGGACAAGCTAGCAGACGTAGGTATTAAGGTTATATCATACACCAAGCATATGGCCCAGCAGGTGGCTAGTCAAAGGACTAGTACATGGACCTGCAGTACTAGTCCACAGGTAGCCATCGGCCTCCTAGACATGGTGAGAGGGAGGTGACGATGACCAGCCAAGGGTGGGGAGATGATGAGTGGATGGAGGGTAGGACCGGCTGAGGTTCAAGTGATAGCGGAGATGAAGGACCTAAACTGGAGTGAGACATGATGATATGTGCTACCATATTTTGATTGTTAATATATATACCAGCATGTGTACTAAAGATGCAAGATTTTACATGAGATTTTTTGAGATATTATTATTATTTATATTTGTGTATATATGTATTGTTACACATACATTCCCTTGTTAGCAAATTTTAGGTTTGGAGCATGGATTAGCTTTGATTTCTTCTTCTATCTTCCTACTAATATATCACACACACCATTGATTGCACACATACACATGTTGAACATAGATATAATCAACACACTTCTTATTATATTAACTTATAGTAATCAATATATTCATAGTGCATACACATTGTTTACTATAGACTTCTATTACAATCCAATTTACTCTCTTACATTCTATATATTTTCCCATAGTTATGCAATCCATTATATAGGAGCTGCACACTAACAACTCACATAAAAATCTCTATCTTATATGAAACCTCTCAACAATTTCTTTGGTTGTGTATGAAACCAATTCTCCCGAATGGTTTCAACTAATTAGAAATACTAGTAATAAAACAATTCCATATTGTTTTATTATCCAACTTACTAACTTACTTAATAACTAGTTACCATATAGTAAATACTATTTACTATATGTGACTTCACATTTACATTACAATTATATTATCCATGATAATATTATATCCACAATAATAATATCCTAATGTTCACACTAGAACATAGAATAACTTTGACACACCCCCTTAGTGTGAACATTGGGAAAGATCTCCTAGAAACATTGAACTTGTCGGAGTAGCCATTGCTACTGGATCTTGCTGCTAATGATCATCCTTGTCATATGAACATCTTCATCGAATGATCACCTTCCAAAAAAGTACCTTCCACTGAAGTATGATAGTCAGAGGACCGTACGATAGTCATAGGACCATACCTAGATGTTTTTCCCATGTAAGCTGAGTCAAGCAGTTTGCTTCTTCCACACCAAATAGACACTCAGGAACTATTGTTAGTCTATGTAAACACATTAAAATCAAAACATGAAAATAGTTTCACCCCCTTGTTTATAAACACACCACACAATTGAAACAGAACATCACCACATTTTTATGTGACCCCGTCGTTGGTGAATGACGAGAGGACGTTGATTATTCTCCTTCCTCCAACAAGAGAATATTCTACCATAGGAATTCCTCGTCACTAGGACATGAAATTTCTTCATCAGTTGAGTAGGCTTCCCAATCAGTTTCTACTTTAGCTAGAAGGGCTTTCTGATCTATCTTGTCATCAAGAAGATCCTGAGCTCTCTTTTTATAGTTCAGTATTACATGCCCAATCTCATTACAATAAAATCATTTTATTTTCCCATGTGAAGGAACCTGCTTTGGTTTTTTTTTTTCTTCTTAGACAAGGATCTAGGTTTTTTTCTTACATATAGTACTTCTTCATGTTCTTCATGAATACTCTGTTCTAACAATGTATAAATCACTCCTTCTACACTAATAGTAACTTTACTCAAAGTAAATACAATATTTGAGTAACTCTTAGGCATGTTATTAAGAAGAATAGCTTTAGCACCATCATCTTTTACATGTTCTTTAATTCCAACAAGTTGATTCAATAAGGAATGGAACTTACTGATATGATCTGTGATTTTGGAAATATCTTCCATCTTTAATCCATATAGACATTGTTTTAGTGACGTCTTTGTTGTTTCTACTTTAGATCTGAAAAACTTGTTGAGGGAATCCCAAATATCCTTTGCATATTTGGATAAATCCACATGGTGTAAATAGGATTTTGACAACCCTAATACAATAGTCCCCATGGCTCTCTGATCCTTCACATTCCACTTTTCCAATTCATTTCCTCTAGTGGGTGGAGTTGAATTCGGTTTCACCACATCCCATAGATCCTTCTCTATGAGATGCAACGACATTTGTAGCTTCCAGGTGTGAAAACCTTGGCCTTCAAATATATCTATCTAGTTTAGATTATTCATTTCCATATTCTTCAAGTACTATTAACCAAAATACTGAAATATTCTTGTAATAAATATTTTTTTTCAATAATAATACAACAAATACACTATCAATGATATAAGTATTTATATGTATTATTTTTTTATTTTTAACAAAATTGTTCACGTGACTTAAAAAATTATTTTGTGATTCTTCTACAAAGAATCTGATATAGTTAAAAACTACAAAGTTGTGCGTCTTTTCAATACCTTTCCAAAAAAAAAAAAAAACCTCAATCTGACATTTTATGTCAAAGTTATGTCCATTTTACTGAACACTACTTGGAAGATTTTTCATGATGGATTTCTTAAACTGATATTGTCGATCAAAGAATACTTGTCTAAAATCACACAAGGAGTCTGCACGAGATAGTAGGCCAAGAAAAAATTTGCAAAATGACAAGAGGGACCCGTGCGTGCAAGGCAAGTTCATATTCCGATACTTAGCCGATTTTGAGCATGAAGATCTATTTTTAGAAGATGGCATGCG
Source organism: Taxus chinensis (assembly GCA_019776745.2). Taxonomy (NCBI): domain Eukaryota; kingdom Viridiplantae; phylum Streptophyta; class Pinopsida; order Cupressales; family Taxaceae; genus Taxus; species Taxus chinensis. Next base: position 984,493,563 of record CM034146.1, read on the forward strand.
GAACACATCAACAATGCAGAGATGTGCATGCCATGCATTGTCTATATTTGGAGAAGCGGTTTAAAGTGTCTATGCATGAAGAAAAGATAAGAATAGACATTGACACTTTAGTTAAACTACAAGAGAACTATAGATAGCACACTTGCATGTGTGGCTATAATTTTAAACAGCGTGTGGCTATCAATAGCATGTGACCTATTTCTAGATTAGTTAAGCAGTGAAGGGAAAGTCCCCACCCTATATATATGATGTTAAGTGCATAGTAGAAAGATATAGAGAGAGATCAGAGAGTGGTGTATGTATGATTTTGAACGTATGAATGTGTGTATCAAATCCATACGCGCCTTGGTATAAAATTGACACTATTGTAAGGAGCTTCTATATTTATTAATAGATAGAAAGATATTGGTTGAATCTAAGTGTCATTATGTACAATTGAGTAGTGCATGTTATTAATTCAATCATGATTAATTTTTAAGCTTGTTCTTTCATAGATCTTGGGGAAGCTTGCACTATAGAGTGATGGATTAGTTATGAATCTATATGTTTCTATTTTCATCATGTTAACATCCTGTTACAGCAACCCTAAAAAGGGACTTGGTACCTTTGCACACTTTGGGTTAGCGCTCAGTCTAGGCTAAGTGATGTGTCAGTGCGACTAGGGTGTTATCTTGTGAATTCTAGGCTACATCATTAGTTTCGTTTCCAGGACCTCTTTTTCAATTGTTTTCAGGAGGGTTTGCGATGAAGACTTACCGGTTAACTCTGGAAAGTATTGAGGAATGGATACATGATCTGGGAGGAAGAATATTCACGACGGTTCAGCAGTGGATCTAAGTTTAACACACACATTTGGGTAGAACAGAACCTGTATGATAGCTTATATGAGAGCATTTCCACTATGTTTCCAGTAAAACTATACGAGTGGCTTATTGCTTATGCATCTTAGTGGAATTAGAGGTATCACGCACTTGTTTGGACACAAGAATAATTTTAGGCCCTTTATAATGATGATCTGATTTGGACTCGTGCAGTGGATATATTGTTTCATGGTGTTCTAAATAGTTATATTCTAGAATATTCAATTTTGACATACTCTTGCCTAGAGGTCGCTGAATTTTAGTTTTTGAGGTATCCAAGAGGAACATATCTACACGGTATTCCACTAGCAATCAAAATATTAATGCTAACCCTGAACCTGGAGAGTAAACCGATGGCTAGCTAAACTTCACCACACGTGAAGGTAGGAACAGGTTTGGTATTAAGATGGCAGACTTAGTAGCAGAAAAGTAGAGAAAAGAAAGGCGGCTTAAGTATAATGAGGTGCGCGAGAGGGAAATAGAGAAGCAGCATTCCATTGTAGAAAGTATGGAGTTGAGGAGAGATTTGGCTCGTGAAGGATTTACAGCTCAAGTAGAAGACATGGAGCCAGAGCATCAGGAACTCCCCCATCTTGGAAAGCATGACAGAGATCCCTTCTCAGCCTCACATAGAAGTGTGTCAGCAGAGACTACTTGGGCCGTAGGCATGCATCTTAATCCACCTGATGACCTAGCCTTTGCACTTGGTTTTTTAGTATCTAGTACGACAAGTAACTAGAAAATTAACTTGGGAAGTAGGAAAGCGGGACTAAGTTAGGGGTCAAGTACATCAATGGCAGGATAGATGGCTTCAATGTCATTTAGAGGAGCATTCTTAGGCATGTCATCCACACAAAAGGACTCACCTCTGGAAGTGGAACTACTTCATAGACTGTAGGGGTTCTATACATTACTATTTTTGAAACACATTGGAGTACATCTATAGGCCCTATTTCAACTACAGGTGGCAGATCAGGAGGTATAGGTGGTTCTAGTTCTGGTGGATCTAGTGGTTCTGGAGGTAGAGGGAACCTAAGAGGTTCTGGATCAGGTGGTCAAGGTCCACAGCAACCATAGAATATCTATATGGAGATGTCTCTTCATCTCCCAGAGTATATAGGTATAGAGGATGCTATCAAGCATGTGCATATGTGTGAAATATTATGGCGCACTAAAGGGATTATAGTTGCTGAGTGAAAGGCAAGTCAATTCGCTACTATGTTATAGGGGCACTGCACAACTAGTATATCCCTTGGACTTATGCAGCACTGAGGGATGCTTTCTTGAAAGAGTTCCATATCCCTGAGTTCGAGCAGAAGAGTATAAGTGTGCTCAAAGATATCGAGCAAGGCACTACTGAGAGTGTACGTGAGTCTGATGCCCATTTTATGACACTTATATCTAATTTTTCATATGATATCCATGCTAGCTAGCATGCACAATGGTTCATTGGAGGATTGATTACACCAATTAGGAGGGTGTTGTCACATAAGACATACAAAGATCCACGCAAAGCACTAGAAGTAGCTTTACATGCTGAGGCAATTGGGAGCATTGAAATTGGCGTTAGCCCATTCCTAGAGGCACATATCACAACTATGGCTAAGTAATTGCAGAAGCTATGAACGCATTCAGCCCATGAAATACGCTTAGGAATTTGGTGTATAAATTGTGAAATGGAAGGTCACACCAAGGATAGTTGCCCTCATAGATCTGTACGTTCGTTATTACTGGACTGTGAGATTTTTCATTTGAACCGTGATGCATGTCACTATCCTTTGTTACAGTGTGTAATAAGGAAGAATGTATCTTGCTTTTGTAAGATTTACAGGTCCATGGCCCATGATACTGCAGATTGTCAATTGATTGATTAAATCTAGGATGCCATAGACATTGGAATATGACAGAAAAGTATAATAGATAGTTCTAAGGGTAAGAATGAGCACCAGAACCGGGATCATAATAAAATGTGCTATGATGGGAATGAGGGGAATTTTGAAGGAATTTGTGGAACAAGACGTGGATATCATGGTAGATATGGAGGATGATGCCGAGGTGTAGGAAGAGGAGAATTCCCTCATGGAACATGTTATATGTGTGGATCTTCTAACCACTATAGGCGCGAATGTCCTCAAAACAATGCATGTTCTTTCTACAGGAAGAACCATAGCTATGAAGAGTGCTCAGAATTATATGAGCATCTAAGTAAGCAGCACAAACAAGAAAAAAAAGGTGCCATGATGGTTAGAATCTAGCACGTGGTAGGAGATCAATGGATTCCCAAACTAATCAAAGGACCTAAGGCATTGAAAATAAAGATTACTACATATGCTAAATCTATGCACGTGTGAGAGGCATTGCACCAGAAACCTACAATCACCAAGGAGGAGGTTTTGCATGCAAAGTACCCAGATCCTGCTCATCAGAAGGAAGTTTACTAGGATACCATGGAAGTGCTAAGGAATCTTCAGGGTGAGATACAGTATCTAAAGGAGTAAAATAAATCCTTCGAGATAGTTTAAACTGATATCGATGATCTAGGGGAGGTGTGCAAGATGTTGCGCCAGGAGAACATTATTCCACTGTTAGGAAGTTGATTAAAAGGGAACACTTTGTACGCAAGTCTTGAGACCGGATGGCAGATTATGCATGCAAATATTCCCCCTGATAGCATTGACTATGAAAAATAAATTACTTTGAATGTTGTTGTGGATGGGTGGCTTTTGAGCAACATATTGATAGATACATGTGCGGAAGTAAATGTGTTGACATTAGATGCATGGGTACAAATGGGGAGGCCTCCATCACAGCCATCATCTAATGTGTTGTTCATGGAAAACCAGACTAAGGCCATGCCCATAGGAGTATTGAAGGATGCATCTATAATTATACAAGGGGCCAAGTTCATTGGGGATTTTGAGGTATTAGCACTTGTAGAAGAAGAAAATTTTCCTAGCCTTGCTTGGATGCCCTTGGTGTTATGCAAATAATGCTGACTTGAGATTGAATAAAGGATATATAAGTTTTGAAAACAAGGAGGAAAGGGCTGTGATACCCTTAACAGATGGGAAGTCTACGCCATATGTTGAGCCTCTAAGTGAGGAGGACTTAAACAGAGTCTGTGTACGTGCTATTCAGGACCTGGAGGTCAATGATCCATCAAAGGAAGGCATCCTACAGTGGGAGGATTCCCATTCTATTAGTGATACTACGAGTATTTTTTGTGATAATTGGGCTCATGGTACATATGAATTGATAGGGTGTGAGGTGAAAAGTGTGGCTGCGCACAAGAATAGATTTCACTCAATTCGACGGATAGGAAGCATGGTACCTTGGTATACAGGGACATAAAATCTTCCTGCCTTTTTGAAGGCCATGGAAACGTAGTGGGTAGCTCCAGTTATGAGAAGGGATATGTTAGTATATAGACTACGTGGGACAGCAGCGTGCTGATGGATAGTCCACAGGGATAATCTTATATACTGGGAAGAGATTGGAATAGACTTTTCCACCAGGTTTATAAGAAACAATGCACAAACGTAAATCTACACTTATCATGGTGATCAACCTGTTCAACATCACATTCAGAAGTGTGAGAGACTTTGGACAGTAGGATAGGAAGCATTACCACCTTCACTCTAGGTGCATAGATTATATTCCACACTCCAAGGATGTGCACGCGCTTGGTATGTATATGCAAAACTACATAGAGAAACTGGAAACTACAAAAATTTGACTCCAACTATGATCCAGACATTTGACTACTTATCGACTAAACCTACTGTAGCATAGGCATTAAAAAAATTCAAGCACTTAACTATGGGAGATAGTCCAAAATCAGAACAGCATATTCAGGAATTATTCAGGGAGACAGAGTCCGGAGCATGTTTTAAAAAGGATGAAGAAATAGACTCTGAACTACTTGAGTGTGCTTTCCTTGAGAAAGAGAAAGGAAAGATGGTCTACATCATGGATAATGAGGAAGTTGAGAACCTGGATATTGAAAATTCACACAGGGTGCGCAAGGTCTCAGATAGTGAAAAAAATTATGCACGTGCCTACCATGAACCCATAAAGACAAAGAAGGTGAATATAGGTTTGGAGGCTGAGCCTAAGGAGGCCATAATTGGAGACTACTGGTCAAACTTGGAGGTAGCAAAGATCATAGAGTTACTCAAGGATTATCAGGAATTATTCCCTCGAGGATATCATGAACTGAAAGGCATGCATGAATCACTTGGGGAAATGAATATAAAACTTAAGGATGGTGTATGACTAGTTAAGAAGAGATCTTACAGAATGAATCCTAATTTACACGAAAAGGTGAAAGAAGAAATTGATAAAATTTTGAAATCTGGAATATCAAGCCCCTTGATGAGTCAAAGTGGGTTAGCCCAATGGTGATAAGTATCAAAAAGGACGGACATATTAGGATATGTGTGAACTATAGGGAGCTGAATGCTACATGTGTCATAGATCCTTTCCCTACGCCATTCACTGAGGAAATACTAGGAGTTGGAGGGCGTGAAATATATTCTTTCACAGATGGATGTTCTAGGTATCATCAGGTTAGGATCACTCAGGAAGATCAAGAAAAGAAAACATTCACTACTGAATGGGGTAGATTTGCCTATACTGTGATGCCCTTTGGATTGAAAAATGCGCCTATTGTATTCTCATGCATAGGTATTCAAGCATTCAAATATTTTATTCACAACTTCTTACAGGTTTATCTAGATGATTGGACAGTATGTGGGCATGTGAAAGACCATTGTGACAATTTTTGCTTAATGTTTGAACGATGCAGACAATTGAGTATCTCTTTGAACATTAAGAAATGTATCTTTACAACGCCATTTGGGATATTGTTAGGACATATAATCTGCAAGGAAGGTTTACTAGTTGATCCAACCAAAGTTGCAGTCATTTTAGACCTGGAAACACCTACCAGTCAAAGTGGGGTGTGTGGATTTTTAGGTCTATAGAATATTATAGAAAATTCATAAAAGGGTATGCCAGAATTGCAGCACCCTTGGAAGAATTACTAAAGGGGAAAGGTACATTTTATTTGCGGAGAACTAGTGCGTGTTTGAGGTATTAAAAGAGAAACTTACTACCACACCCATTTTGTGTTTTCCATCATGGGATAAGCCATTCCATGTGCATGTGGACGCTTCTGGTATGGCCATTGACATTGTGTTAGCTCAACCTAGTGAATCTATTATTGATCATCCAATCTATTTTGCTAGTATTAAGTTGACTCCTGTTGAATGGAATTATACAACTACAGAGTGTGAAGCTTTGTCAATGATCTATGCATTCTACAAGTTTTGACAGTACTTGTTAGCAACACCATTTATGTTCTATACAAATCACATGGCATTGAAGTACTTAGTAAATAAGCCCTTCTTATAGGGGCGCATATGCAGATGGGTGCTCCTATTTCAAGAGTTTGACTTCACAGTTGTGGTGAAGCTAGGGAAGAGTAATTATGAACCAAACCATTTATCTAGAATCGATTCAAGAGAGGATTCATAGATAATTGAAGAGACAATGTCGGATGCACAATTATACATGTTACAATGCATGCCCATGGAATTAGAATACATTGATGTCTTTCTACGAACAGGTATGGCACCAGAAGAAATGAAAGCATTAGAAAAGAAGCATCTTGTTATATGTGCGGCACCATTTATGTTAATCAGTGGTGACCTATACAAGCTAGGTAGAGATGAAGTGTTACGTTGTTGTGTGTTAGCGCATGAGCACAAGGATATGATGGAAGAGGATCATGGTGGCATTGTAGGAGGTCATTATGTAGGTGATGCGACTGCCCAGAAGATCTTAATTGTTGGATTGTGGTGGGAGACACTGTATAAAGACTGTAAAGATTATTGTAAGGCGTGTGATCATTGTCAGCACCTAGGAAAACTAGGGAAAAGAGATGATATTCCTTTGAGATTGATTACTAGTGCCAAGCCATTTGATAACTGGGCCATTAAATTTGTAGGGCCTATTTCGCCAGCACGCACCAGACTAGATCACCCTATATCATTACTTGTATAGATTATCTCACACTGTGGGTAGAAGCAGCACCTACGAAAGACTGTATAGTAGCTACAGTGGCTAGGTTTCTATGGGAGAATGTTCTTACACACTATGTATGTCCTTTAAGCTTGACAAGTGATAGAGGTACACACTTTTTGAATGAGACAATCAGGATTTTATTAGATGAGTTTATGGTTGTACACCATAAAACTACACCTTACCATCCTCAGGAAAATGGAACTGTTGAGGCTTTTAACAAAATTTTGAGCCAAACTTTGACAAAAATATGTGATGTTGGAAGAAAGGATTGGGATGAAAAAGTGTCAACTATGCTTTGGGTATATAGAACAACTTACAAGAGATTGAACAAGGCCACACCATTTCAGTTGGTGTTTGGCACAGAAGCTATTCTTCCTATAAAATTTATGTTACCTTCTTTGCACATTACGCATGCAGGAGGTCTAGCTGATGAACAAGATTTAGAAGAATGTATTGTAAAGATGATTCAGCTAAATAAACATCGAGCCATAGCATGATGGATTCAGAAGTAGGAAAATACCATGCAGAAGGCATGGCATGACAGAAACATAAGGGATAAGAAGTTTGAGATTGGACAAATGGTGCTTCTTTATGACTCAAAGTTCTTGCACCATCGAGGTAAGCTCAAAGTACATTGGTTAGGGCCGTATATTATCACTTCTATACTTGAATAAGGTGCATTCCATTTAGAAACACTTAATGGAACATGGCTACCCGGTTACTTTAAAGGGAGTAGGTTGAAGCCCTACTATAAATAAGTCTTATTGGTGTTTGTAATAAGACAGTATTTCCATTTAGTTTAGGTTTTCAATTATGTATTTCCTTAATGTATTTCCTTCATTTTCATTATGCTTTTTCAATTTAGTTGTTGTTAGTGTAATAAGCGCGCTTGCATGCATGAAGCTAATTATTGTATGAAGAATGTTTATGTGCAGAGGACTGCACATACTTTTAGTGTGGGGTGGTTGTCGTTACCCAAGAAAAAGACTGTAGGATTTGAAAGGTGAAAGGAATAAGCTGATACGGGCGTGCTTTAAGTCAAAAGAAGATTGCTTCTCAAAAGGTGACCAAGGATGGAGATGAATGAACAATATAACATGAGGTAAGTGGGGGCCACATTAGCTACTAGGAGAAGGTGCAAAGATGAGGTACTCAGGCATAGGAGCGCACACTCAAAAAAAATCTTTGACCAGTGGGTAGGACGGCGAGCTAGAAGGTTATAGCTAGGCACGAATATGTACTGTGTAGAATGAATGAATTTGGTCAATGAATGAAGGGATATTTGGTAGGTGAGGAGCAATAAATGCATCAAAATTTGAAAAAATTATATAAGGATGGGATGCATTTTCATTTTTACCATTGCAATTAAGAGTATTTAAGAGAAGAGCCAAGTGTGAAGAGCCAAGTGATTGCATTAAGGTGTGAATGGTGTGAAACCAAGAGTGACAACTAGATCTGTTATGAAGTTTGAGTGAAGCAGGGAGATAGATAAGAGTTAGGTTATGAAGTTTCCACCTAGGGCATACTTGTATTGAGCTAGGGTTTGATTTGCGAAGTTGCAGGGTTGAAGAAGAAACATTTGTAGGGTAGAAATGGCACTAAAGAAGGCATCTACAGCAAGAGTAAAAGGAAATAAGAAAGTAGTTGTCGAGGAAGAAGAGATGGCACCTGAAAGCCATTTTTCAGAGATGCAATACCCAGAAGGAGTCATTGTTGGCCAAGAATGGGATTCACCCATTAGAAAAAGCAAAGTGAATGAATATAATCACAAGACATAGGAAAATAAGAAGGAGCTCAATTCCTTGCTTATGGATAGAACAAACAAACGCATGGCAAATGACATGCCAGTATATGACGATGCGGGTGAAATTTTTTTGAAGAGAATTGGGGTGTATTAATTGTATGAGCTGCCATATTTTGAGAAGTATGAGCCCTTGTACCAATGGCTCATGAGAAGGGTACACGAAGACTCCTACTTTACAGGATGCAGAGTTAGAATTTCATCGGCACAGGAGAAGACATAAGAAGTGATCTTAAAGATAAAGCCACAATTTTATAGACCAAACAGGATTTGGGATACCTAAAGGGTCCATGCGGAATGGACATAGATAAGTTGAAGAACTATCTAATTGTACAAGTTGCAGCACACTTGGTTACCAAGTTAAATGATCAAGAGCGGTGGTCATAGGTAAACACTATGTGGTTACATGTGGTGCGTAAGATGTCAAAAGGGACAATCTACAACATTACAGGCTATATTGCAGAGAAAATAGTCAAAGAAGCATGCACAGGGGGAAAGATCAGTTTTTGGGTTGTTCTGCTATCACTAGTCTTCATGGATATTGGAGTACCAGATGGACCAAAGGATAAAATATGGGAATACCCCGTGGAGAACAAGTCCCCAGCTGAGAGATTCGGCAAGTACCTGTGTACGGGGACCATGATAGATGAAGTTAAATAAAGGGCAGAGAAGTGGTATGACATGCTCCACATGGCATTTGGGGAAGAATGGCGCATTCCAAAGGACCTACAAATAGTGGTAGGAAAACAATTTTAGTTTGATATATACCAGCATTTTTGCATCGCATGTTTTCTAATGAAAGATGGATCCTGGAGCCCTTGGTGCAAGTTACCTTACGCATTCACTGCAAGGTATTTTCAAGAATTTGTTCACATATTTACAGACACATGCAGATTGATCTTTAATGCAGACAAGGTAGATTGTGACTACCATACATTGAGGAAGAAGTATGTATATCCAGGTAGAAGCGTCTATACGGAGAGAATCATTTCAGAGGTTTTGAACATCAAACCAATAAGCTTGGTTGTAGCATATGTGGGGGTAGAATTGGTATATCTCTAATTGAAACCAAAAATGGAGAATAATATATATGTGGAAAATGAGTTCACACTTCCATCACCACCAAAAGGGAAGTATACACTGGAGAATATCCCAGTGTTCAAGCCCACAGAGCAAGTTAAAGTGAAGGATGAGGAGGAAGAGCATGAAGATAGTGGTGGTTTGGAGCATAGGGGTAGGAGACATCCTACAAGTCAGAGCGAAGCTGAGCGTGTTGTTACACCACCTTGGCCACAAGAAGGGGATGAAGAGGACTTGAATGCAGTCTAAGGGGATCACAAGTTTAAAAGAGTATTCAAGAGAACAAGGACCCAAGGTGCTACCCCCAACCACTATGCGCAAATCACCCCGACTCTCCCCACAAAAGGAAGCAATTGTGCAGAGAAGGAGTAAGTTGAAGTTGAACGAGGAGGTGAAAGAGTCAAAAGAGAGTGTGCCTAACTCTTATACACTTCTAGAGCACATAAAAGGAAAGGATGAGGCATCAAAATAGAAGGAAAAATAAGAGAAAGGACTAGAGGAAATAGCTGCAGAAGATATTCAAGACATGGAGACACAAGTCCCAAATTTGGAGGCTCGAGTTCCTAAGCAGCAGAGGTCTAGAAGGGTAAGTGGAGAGCACATTCAACCAGACATGGTGTATGCAAAGGATGCAGGAAAGATTTTTTGTGCCCGTTTCGAGAGCACGATCACACAGAATGATCTAGTTGGCTGGGAGTTGATGGATGAAGATATGGAAACTATGCATACACGAAAGTAACTATCATAGTTGATGCATACCCACATGGATGAGCCTTACTTTTATGTGTGTGAGGAGTCATGCGTTTCAAGGTGACTGAAGAGGGAACCTCAAGCTAGACACATGATAGTAAATCCTACCGTCATGTCAGACGAGTAGGTCAGCAATGCACTGGTGAAAGTTTCTATGGAAGTGGCTAGAAGAAACATGGATAAGGCCACCATGATCAAAGCATTGCGTGAAGAGTTGAAGACAAAGGATGAAGAGATAGCACGCTTGACATAGGAGAAGGATTTTACACAAAAGAAGAATGAATTATTCATAAGCATCGTAGAGGAGATTGGGGAAACTGTAATCAAATCAAGGCCACACTTAGAACCCAAGGTACCATAGACATTTCTTTCAGTGATACACTATGTGGGAAATTTGGTGGACTTGTTGCTCAAAGATGAAACTCTATCTATACAAGCACCAAAACAATCAGAAAAATATGTCGAATGAGAGAAAGCATTTGTGATGAGAAAAATTGCATTTTATGAAGGGTTGTTGCAGGCATTACAAGAAGTCTTGAAGAAAGTAGATCAAGATTTGAATATATGCACAGCTCTAGAGGTTTTCATCAACATTAAGACATTGGAAGAGAATAATGAGGTCCAGAAAGTGATGAAGGATGAGACATTGTGCTGTGCAGAAAGGTTGTCAATGGTAAAATAGAAGTGTGAGGCCTTGGCAGCAGCACAAGAGCTGCACAAGACTCGGCTAGAAGAGCTTAGAAAGCTGATTACATAGAAGTTGGACCTTTTGGAAGGGAGGATGACATCTATGTCCAGTTTTGTGTTGGTTCTGAAAAATGAGAAAGGATAAATTGTGCGGGATCAGTTGGAATCCATTGCTATGGACATCCGAGAAAACATAGGGCAGACACTCACTGAATGGCAAGATTTTGAGGCAGCAATAAAAGAGGAATATCCAGAGTTGATGCTACAAATTGATACCGAGGAGGTTGCTTAAATAACCTCATATACATTATTTATTTGTGCACATTCTTCATTCTTATTCTTTCATTCTTATTCTTTCCTTCAAATTTTGGAGATGACCATTGTCGGGATGACAATGAGATTAGTGTTGGGTAATGTTGATCACAGAATACTTGTCTAAAATCACACAAGGATTTTGCATGGGATAGTAGGCCAAGAATAAAGGTGCGGAAGGACAGGAGGGACCCACGTGTGGAGGGCAAGTTCAGATTCTAGGACTTCTCTGATTTTGAGCATGAAGATCTATTTTTAGAAGATGGTGTGCGGAACACATAAAAAATGCAGAGATCTGCATGCCGTGCATTTTCTATACTTGGAGAAGTGGTTTAAAGTGTCTATGCATGAAGACAAGCTAAGAACAGACATTGACACTTTAGTTAAACTGTAAGAGAACTATAGATAGCACACTTACATGTGTGGTATAATTTTAAATGGCGTGTGGCTATCAATAGCATGCGACCTATTTCTGGAGTAGTTAAGCGGTGAAGGTAGAGTCCCCACCCTATATATATGATGTTAATTGCATATTAGAAAGATATATAGAGAGATCAAAGAGTAGTGTATGTATGATTCTGGACGTATGAATGTGTGTATCAAATCCATAAGCACCTTGGTATAAATTGACAGTACTATAAGGATCTTCTATATTTACTAATAGATGGAAGATATTGGTTGAATCTAAGTGTCATTTTGTACAATTGAGTAGTGCATGTTATTAAGTCAATCATGATTATTGTTTAAGCTTGTTCTTTCATAGATATGTGGGAAGCTTGCACTGTAGAGTGATGGATTAGTTATGAATCTATATGTTTCTATTTTCATCATGTTAACATCTTGTTACAGCAACCTTAAAGAGGGACCTGGTACCTTTGCGCGCTTTGGGTGAGCACTCAGTCTAGGCTGAGTGATGTGTTAGTGCGACTAGGGTGTTATCTTGCAAATTCTAGGCTACATCAAATATAAATAATGTTAAGATAAATTTGCAATATAAACATTAATCTTTCATTACCAGAGACACCATGAATTTGGAGATCCTTCTTCAAAAATTAGTGCCCATATTTCTCTTATTTGAAACCTTCTCCTGGAAACCTTCACCTGCTTTGATACCAAATGTTAGAAAATTCTAGGTTTGGAGCATCGATTAGCTTTGATTTCTTCTTCTATCTTCCTACTGATATATCACACACACCATTGATTGCACACATACACATATTGAACATAGATATAATCAACACACTTCTGATTATATTAACTTATAGTAATCAATACATTCATAGTGCATACATATTTTTTACTACAGACTTCTATTACAATCCAATTTACTCTCTTACATTCTATATATTTGCCCATAGATATTAAATCCATTATATAGGAGCTGCACACTAAAAAATCACATAACAATCTCTGTCTTATATGCAACCTCTCAACATTTTCTTTGGTTACATATGAAACCAATTCTCCCTAATGGTTTCAACTAATTAACAATACTAATACTAAAAAAATTCAATATATTTTTATTATATAACTCACTAACTTACTTAATAACTAGTTACCATATAGTAAATACTATTTACTATATGTAACTTTACATTTGCATTACAATTATATTATCCATGATAATATTATATCTACAACAATAATATCCTAATGTTCACACTAGAACATAGAATATCTCTAACATCCCTTTATATAGTTGATGATGATATTGGACTGATGATGTACTTGGTTTCATTTCCATTGTATTATTATTATGGAAACTAGGTGAGTTAGTCATGGTTGAGTTAGATGTATGCATGGTCAAATCAGAAAATGTCCAAGTTATTGTTTTAATGAAAATTAGGTTGTGTTAGGCATGATTGAGTCAAAGGTAGGCATGGTGGAGTTAGATGTAGGAATGGTTGAGTTGGATGTAAGCATGGTTGAGTCGGTATGAATTTAGAAGGTGTAGGAATGATGGATTCTAAAAATTTCTAAGTGTTATTGGTATGGAAATTATGTTGTGTTAGGCATGGTTGAGTTTGAATTAGGATTGTCAAGATATTGTTGTCATGGAACTTAGTTGGTTTTGAGGCATGGTTGAATCAAAAATTTCCAAGTTACTTTTTTTATGGAAATTATGTGTTGTAGGTATGGTTTGGTTTAATTCCCACGTAATTGGTATTATGGAAATATATATGATTCAGGTATGATGTGAGTGATGTTGTAGCATGGCAGGTATGTTGAAATGACTTATGTTTTGTGATACATTAATTTTCAAGTTATTGTGTAGATGAAAACCAACTAGGTTATGATGTGTGTGTAAAGGGGGGATGGTTAGGGGAAAGAGTGGATGAGCTAACCTCCAAGGACCCCATGCCCTCAGAGTGCTACCTACATAGTCCCGATGAAAATGGGCCTCAGGAAGATGTAGTTCTCCCATATGATATGGAAGAATAAGATTAGGTATGTGAGTAGGTTTGTGATTTTAGGTATAGGTAAATGGGCTAGTTAATTTAGGAATGGTTGTGTCTAGGTTGATTAGGCATGGTTGAGTCTAGGTGGATTAGGAATGGTTGTGTTAGATGAGTTGATTGAAGTAGACGACGAATGTAAATGGAGGTGAAAGAAGAAGAAATCCCTGAAATGAAATGTCGAAGGTCTTGTCCTGTGTAGAAGAATCGATAAGTAAGAAAAGAGGCAAACGTTAAAACAAGTGAAATACTCCATAAGTGGCAAGAACCATTATGAGCATACCAAAGATAGGGTTATGAACTAAAGACCTCTAAAGGCATTGTAGGATTGAACGTTTTAAGGGTGAAAGAATTCATATGATCACGAAGTCTGACATGTGCACCACATCCCTTGAGTAGGTATAAAATAAGAAAAAAAATGAGGGTGAGGTGGAAAATCTTGGTCAACATAACCTTGTTGTGAGACAACATGCCTCTTCTACAAGATACCCAAAACCAGAATAGGCAAGTCCATGACGAAAAAGTTGTATTTTTCTTGAATTTTTATATTTTCTTTTTAATTTATTTTTATAGCCTAATCGATGTGGGAAGTCTATGGGGGATGAATATAATATCTCCTTGAGGTCTTCATGAAGCTGATCGATGTGGGAAGCTTCCGAATATTTTTATTTTATTTTTTCAGAAACAATCTTTTTCTTAGATAGACTATGTACAATAGAGCTAGCTTTTAATAGTTGTCCTTCAACGGAATGATCTATTTATAACAGCAAGATAGAAAGATAGATGTCATTTTTTAGGGATTCATCTATTTACAAGAAGTTTGACTCAATGAGTTGAATTTTAAAATCCCATATATTACTTTTGAATTTTTTGGACTTTTAGGTCATGGACAAGACTATAAAAGAGTATAGGCTTCATTTATGAAGGCAAACCCATAGCATGCAAAGGTTAGAAATGAAAGAGATATTTTAAGTGACAAATGACCATGGGATTCCATCCTAAAAAGATGAAATTTATCCATGAGAATCATGCCATGAGTAGATCCATGGTACTCATATTTAAGATAAGGCTGAAAGGTGATGGATAATCCCACAATTTTGGTGTAGTCATTGGTCCTTCAAAGAGGTAGATGAAAGGAATGGTTACTCAAGGGACAATTGTGTAATAAATAAAAGGTGATATAGTACTTGATTCAATATTAGAATGGTTGAAGATGCAAGGCATTAAAGGGCTCGGGCTCAGGTTTACCTTCTAGATAAGATAAATGATAAGCACCTGATCCATAAGTATGAGTGACAATATAGGGTCCACGCCAATTAGGAGCAAACTTTCCCTGTTTACTTTTCTCTACTTTGGGAACATGTTGATTTTCCTTCAGGACAAGATCGCTAACCTTGAAGGTTCATTCATGGACATGTTTTTCATAGGCACATTTGATACATTTTTGGTAGATTTGAAGGTGATCGAGAGAATTTAAACGGCGTTCATCTAGAAGCTCAAGTTGGGCCAAATGGACTTGGAAAAATTCATCATCATTGAGCATGTCTTTGAGTGAGATATGAAGATATGGAATATGGACTTCGAGAGGCAAGATAGCCACCATATCATAGACCAAAGATAAATATGTAGCAGTAGTTGAGGTGAGAATACTAGTGCGATAAGCCCATAAAGCGAAAGGAATGTGTGTGTGTCAATCCTTACCAGTATTGTCAACCACTTTTATAAGAATTTTGTTAAAAAAATTATTAGTTAATTCGACTTGGCCATTTGTCTGAGGATAATAAGGTGAAGAAAAATTGAGTTGAATTTCAAAGGTGACAGAGTTTGCATAGGGTTTTGTTTATGAATTGTTTTCCGTTATCAGTGATGAGGTGGTGAGGAACACTAAAGTGAAAAATGATGTGATCATTGAATAATTCACAAATTTTATCATATTTTGTTGAAATGAGAGGGACAGCCTCCACCCATTTAGTGTAATATTTAGTCATGGTTATGATCCATTGATGACGTTGAGAAGAATGAGGGTTAATCTATCCGAAAAGATCCAAACCCCATTGGGAGAAAGGCCAAAGGTCTCTGGAAACTTGTAAGTCGTGACTAGGGGTGTGGTGAATATTAGTGTGTTGCTGACATTTTACACACTATTTGACATAGTCACATTAGTCTTTATTTAGGGTTAACTAGTAATAGTCGAGGTGAAGAATGTGTTTGGTAATGCCAAGGCCACTGAAATGACCACCGTAAATCCCATCGTGAACTTCTTTAATGGTGTAAGGGATTTCAGAACTTTTGGAGCATCATATGAGGATACCATCAAAGCCATGTTTTTAGATAATACCCCCCATGATGACATAGCGAGAGACACTTTTGAGCAAGGCTTGTTGTCCATTATGAGTGAGTTTCGGAGGTAGAATTGAGAGGGAAAGGTAATAGATGAACTTCTTATACAAAATGTCACGTGGATCGGTTTCAATTCTTCCTACAAAGTTAACGTCTAAAAAATAAATAAGAGGGTGATTGAAACCTTTATACTGTGACAAATATTTTTGAGTCAGAAGGCAAAGTAGGTATTTGAGAAGCAAGGTAGGTCATGGTATCTATGAATTTATTAGTGGAGCATAGAGTGGTTTGAAGTTCATAATGATCAAAGGTAGTCAAAATCATGTTGATGTGATGTTTATACTTTTGAAGTACCTCATTACAACACTGGTATAAACCATTGACTTGGTTCACAACTAGTTGGGACTTGTCAAAGATATTAATGGATTTAACATCTAAAGCTATGGCAGTTTGAATACCTAACACAAGTGTTTCATAATTGGTAATGTTATTAGTACAGTCAAAATCTAATTTGAAAGATAAAGGCATAGGCTCACCATCAAGAGGAATAAGGATGACCCTTGTACAACCCCCATGCTGACATTTAGAACCATCAAAAAATTAGGTCATATGATAAATGGTGTCATCAAGGGAGAGGGTATAAATGGATTCATCAGGGAAATTGAAGTTAGAATATTGATTTCTGAAAAGAGTTGCATCTACAATTTGTTTGGCGATGGTTTGTCCTTTAACAGACTTTTGATGGATGAATTCAAGATCTAGGTCTGTAAGAAACATGAGCCAATGTGTAGCATGTTGGTATTGGTAAGGCTTAGCATACATGTAATGTAAGGGGTCAGTGTTGGTGACAATAAAGGTTTTTTTTTTAGTAGGTAATGGAAAATTTTGGTGATGATGAAGATTAAGGCTAAGCACAATTTTTCGGTGTGAGTATATCTAGTCTTGTAATCTAAAAGAGTATGACTTATATAATAAACCACCTTCTCTCTATGTTGCTCATTTTGATGAGTGACAATGGCTCCCAAGGAATGATCGATGGTAGAAATGTAGAGGTAAAAGGGCTTGTCATCCTTTCGTGGGATGAGCACAGGTGGCTAGAGGAGGTTTTTTTTTAACACCTCAAAATATTTACGACACTCATCATCCTAGTTTAAGGAAACACCATTTTTAACAAGATGATGAAAAGGGTGACATCAGTCAGAGATTTGAGAAATAAAGTGTCTAATAGATTGCAACTTTCCTTGCAAACTACAAATTTGTTGAAGGTTAGTATGTGGAGGCATCTCAACAATAACCTTGATTTTTATGGGATAAACTTCAATACCCCTCAGAAACTCAATGAAACCAAGGAGTTTTCCATAGAGCACGGAAAAAAAAACACTTCTTTGATGAAATGGTCAAAGATGAATTTAAGAACCGCAAGGTATTCGGCCCGATGTGTAGACTCTACAAGAAGGTCATCAACATAATCTTCCAAAATGTCATGCATGATGTTATGGAAGATATAGGTCATCATGTGTTGATAAGTACCACCAATGTTTTTAAGGCCAAAGGGCATGACACAATAAAATAAGGTCCCCCAAAGGGTGATGAAGCTAGTTTTTTGTTGCTCTTCCGATGTGAGTAATATCTAGTTATAACCCGAGAAACCATCTATGAGTGAGAGCATCTCATGGCTAGCGGTGAGATCAACAAGTTGGTCGATACTGGGTAGAGGAAATTCATCCTTAGGGTAAGCTAGGTTAAGGTCACAAAAATCAATGTAGATGCAGAGTCCCCATGTTTCTTTGGTGACAGGAAGTATGTTAGAAATCCATTAGGGATAGTCAATGGGTAAAATAAAAGAAAAATAAAGGAGGCGCTAGAGTTCTTCTTTCACAAGAAGGGAAATGTGAGGATGCACTTTTCGCAGCTTCTATTTCATAGGTTTGGCATCAGGAATAGTTATGATATTGTGGACCATCATATTTGGGTCAATACCAGGAATATCAACATAAGACCAATAAAATCATTTCTATGATCTCAGAGGAACAAGGTGAAGCCTTCATGTTTAACAGAGTCTAAATATTTTCGTATCTTTAGAATGTAGGGGTATTCCTAAGTTTGAATGTTGATCTCCATGGTTGATTCATTCAACATGGTTTATGTTTAAGAAGGTAATGACTGGTGGATATAGGAATCCTCCGCACCTAGATAGGTGAGAATGGAATCATCTTCCTTGAAATTGAACAACGTTGATAGAGGGTGTGTCGTCATTGATCATGTTAGGGTATAGGAAGGGAAGAGAAGAGGGAGCCTTGTCATCATGCTAATAAGTCATAGGTCCCAAGGAAACGGTTTTCACGAAAAAAAAAAGTTAGGAGAAATGGATTATGGATCCATAAAATCCATAGGTGAAGGTGGTGAGGTGGTGAATGAGGTGGAGAAGGTGCATATTCCTCTACGAAGTTGATACAAGATTTCTTACAAGAAGGCTCCTTAGAAAATCCAAAACTGTGGTGATTCTTATTTTTCTGAGTAGTGCAAGGTATGACCATGTGAGGACCATGTTCATAAAGACCAAATCCAAATCCTTTCCAAGCACATTGATGAAGGAATGTATGGGCAAAGTATAAATTGGTGAGTTATTGGAAATGAGATGAGAATAGATGGGTTTGAGTAGGTGGTTCTAAAGCATATGAAGAAGCATTAAGTCCCCCATATGTTAAGTTGGTTCGAATATGGGGTGGAATGTATGGAAAGACCTCACTTGCACGTTGATTGTAATGTGGGTGTTGATGGAGGCTTCCGTATTCTTGAGGAGTAAGGAAGCTATTATCGTTATAGAGGTGATACTCCCCCAAGGTAAGGAGTTGATAAACACCTACCAATGGATTAAAAGTTGGTATTTAGATAGTGGGAATGAAAGAATCACTAAGAGCCTAAGAAAAAAATCATCTAGTGTTTGAGAAGTAGATGGGTTAGTTAATGGGCTAGCTACAACAGTTGCGATGGTAGTGGGAATAGAGGAGTTGGTTGTGAAAGATGTAGTGACAGAAGTGATGGATGAGACAGTAGCTGAAGTGGTGGAGGTAGTAGTGGTATATGGGGTATCACCTAGATAAGAAGTGGTAGTAGTGGTAGATGCCTTAACTGGTATAAGGACATCATTAGGTCAATAGAGCATATTGCAGGTTTTAAACGGTGAAGGATCTGCCGAAATGGTGTAGTTGTGCCCTTCATGTTCAAATTTTAAATAGTGGTGTAAGGTTGAAGGAACACAACTCATGGCATGGATCCAAGGTTGGCCAAGTAGTAGATTATATTGGAATTCCCCATCTAAGACATAGAATAATTCAAGAATGGCACATGGGCCATGTGAATGTGGAGAATGATGGTGCTAAGGGTGGAATTCATGGAATCATTAAATGAATGTAGCATAACTAGGTTATCATGCATGTAATTGGCATGGATGTGCATTTTTTTATGCATGGGAGGAAATGATGTTGATACTAGCACCTTCATTGATCATAACACATCGAATGTGTATATTATCAATGTAGACATAAATGAATAGGGTGGGGTCAGGATCATCTTATTGGAGAGGGATAATATCTTTTTCAAAGAAACTAAGAGTAGAGACTTGATGAATGGTAGTGGGGGCAGAATATGGAGGTGAAGTGGTGAGAGAAGCCATCTGATGAGGAGTGATGATGGCAATAATGGGTGTGGGGTCATTAGGTGGAACCTCAATTTATTGCAGCACCTCAATGAGGGCCTAATAATGAAACTCAGAGGTTTGGATGAGATCATACAAAGGTATTTTGAGAGGGGACTAGTGTAATTTTTTTTATCATGGTACGATGTGCAACTCTGTCAAAAATGGGATATGTCGGCCCACAGATGGTGATTTTGGGTGCAGGTCAAGATGGAATGTTGGGTAAAGGTGTAGTGGATGGTTTGTCTATCTTCTCTTGTCCTTTTTCCTTTCTTTCTCTAGTGGCAACTTGAACCATGTTAATCTAAGGAAGAGAGGGTGATTAATCGTGAAATTTATAATAATAAGATGGACAAAAACCTAGTGCGGGATAAAAACCTTGTGAGATAAGTATAGTGCACTAGAATTTTGGAGGAGGTTTGGTGAGTTATCTAATCTAACCCATATTGATTTCAAAGGTTGGAGGAGGAAAATATCGCTGCGATAGTGGAGGTGAAGGTCATTGAATAGAAATGGGGCGAGACTGCATGGCAATAGGTGAGGGTGGAATGGGAGCTTCATCCAAAAGGTCATCTTATTCCAAGAGCTCTTCAGGAGAACACAATTGAAGAAGAATATTCTTGAGGACCTTATAATTTTCAACATCATGTTCTGACACATGATGATAGGCACAAACCTTTGTATCATCAAACCCTTCTAGTTTAGGTTTGAGGGCATCATAAGTCTTGAGAGGTGGAAATGTGATGACAGAGGTTTCTAAAAGCTTAGCAAGGATGTTATCGTAAGACCCTGCCAAGGAATCACCATGAGAAGTGAGAGTAGGTTTGGATGGATTTTTTAGTGACTTCTATGGAATAGGTACTGTTGGGGTCGGGGTTGATTTGGATGTAGGTTTGCGTAACTTTACTGGAAGAGGATCTGCTAAAGGTGGAGTTAGGTTTGATTAGGTTTAACTACCCTTTTGGTAGGTATTGTGGTTGTGGACTTGGGTTGCCCCTTCTTGAGTAAATTTGTTGAGGAAGTGCATGCGGTAGAATGGAATGCAAAAATTTGAAAGGGATGGGTCAACCATGGTGAGAGTGGAGGTGCAGTGAAGGTAGTGGTGGGAGGTAATACAGGAAGTGGAGGTTGAAGAGAGGGTAAAGGCGTAGGTAATGATGAGGGCATGGAAAGTGGAGAAAGTATGGAAGATGGAAAAAGCACATGTTTTGGTGGGATGGAAGATTGAAGTAAGGATGTAAGTTTTTTCATTTTAAGCTTACCTGGATAAGGATGTTTCTTGACCAAGGTTGATGGATGAGGACCTAAGATAGATGGCAGTGGTAAAGGTGAGAGAGGAGTAGTGGGAGAAACTAGGGTACGAGGTCTAAGAGATTGGATATCCCTCTTAGGTGGGGGGATAGGTCTGGTGATAGTTTGGGATGATGTGGTTAAATCAATCTTAATGGTAGGATGGACTAGACTCAGTGTTGGCACAAACCCTAATGTAGCGGTAGGTTTGGGTGTAGATGCAAGTGTAGGTGTATGTAGAGATTTGGGTGTAGGTGGTTGTCGGGGTAATGGAAAAGGTTTGGGTATAAGTGAAGATGATGTAGAAGAGTCTACAATAATTGGCTCAAGTGTAACAAATTTAATGGTCTTGAGCACTTTAGGATAAATCGTCGAAGTGTCCCCGAGTGACATTTTCATTTGAGTCAAGATAGGAATTTGAAGGTGTGCCCAAAGCATGGGATAATCAACATAATCCAATCGGCCAGAAAAATGTGAGAATGGCGTAGAAGTGGAGGGGGATGATGTTGATTTGGTAGTTATCACTATAAATAAATTTGGTGTCTGTGAGAAAGGGAAATGGTTGGCTTCATACACTGTGAGTAGAAGAGATGATAGAAAATCAATAGAGTCTTTAAAATCCAGTGGGGAATTGTCACTAACACGAAGAGATGCCACTAGTGGGTGTTTTTTGGGTAGAGGAGAAGGAAAGGTTGATTTTATAGGCTCTTCCTTTGGTAAAGAAGAGATTAAGTTGGGATATTCCATGGGTAGAAGAATGGGTAATACAGGTTGCTTGAAATTTACAGAGATGAGTGGGGTAGATGCATCAAAAGATAAGGTGGAATCCTTCATGGGTAGAGGAGCTAATGAAATAGGTTCCACCATGGGTGGAGGAGCTCATGTGATAATTTCCTTAATAGATGGGATGGGAGGAAACTAAGCGGAAGGATCCTGTTTGATATCAAAAATGATGTAAACCTCTTGAACGTTGATATCATTAGTGGAGGTTTCTCCGACTTGGTTGGATGAAGGGGTGTGATTTGGAAATGGCTTGTTAAAGATGTGGAGTTTTTGGTTAGCCAGTGCATTGGGGTTATCCAAGACGATATTTCCATTTTCTAACAATTATTAGATGATGTTTTTGAAATTTATACAATTACCTTTACTATGAACTCTAACATGGTGATAATTATAGTAATCATTCTCCTTATACTATGTAGGCACAGGATGGGAAGGGTCAAAACCAGTATGTATTTTTTATGGGTGAAAGGATGATTGATCCAGCATTTAGAAGCTTTTCCAAAACTGAGGAGTAAGGTTATCTAATGGGAGTATATTTTCGTTGTTCTCGCTTCAACTGGAAGGTCTGAATAGGAGAAATATTAGAAGAAGGTTTTGATTGGTTAGATGTATGAGAAGGTCCGTATTTTAAAACCACTATGTTGGAAGCTCCTTTTTTTTAAAATACTTATTTTTTGGTTTGGAAGAAGAGTTGTCATTGGATTTAAACGAAGTGCTTTTGTTGTGTAATTGTAGCTTTTTCTCTTTGATAGCACGGATTTCAAGTTTCTAGGCCATGATGAATTCTTCATCAAATGATTGGAAGGTTTGAACTTGGATATTTGGATAGATATGTCTAGCAAAATCTCTAGTAAACAACGTCTTGTCGTGCAAATGTGCAACATGGAAATTGACCATTTCCAAGCACGACAACAATACCCCAGTGTTAACTTTTTCAAGTCCCATCATTCTAAGACACCCTGGGTCTATTTAATCAGTCGAAATGACCTCCTAAATAATGTAATCTCATCCCCCTAGGTGATTTAGGTAAGTCTATTCATCACCCCTACGTGATTTTAGGGAGTTCTAAAAAGATACTATCTTTTAACAGTATTGGGAAGGGCTATTGCTATCCTTCCCATGAATGGATTCAACTCCCTGGAGCGGAGCGGAAGGTAAAAATTCAACACAGAGATGAAATGAAGACCTTAAAACATAATAGAAATTATTTTTTAAGGTTTGGGGAAGTTTTGCAATACTTGGAGCAGTCTGAGTAAAAAAAACAGGGTTCACAAGCCTAGGCGGTACACAGACCTAAAACAGAGAATGGGCTTCAAAAGAAGATTACGAGAGCTCTGGATGGAGTTAGGAGAAAAAAATATATATCTAAAAATATGATTCCAAGGCCTAATTTATGGTGAAATAATATTTTTCACAAAACTTTGGAGTATCAAGTCTGCAGGCAGTTTTTCTCAGGCACAAGTGGAGTACAAAATCACAAATCTGATTTTTTAGGGATCAAATGGAATAATCAAGACATGATACACACACCATTGGATTCATAAGGCCATTTCCAGTTAGGATTATATAAAAATTTTCCAAAAAATTCCATCAAGACCTCAAGTTATCACTAATACAAGTTCAGGACTTAGCCAAATTTTTGGGAGGACACATGTCATCACTAAGAGCCTGGCGGGATTTTGTGTCCCTCACATCCCCCAAGGTCATGGACACCAAGGTTGGAAAATTTCTCTCAGCCTCCTTGAAGCCCTCTCATCCCTCATATGACCTCGTGGGCCCTCATGTGACCTCCAGACTTGATAGTTCAGCCCCCAGGTGATTTTTTGAAGGATTTTGTCCTCATCCATCACAATTCTTCAATTCCATCGTTTGACATTTCTTTCATAAAAATCAAATGGGACATTGAATGGCTCTACATGTGATTGAGACTGCAACTATGAGAAATACATCAAATGGGATTTTCATAGACTTTTGACTGCAAGCAGGACTGCGAACAGGACTGGCACTATAGCGGAGGGTTGGAGTTGTAACGGGACAGCATCGAGATAGCAAATGGGATAGCAAATAGTGACAGGTTTAAGGCAAAGGACAGGAGCCCAGTGGATCAAATAAATAATAGAAATGGAGGCCCCCGCTTCAAAAAAAATTCTTAAGAGCTAGGGCACAGCCCGAAAAGCCTGGTAGACCCACCAAATTTATTTTAATAATTTTAGAGGATGGTTTTCAACGCTTAGTTCACTAGGGCAGATAAGATTTGAAACCAAGGGAAAGAACAATATAGTAGTTTCTTAGGTATACCCACCAAACCCCCTCATTATCTGCACCATTCTTTATATTTATTTGTCAAATCTGGTTTCAACAAGGCATGCAAACCATGCTTAAACATGAGGGTTTCAAATATAACCCAAATATGCCACTACAAAGATCTACTTTTTCGAAAACACATATAGCAATAGAAAACAAAATTTTGGGAAATGTAGAAATATCTCAAAATCATAAAGTGGGTACAGCTAAAAATTTGGTGCTTGTGAATGCAAAACAGTACAAGGGGATCTTACAATGTAGGCAGGCCAAAAAACTAAGAAGAACCCAGAAGAAAAACCTCACTTTGATTTTACTGAAGACAACAAACAACAAAGAGAACTTCTTTTTCAGAGAATATAAAATGGAAGGAAAACAATCAAGTCAGAAGGATAGTAAAAAGGAGTCAAAGCCAAACAAAACAGACAAAACTACAACATACAAAGAAGAACGAGAGGATGCAGTCTAGGATCCTAAATACCTTGTATAGTCCTACTTCAACCCCTCTATTGTGATCTTTAGAACTATATGTGAATGAGCTCATGAACATGAAATAAAGGCTTGGAATTTTAGAAAATCATAGATTGCAAGAAAACAGTGAGAGGAAAGAACTTACAGAAGTTAGATACAGGTTGGAAAGAGAAAATAAAATTCTCAAAGAACATGTACTAAATCTCCAAAACCTCATGGAAAGAGGACAACAAGAGTTAACCATGCTAAAACAAGATCTAGGACATATGAAAACAGGAGGAGAAAAAAGCCCTGAAATGTTAAAAGGGAAGGAAACAATACAGATAAATGAGATCCAATCACCAATTAAAGACATGGAAATAAAAGAAAATCAACTAAAGGATCAGATAGAAGAAGCCAAAACCTGGTCACAATTAGTAAGTGGATCATCAAATGAACAAAGGCAAGTCATTGAGAAACACATCAAAACACAGATAAAAGAAGAGAAAGATCAACAAGATAGAGCAGTAAATTTTATTATCAAGGGTCTAAAAGACTTTGGTGAAAAAGAGAGAACTAACATATTGGCAAGAGACTTTCTTAAAGAAAAATTGAAATGGACATGCTACATACAACAAGCAAACAGGATTGGCAAGATAATAGAGGAAGGAAAGGACCACCACGTGCGAGTTGTCATGAGAAAAATAGAAGACAAACATAAAATTCTAAAAAATAGGAGACTTCTTAGAGGAACACACATATATCTAGATGAGGATTTGACATTTGCTCAACAAGAAGTTTGAAGGAAAGAATGGGAGAAAGTGAGAAAAGCAAGAGAATTAGGAAAATGGGCACAAATGAGAAATGGGAAAGCCCAAATCAGCAATCATTTATCAAACAATAAATAGGAATTAGGGGCCCCATGGGAATTCATGCACATAGTAAGTTGGAATTGCAGAGGATATCCGTGGAGAAGAGGACCGGGTTTGGGGCCCATAGCAGAGGGGAAGGATATTATTATTCTTATGGAAACTCATGAGCACGAAGGCTACAAGGTCCCAGAGTTTGAAGGCTACAAGAAAATCTCAGTTTAGAATGAAGGGAATGAAACAGGGAAAGGTCACGGTGGAATCATAGTGCTAATCAAGGAAATATGGCTTGAAATTGTCAAAGTTGAAAAGGAAGATCCAAATAAGCAATACATATGGCTAAAAATAACAGATGGAAAGACAACAATCAGATTGGCTACCTACTACTTTGCACCGAAAGGTTCAAAGACATATAAGAGAAGAAAACTAGATAGCAAAGATCCATACGCTTCAATAAAAAAAAAACATTTCTGTTTTCAGTACATCTGGAGAAATAATTTTGTTGGGTGATTTCAATGCGAGGACTGCAAATAATCAATCTCTTTAGTTGATCATCTTAGAAGGAGGTGAAGACAATCTATTATGGCTTAAGGAAGAAGAGAACAAGCTTTGGGAAAGATTATCTCAAGACGGTAATAGAGGGGTGACTCACTTTGGGGTTGAGCTTCTAGGCCTATATAGCTTATACAACATGGTCATTTGTAATGGCATGAGGGTTTGGCCCAGATCAGGCAATATCACTTGTAAAACATACAATGGTCAAAGTGTAGTAGACTATGTAATATGTTCTCAAATTTCTATCTCCAGGCTGCTTGAATTTGAAATTGGAGATTTCCCTATAGAACTAAAATCATATCATAGTCCTCTCTTGGTAAAGCTTGGGATAGTCTTAAATCAGAAACAAAGAAATCAGGTTCATCACATGCAAAAGGCATCTCAAAAACAAGGAAAAATCATTCTAAATAAAGAAAAATAGGAAATCTTTGTTGCATCCCTTAATTAGCAATTTCAGATAATGAGGAAGGATATAGAGAACACGTCACCTAAGGGAATGAGTGGTTATGTACATAGTAATCTACTAATATCTTTAATCACAAAGGCTCTAAGTGCTTGTGAAAGATCTAAGCCTAGAAAGGGAGCGGCAAATACTTTTCTAGAAAACATGTGGTATGATGAAGAGTGTAAAGCTACCAAGAGAGCTTTGAAGAAAAGTGAGATGAACAAAGAAAATAAAAAGACTTATGAGATACTGGTATAACACAAAAAAGAAATTTATGTGAGCAAGAGAAGGATAGAATTAATTTCTCTGGGAAAACACAACCCCAAAGGTTTTTGGAGGGAGTTACAACAAAAGAAAAAATACATAGAAAATAATATCACAGGTACTCATTGGTTAGAATATGCAAGGACCCTTTATGAGTGTTCCCAATAAAAAGATATTCCTCCCATAATCGAGACTTTGATTGAGATTTTTTTGATAGAAGACATCAAGCAGGGCATAAATAATCTAGCAAGTGGTAAAGCACAAGACATCGATGGTCTACAGGCTAAATTTCTAAAATGGGGGGTTGAGGTCCTCACACCACACATCAAAAAAATATTCAATAATGTCAATCAGAATGGCTTTCCAACAGAGTGGATGACTAGCATTTTTATTCCTTTATTTAAAATTGGTGACATAAATAATCCGTCTAATTATCACACCATTATGATCAATCCTCTTCTTGGTAAACTTTTTGGATGCATGATAGAGCAGAGAATCAGCAGTTGGGCTGAAATAGAGGGTAAAAGAGAAAAAGGGCAAGTAGGATTCTAGCCTAAACACTCAAAAATTGACCATTGCATCACTCTTAGGCATTTGATTAAAAAATTTTGGGAC
Organism: Taxus chinensis; assembly: GCA_019776745.2. NCBI lineage: Eukaryota > Viridiplantae > Streptophyta > Pinopsida > Cupressales > Taxaceae > Taxus > Taxus chinensis. The sequence continues at coordinate 984,521,205 of CM034146.1, forward strand.
ACCCAAGGAGAAGAATCTTTTTTTGTTTTGTTGATTTCAAGAAAGCTTTCAACACAATACTTAGAAACAAACTTTAGAACATGATGGAGGTGCTTCGGATTCTAGATGAGTTTAGAGCAGCAGTTCATAGGCTGTATGAGAAGGTCAGAGATAAAATAAGAACCAGAGAAGGTATGTCTGAATGTTTTGGTAGTGACATTGGTGTCAAGCAAGGTTGCCCTCTTTCCCCCACCTTATTTGGTCTATACATTAACAAGCTTGAGGAATGGTTAAATAAAACTGAGGGAGGAGGTATACAGTTAGCAAGTTACATGGTGAAGTTACTCCTATATGCTGACAATCTTATCCTAATTTCGAAAACATCCCAAGGATTGAGGGAATAACTAAAAGCACTAAAGCTCTTATGCTAAGAAGTCGGGATGCAAGTGAACACTAGCAAAACAAAAATCATGATTTTCTCCTTAAAAAGGAAAGAGAGACAAATTAACTTTCTTTTTGAAGGGAGCCCTTTGGAAATAGTCACTGAATACAAATATCTTAGAATTGACTTTCACCACAAGCTTAGCTGGGAGACTTGTAAAGCAAAAAGGATTCAAGGAGGTTGGAAAGCATCTTACCTACTTCAAAACTGGTGTAGGAAAGCTGAGCTTTGGGACTTGAAAACTAAGAAAACCCTTTTTGGTCTATTGGTCATTCAGGTTGTTCTCTATGACTACGAGGTTTAGGGAAGTAGCATGTCAAATCACGAGTGGAGACAGATAGAAACAATCCAAAAACATCTAATCACAAGCACTCTCAAAGTCAAATCAATTGTTCCTTATGATATCCTACTGGCTGAAGTGGGTACTTCCTCATTGGAAGCTTCGAGCAATATCTCGAATGATAAGCTATTTGATAAAAGTTGAAAACATGGACAATCTTCGCTGGCCCAAAATAGTTGTGGATGATAATCTGAAGCGTAGAAAGAAAACTTGGATGAAATAGAATAATAAATGGATGAACAAATGGGGCATCAACTTGCAAGAGTGTCCTAACAACAACAGGGAAATAAAAAACTATGTGATTGAAAACTTCAGGACTGCCATGTGGATGGGATAGATTGGTCGAAAGAAAGCACATTATATCATAGAATTCAATCCCACTGGGGAGCATGATGAAAAATTTTATCTAGGGGAAGCTATCAAGGGTAAAGCAAGGATTCTAGTGGTGCAGTTAAGGACCGGATCACACCATCTTCAATGTAAAAATAGTAGATGGACTATTCCAAAGGAATATTGGGAAAGGAGAATTTGTCTTTTCTGCAACAAAGGGGTCATTGAAACAAAATGACATTTCATCATGGAGTGTTCGACATATGATGATATTCGTATCCAATACGAAAACAACTCTAAAGGTGGACAAACTAGAGGAAACTCTTCGAAGGAACGAAGCTTCAGGTGACCGCGGGTTTCATTCTCAAGATTCACAGCTGAAGAGTGGATATTGAAAGGAGTCTGAAATTAGATTAAAAATCTCCTTTTGTGGTCCCATAGACTCTTCAGTTTCGTGGACGTCATTAAAATCTTTCATTTCATTTCATTTCCCCTATCAACGGATCAGGTGCCACATGTCATCTCCAGGGCCACCATGGAATTTTATGTCCCTTATGCACTTTAGGTGGGGGAGATCAGACCTTGAAAAATGCACCCATCCCCTATGGGGAGTCTTTTGGACACCCACGTGACCGTAGTTCAACCCCCAAGTGCTTATTTGGAGCATGCATTCCCTGTCGTCAGATTGGACGCCACGTGTCATGCTCTTAACAACCATGGAATTTGATGTACCTTATACACATGAGGTGGGGGACATCAAACCTTTAAAAATGTGCCCAGCCCCCATAGGGAGTCATTTGGACACCCATGTGACCTCCTTTCAGCTCTCAGTGCTTTAAATCAAATTTTTCCTCCTTCATTCCCTGTCGTTGGATCTAATGCCACGTGTCACAATCTTGCTCATTATGGAAATTTATGTCCCTCACATCCTTGAGGTCAGGGACATCAAGCATGGAAATTTTTTCCCAAGCCCTACATGCGCATATCTTTTAGAAATTTTTCCAATTGCCACTTTTTTCGCTTCTAACTTCTAACAGTTGTGTGTGCACTTCATTCCTCCATACTTCCTCTGCAACTTTCTTCCATCACTCCACCATTTCAAGAACTCAAACTAGACCTACTCCAAATTCACTCCCCTCCCACTCCATGAAAGCATGCAGGTCTCAGAAAGAATCCTTATCAAACACAGAAGGAGAAGCACGGAGCACAGAAGGAGAAAACGGAGAAAACTCCATAGCCATGAAATGAAAAGTTAAAGAAATCTCCCAAACGGATGCATGAAACAACAAGATATATTTTTCTACTCATTCCTCTACCCAATTCCATCAAGAAGACACCTTCAAACTCCCCCCATGTGCAACAGAGCATCCACAACAAAGAAATCTCCTTTCCGGCTCAACAAAGAAAGAAGTGGGATTTCCCGTCAAACCGGTTGCCAGATCGAAGTAAGATTGCATGTGAATCACCAGGAGAAAAAACCCACATCAAAAATATAATTTTCTTCACAAATGGAGGAGAAACCCAGACCTGCAATTTTGAGGTCCATTAATGGTTTTCATACCCAAAAGCACTGCCAGGTCCAAAAATTAAAACTTTAAAATATCTTGTATTATTAAGCAAGTGGGCCTAAAATTTTAGAGGGAGGATATTGGGAAAAAACCCATATCAAAAAACTTTTTTCCATGTCAATCTAACTTCCAGAGGTAAACTTTCTAAAAATGGTAGGTCTATTACATAGGAACTGTTATTTTGGGAAAGTCATCGATAGAAGAACCTACAAAGAAGACGAAGACATTGGAGGTGCACAACAGATGAGAATCCATCAGAAAAAATATTTTTGGCACTTACTAAAAATAGTAAGTGTGCCCTCGAGCACCTACTAAAAATAGAAATTTGATCCAAAAGGAATGAGGAACACAGGAAGAAAGAGGAAAACTGAGCCGCAGCATCCAATTGAAGATTGGGGACCTGATTTCTCATACTTACTAAAAATAGTAAGTTGATTTTTTGGATAGGTTAGAATCCTTCTCGGGATTACGAAGTGGAGAACAATCAGAGAATGGAGCCAAGTCCACTGTAGCAACTCATCCTTCGACATAATTATTCTTCTTCTTCTTCCTCTTCTATCTCTCTCTCTTCGCTCCTCATATGACACTCTCTCTCTCTCTCTTCAATGTTATATTTTGGCGTTAAGGGTTGCACTTTTTAATATGACTTAAATGACTTTAGAAATATAGTGTAAATTAAGTCGCCTTGCTATTATAAAAGAGACTTGAATATTTAAAGTGGAATATGAACAGTCTTAAGTCATATTAAGGTATTCGAAAGGTCATGAGGAAGATTATAAGTCACCTCTCATTCTATAAATTGTAACGCCATTCCCATTGCAAAGGGTTGGTGATTGATCTTGTAAACTCAAGAGTATATTGCACCTTGAGAGAACAAAGGAGATAGCCATTTTCTTCTATTCCCCCCCTTCTCAATTTCTTCCATTTCTCCACTATGTACAACTTTTTTCTAAGAAATTAATACAAGAAGGAGTTTCTAGCTTTCTTTGACTAAGGGGTTTCATGATACTTTGTCTTCATCAAATTCTATTTGGTCTTGTTGCTATTTGTAGGGTTGTTTCTTCTCATGAATGCATGTGTTGAAGTTTCTAACTAGTGCGTGAAGGAATCTGATTTTCTACCTATAGCATTAGTTCTCCTACCTCTTTTCTCACTCCCCTTTCCCACTCTACAGACAAAGACTTCCCTAGCAAGAGATTTCTATATTTTCTACAAGGTCAATGGAGTGCCCCTATTAGATCCCCGGTCAAAATACCACCATAGAAATTCACACTTTCTCACACATGCACATACGGTAGCTGCACCGGTTAAGTAGAGGGACTTAGATTCTTAGAGCATTGGCAACAAATCCACAAGTTTTTCCACCCAACAAATTTTCTCACCAATATTTTTTGGCACCCACCGTGGGGTAGATTTAGCAGCATGTGCACTTGAATACGACTGTAAGGTCTCAAAATATTTTTAAAAATCAAATATTGAAAAATAAAAAGAAAAAAGAGTTCATGAAATTCCATTGCTAAAAGACATACTATTGATTTTTACATGTGTCTTTTCATATTCCCACTTCAAGAATTTCAAAATTTTGGCCAAAGGAAGACACGCCTTGTTGAGCAAGTCGACAGGTGTTGATGATTTCAATTTCGAGGGTTCACAAAATCAGCAAGAACGAATCAGATATAATCCATACTTCTTCTCTCAAGCCTCCTCTCCATCTAGCTCTTCACAAAGTTTACCAGGCAATCCTCAAAACTCCTATGGATACTCCCCCTTCAAATTCTCCCATTTTGCAACCACCATTGAGCATTGAGCTCCCAGAAGAAAAAGAATTTGTAGAAGTAAGAGCAGAAGAAGAAACGATAATGGCAGACAAAGAAGAAAGACCCTGACCCATTATTCCATTGGGAAGGAATACGGGCCCACTTTCTCTTGAACCTCCTCTTCACGATATACGAACGGGTTCCCGCAAGAAATTTCCAAAGTTCAAAGGTGAAAACACACAACATCCTGAAGAACACATTGCTGCTTTCACGGCATCATGTGGAATTCTTGGTGTCCAGCATGAAGATGTTGTTGTAATATTGTTTGTGAAGTCCCTCCAAGAAAAAGCAGCAGAATGGTTCTACCTCCTTCCTGCCCGATCCATCATTGGTTGGGATGACATCAAGGCTACCTTTGAGGAAAGATTCAAATCAACTGAAGATGTCAAGACCTCTTGGTGTAGTTGACTCAAATGAGGAAAGGAGAAAGTGAAATGATGAGAGACTTCGTGGCTCATTTTGAATGGTTACTTCATAGGATACCGGAAGAAGATTCACCCTCTCAAAGTAATATCAAAATATTCTTCTTAAATGCTCAATCACCAGAGGTAGTCTTTCTCCTATGAAGAGTTCAACCAAGGAACATTGTAGAAGCACAAAGGATGTCCATTGAATTGGATGACGATCTTATCCTCTCTAGAAAGATCAAGAATCCATCAAAGGGGAAGGCCCAACATCTTGGAGATGAGAGAACCAATCCATCACTACAAAATTTGGCAAATGAAATGGACTCTTTGAAGAGGAAATTATTTGAATGAGTTTCTTCTCAAAGAGGCAACAGAAATTAGATTGTGGGAGCACCCCAAAGGCTCGCCTTGGAGGCCCCACCCATTAACAAAAATTGTAGATTTCAAGAAGATGAAGAAGAGCTTGAACAAGAAAGTGAAGGTGGAAGTTTCCTAGAAAGTGATGAGTTTGAGAATGATGCAAAAATCAGATTTTGTGAGTATTCTGGAGGTTATGAAGAAGATGAAGAATATGAAGAAGATGCACCCAGTTTCTCATGTGTGGTATTCACTCATTCTCAGTCTAAGAAAAGAGCATCTCCCTCCACTACTGCAAAAGAAAATAAGGTTGATGATCCTCCTATGGCGACTCCGAAAAATAAAATAATCAATCGAGGATCCCCACTTCCATCTTCTATGAAGTCTACATTGTTGGATCCTGATCCCATAGCAAGTAAGAAGACTCCAGAAATCCCAAGTAAGTCTTACAATGTCTCTTGCATTTCTAAACCCAAATCTGCTCCTACAAAATCTAATTCCTTGAAAGCTCCTAGTGTGCCATTCAAAATACCGTCCATTCCTCAAACATCAAATCCTTCTCCCAAGCCTATCCAGACCCCAAAATCAGTCCCTTCATTCCCCATGTCCGCATCTGCTCCCTTTGACTTCATAGAATATGCAAACAAAGCCAAAGTGTAGATTACTGAAACTGAATATTTGCGGACTCATCCTGAACAATTCGAGAGGTTCATCTGATACATTAGGAGTGGTAGTCTAACACCCAATGTTGTAACTTCTAGTTTGAAAGGCATGCTACCAAACTCACCTACACCTCCCTTACAGAACATGCTTTCTCTGAGTGCATTGAAGACTGAAAATTTTGAACCTTTCTATGTCTCCCTTTTTGTTTTAGAGAATGTGTACTAAACAATTGCATAATAGATTTTGGTGCCTCAGACAACGTGATGCCTTTAAAGGTCGCCAAGGCTCTTAAACTTACAATGACTCCACCTAGTGGCTCTTGTTACTCTTTGGAATCAAAAAAGGTCTCACTTGTAGGGAATGTCAAAGATGCATAGGTGTCTCTCGCCAAAATTCCAGACAAGAAAATTTCAGCATGATTTTAGTAGCCGATGTCCTGGCCTCATTCAGAATGTTATTGAGTAGAAGTTTATGCTGAGACAAGGGAGGGAAAATTCAAATGAATTGGTTATCTGTAACCATACCAGTGAAGGGAGACATGGAGAAATTGCTTCGTGAGAAGAAAATGAGGTGCATTGTATGAAATTCTAGAAGCTCGGAATCTAACATCTTGTATTAAGTTAGCAAGTAGATGAATCAATTTTTGGCAACTGAGGAGGAAGAGGATATTCCCATCTTGATAGGGCCAAACATGCCTTCCCAGAGAAATTTGGATTTTTAAGAAGTAGTGAGGAGATTCGAGCTACAAGAGGTCAGCCCCAAATTGTCAGATGATGTAAACCATAAAGAAGAGGAGATGGCTCTTGATGATTTTCAAAAAGAAAAATCATCTTATGTTCTTATCCATGATGAAGACATTTTCACATTCCCATTTGAATATGAGGACTCCCTTTATCATGTCACCCAGGAAGAGACCAAGCCAGTCTATAATGAGCCCTCAAACAATGAGAAAGAAATGTTTGTACAAGAACTTCTTAGAGCCGCAGAAGAAACTGAAGATCCTGAGCTCAGCCTCGAGCTCCTGATGTAAGCCACAAATTTGTAAGGCAAGCATGAAGCTGATGTGAAGGTTGGCCATATTGAGATAAGGCAAGATGAAATATATGATGCCACTCTTGAGATAATGATTGATGGATGCAATACCGAAATGGAGATATTTTCTTTCCCATTTGAATATGAAGACTCTTTCCATGACGAAGAAATTGAAGATAGGATTTTTGAGACCTCTAAAGATGAAGCTCTTTTTGATGAAGGATCGGTAGAATGCAGTGATTCTCAAGATGATGAGGTAATCCCTCCAGATAGTTTCCTTGAGCTTTAAAATAAAGATTCTTTAAAGGCATATCAAGATGAGCTGTAGGAAACGATGAAGCATAACTCTGTGTAAGAAATATTATATGTAGTAGAAGTTGAGGAAGACCCTGAGTTGATTCTCGATCTCTTCACTCATGCCATGAACATACGAGACAAGTATGAGTTTTCCTCCTATCCTTCCTTCAGTACTCAAATGCCTCACCATGGAGTAGAGATAAAGGATGAATCAAATGTTTCTCATGGAGAAGATGTCAATGAGCATAGGCCTAGGAAAGAAAAGAATCAAGAATGTTCAAGTATATTACACAAAAAGCAGCCCTGGGGCAGTGATGAGATGCTCAATGGAAAATCAACTATATGGATAAACATGGAAGGCAACTAGTACTATGAGACCAACTTCAAAGAACACGAAGGCAGTGGAATTTCCAAGAAAGGACCAGAGCATCAATAAGCTCACATGGAATCACTCCTATAAATTAAAAGGACAATCATGGAAGCACCTGGATTCCATAAACAATTAAGGAAACGAGGCTACCTTCTGGAACCCGTCAACGGCTTTGCAAAACATCATCATTCAGTGTTGCCTTTTTAGGGGTAACTTTTGAGAAATGAAAATTACTTCAGTGAAATTGATTTGTCCCCTGCCTTGTACCATAGGTGATCGATAGGTGGGTTTCCCTTTCTATTGCGCATGTTTCCCTTCCTGTTGTGTTTCATGTGTTTCCTTTCCTTTGTTTTATGTGTATGTGTTTCCTTCTAATATTCCTTTCTAGAAGTTTTACATGACTCCGAAGGGCCCAATGGATAAGGCACTAGTCAACGAACTATATGGTCTAAAATTGAGATTCTAGATTCCCATGTTATGTCCCCAAGCTAGAGCCAGTTGTTGTTTTGCAAATGTACAACAGGGAAAATGACAATTTCCAAGCACGAAAATGATACCCCGATGTTGATGTTTTCAAGTCCCATCATTCCAAGACACCCCAAGTATATCCAATTAGTCTAAATGACCTCCTGAATAATGTAATCTCATCCCCCTATGTGATTTTAGGGATTTCTAAAAAGATACTATCTTCTAGCAGTATTGGGAAGGGTTATCGCTAGCCTTCCCATGACTAGATTCAACTCCCTGGAGCAGAACGGAAGGTAAAAATTAAACACAGAGATGAAATGAAGACCTTAAAACATAATACAAATTATTTTTTAAGTTTTTGGGAAGTTTTATAATACTTGGAGTAGTTTGAGTAAAAAAAATAGGGTTCACAAGCCTAGGTGGTACACAGGCCTAAAACAGCTGTTGGGATTCAGAAGAAGATTATGGGAGCTCCAGATGGAGTTAGGAGAAAAACAAAATATCTCCAAAAAGAGGATTCCAAGGCCTAAATTATGGTGAAATAATAATTTTCACAACACTTTGGAGCATTAGGTCTGCAGGTAATTTTTCTCAGGCACAAGTGGAGTAAAAAATCAAAGTTCTGATTTTTAGGGATCAAATGGAATAATCAAGACATGATACCCACACCATTGGATTCATAAGGCCATTTCAAGTCAGGATAATATAAAAATTTTCCAAAAGATTCCATCAGGACCTCAAGTTATCATTGTTACAAGTTCAGGACTTAGCCAAATTTTTGGGAGGACACGTGTCAACACCAGGAACCTGGCAGGATTTTATGTCCCTCACGTCCCCCAAGATTAGGGACACCAAGGTTGGAAAAGTTCTCCCAGTCACCTTGAATCCCTCTCAGCCCTCATATGACCTCTTAGACCCTCATGTGACCTCCAGATTTGACAGTTCAACCCCTAGGTGCTTTTTTGAAGCATTCATCCCCTGTCGTCAGATCGGGTGCCACATGTCAACTCCAGGGCCACCATGGAATTTTATTTCCCTTATGCACTTGATTTGGGGGACATAATACCTTGAAAAATTCACCCATACCCTATGGGGAGTCTTTTGGACACCCACGTGACCGCGGTTCAACCCCCGGGTGCTTATTTGGAGCGTGCATTCCCTGCCGTCGGATCGGGCGCCACGTGTCATGCTCTTGACCACCATGGAATTTTATTTCCCTTATGAACCTGAGGTGGGGGACATAATACCTTGAAAAATGTGCCCATCCCCCATAGGGAGTCATTTGGACAACCATTTGACCTCCTTTCAGCTCCTAGTGCTTTAAATCAGCTTTTTCCTCCTTCATTCCTTGCCGTTGGATCTAGTGCCACGTGTCGCCGTCTTGCTCATTATGGAAATTGATGTCCCTCACATCCCTGAGGTTAGGGAAATAAATCATGTAAAAATTCACCCAATCCCTACATGTGCATATCTTTTTGAAATTTTTCCAAGTGCCACTTTTTTCACTTCTAACTTCTAACAGTTGTGTGTGCACTTCATTCCTCCATACTTCATCTGCAACTTTCTTCCATCACTCCACCATTTCAAGAACTCAAACCAGACCTGATAAAAATTCACTCCCCTCCCACTCCATGAAATCATGCAGGTCTCAAAAGGAATCCTCATCAAACATAGAAGGAGAAGCATGGAGCACAGAAGGAGAAAACGGAAAAAACTCCATAGCCATGAAATGAGAAGTTGAAGAAATCTCCCAAACGGATGCATGAAAAAAAAAGATATATTTTTCTACTCATTCCTATACCCAACACCATCAAGAATACACCTTCAAACTCCCCCCATGTGTGACAAAGCATCCATAATGAATAAATCTCCTTTCCAGATCAACAAAGAAAGAAGTGGGATTTCCCGTCAAACCGGTTGTTGGATCGAAGTAAGATTGCACGTGAAGCACCAAAAGAAAAAACACACATCAAAAATGAAATTTTCTTCAAAAATGGAGGATAAAACCAGACCTGCAATTTTGAGGTCCATTAATGGCTGTCATACCCAGAAGCATTGTCAGGTCTAAAAATTAAAACTTTAAAATCTCCTAGATTATTAAGAGGGCGGGCCCGAAATTTCAGAGGGAGGATATTGGGAAAAAACCCATATCAAAAAAGTTTGTTTCATGTCAATCCGACTCCAAAAGGAAAACTTTCTAAAAATAGCAGGTCTACTACATATGAATTGCTATTTTGGGAAAGTCATCGATAGAAGAACCTGCAAAGAAGACGAAGACATTGGAGGTGCACTACAGCTGAGAATCCACCAGAACAGACATTTTTTTCACTTACTAAAAATAGTAAGTGTGCCCTCGAGCACCTACTAAAAATAGAAAGTTGACCCAGAAGGAACGAGGAATGCAGGGAAAAGGAGGAAAATTGAGCCACAGCATCCAATTGAAGATCGGGGATCTGATTTCTCATACTTACTAAAAATAGTAAGTTGATTTTTTGGATAGTTCAGAAGCCTTCTCAAGATTACAAAGTGGAGAATATTCAGAGAATGGAGCCAATTCCACTGTAGCAACTCATCCTTTGACATAATTCTTCTTCTTCTTCTTCCTCTTCTATCTCTCTCTCTCCACTCCTCATACGACACTCTCTTTCTCTCTCTCTTCAATGTTATATTTTTGTGTTAAGGGTTGCACTTTTTAATATGACTTAAATGAATTTAGAAATATAATGTAAATTAAGTCACCTTGCTATTATAAAAGGGACTTAAATATTTAAAGTGGAATATGAACAGTCTTAAGTCATATTAAGGTATTCAAAAGGTTATGAGGAAGACGATAAGTCACCTCTCATTCTATAAATTGTAATGCCATTCCCATTGCAAGGGTTGGTGATTGATCTTGTAAACTCAAGAGTATATTGCACCTTGAGAGAACAAAGGAGATAGCCAATTTCTTCTATTCCCCCCTTCTCAATTTCTTCCATTTCTCCACTATGTACAAATTTTGTCTAAGCAATCAATACCAAAAAGAGTTTCTAGCTTTCTTTGACTAAGGGGTTTCATGATACTTTGTGTTCATCAAATTAGTTTTGGTCTTGTTGTTATTTGCAGGGTTGTTTCTTCTCATGAATGCATGTGTTGAAGTTTCTAACTAGTGCGTGAAGGAATCTGATTTTCTACCTATAGCATTAGTTCTCCTACCTATTTTCTCACTCCCCTTTCCCGCTCTACAGATGAAGACTTCCCTAGCAAGAGATTTCTATATTTTTTGCAAGGTCAGTGGAGTGCCCTTGTTAGATCCCCAGTCGAAAGACCACCACAGAAATCCACACTTTCTCACGCATACACATACGGCAGCTGCACTGGTTAAGTAGAGGGACTTAGATTCCCAAAGATTTGGTAAGAAATCCACAATTTTGTCCACCCAATAAATTTTCTCACCAACACAATGCTATTAATTCAGTTTGAGTCAATTGGAAAGTGAGTTGATTAATAAGATTCTACCAATGTGGAATAAAATCTGCGACAGACTCATCCTAATATTGGTGTAACAAATACAAGTCAGTAATGGTAACCTTCTTGAAAATGTTAATGGTGAAATGATTAAGAAATGCTTGGGCTAATTAATTGAACGAGAAGATAGAGTGCCTAGATAAAGCACTATACCGGTCTAAGGTCGGTCATGTTAAGGAAATTGGGAAAGTTTGGAGAAGCAAGGTGTTATCATGGGCAATTAGATAACATACATGTTTAAAGATTACAAATTTTGTTGTGTATCTTCCTTGCTATTAAATCAGTTAAATTTTGGCATTTCCCAATGTGTGGGGTATAGATGAATTGGAATAAAAGGTTGAATAGGCTCATTACAAATCTCATCATAATTCAGAGAATTATGGGAGCCCAAAACAGATGCTTCGAGGGTCTTCATATTTTCCATCATCATTTTGATCAAATCATTAGTAAAATTATATTGAGGTGGACCTCCAACGGTATAAGGAGGTGGATATGATGAGTAGGACATAGAAGGGACACATGTGTATGGAGGTGTTGAGTAAGAAAATTGAGAAAGGGGGATATAATTTGCAGTAGATGATGACGGCATATACCCTTAATGGGATGTGTAGGTGATGGGAGGTGGTTAAGACAAGGTATATGTGGGAGGAATTTGTGTAGAAACCCTCATGGAAATAGGTGAAAGAGTAGCAGGTATAGACATGACCAAACTCTGAAAAAAGGGGTGGACACAACTGGAGGTTGTAAGGCAATAGGAACTGATGAGGTGGAAATTCCTACACTAGGGACCATAGATGATGGAGAGGCAAATGTCGAAGATATGAAAGGTGTTGTAGGCACTGCAGATATATAATATGTGGGAGAGATCTGATAAATAACATGTGGTAAGGTGGAAGTAGGTACCGCTACACTAGTGGTGGCTAATACAGAAGTGTGTGCCAAAGCAAGAAGAATGGATACAGGAATACCTTCAATGTTGAGCCCCTAAAATGACCAAGTACCTAGTGTATGAAGGAATGTAGCATGTAAGAACAAGGCACAGAGGCACACATGGAAGTGTCTTTTGGGGATGCGTGAGGGCTCGTGCCTAGGCAGGATGGATCTGGGACTTAGTCATTTTAGACTATGAATTAAGTCGTGCTAAGGGAGAAAATGGAAAAGTGACCAGGTATAGTTTTGGATAATGTTAGGCTATAGAGGCTTATGGCTCAAGAAAGCATATTCTAGGGTATCATTATGGTTATCATAACTGGATAAGGAGTCGAGGTTGTTATGGGCCAGTTGGCACTTGCATGCTAACGATACTCAATTAGGGAAAGAGATGATGACATTTTACATGTTTTGTGGGTAATGATGATTTGGTTAGGGGATATTCCTTCCATGTTCATTCCTATGTATTGATTTTCACAACACCTGAGAAATTAGATAGTAAGATGAGGTAGATAGAATGTAATGCGAAATTGTAAACTTTGTAATGAAGTTATTATTTAAGCATGTTGAGACTTTTTTGTTGTATGATCTACATTCATGAAATCTTTAATGTATCATTGGCTACTGTAATTTGATGAATATATAGATAAGGAAGATGTTCTAAATATCTATGTTATGGTCTTGATCTGTACATTTTTCTTTCATGTTTATGGATCCAAACCCTTGGGTTCTTAGTAATGTTCATGATTGAGATCTTATTCTAACTTGTTATAGTGATGTTCACATCTATAGTATGGTGCATTATACTTAGATATAGTCTTCTTATTTTTGTCTTAGAATGCATACAGTCATATCTATGCATTATCTCTCTCTAATGGTGATGAACATTCTTATAAAGGTCATATAAAGGAGGGGCTCAGTACCTGCACGTGCCTCAGGTGAGATCCCAGTCAGGATGGGTGATATGTCGGCACATTTGGGGTTTGAAGATAATCTACATGTGAATAGATACTACATTTTGGTTTCATTATTGGGACCTCTTTTGAAGCTATTGCAATAATGGTGAGGGATGGCAGAACACTTGACCTTGGATTGCATGGAAACTTTTCTTAGAAACATGGAGGATGAGTTTTCTCATATATTCAACACTAGACCTAAGTTTGATCCACATAAATGGGTAGAGGAGCACCTATATATCTATATGAGACCTTCTTTTTTTGTTTTCTAGTAGAGTTGTATGAGTGGTTATCAGTGTATACACTGAAGAGAATTTGGTTCTATCAACCTCATGTGTGGACTCAAGAAGACTATTAGAGGCTTCATGATGTTGATCTGGTATGGATGCATGTTGTTGATCATTGGTGGAGAGGTGTGTTAATGATTTACATGTTGGAGTACATAGTTTCCACTTATTCTTGCCCAAATTTGATTGAGTTTGCGTTCTTACGAGAACCTAGAGGATCTTTCTTGCATGCCTTACCTTTAGACATCTAGATCTTGATCTTGACCCTGAGTTTAAAATTATTTCCTATGGCTAGCTAAACTCCCACTAGGAACGGGGCATGGAATTAGGTGTGGAAGGAGATGGTGGATCTTACAGCAGAAATGGAGAGAGAGGAAATATGACTCATGTATAATTAGGCTCGGGAGAGGGAGTTGGTAAGAAAACACAAGATTGCATGAGCAATTGATATATGGAGGTAGACATTGCAGGAAGAATTTGAGGTTCACGTAGAGGATGTGGAACCTATGCAGTGTGTGTTACCCCATCTTGGAAAACATGGGAGAACCCCCTTGGCTTTCGATGAGAGCTCGTTGGATGGAGGAAGAAGAAGGGTTGTGGGTGCACATCTGGACCCACCTAGCAAGAAGACCCTTATGCTTAGTTTTCCAAGTCATGACAAAGGTATTGCTAGTTCAGTTAATATTTATAAACAAGAAGCATCAAGTGATTAACATTTTTCCTTAAGTTCTATAACCACACATATGTTTCATGTATTTTACGGTATCCTATCTGGTGCATTGTTTCAGCAAAGTTTGGGTACATAGAAGGTGGGTATCATGTATGGGACTAGTTCCACTTCACAAACCAGGGAGCTCAATTTAGCTTCATGGTGGGTACACAAAGTAGCACCACTTCAGACCTTGTACCTACTACAGAAGGAGGATCTAGTGGATTGGGAAGTTCCAGAGGGAGTGGATCAAGTGGATCTGGTGGTGGAAACACTCGAGGGAAATTAGGGTTCTAACCCTGGCAGATAAGGACCACAACCCCAGCAGCATGTGCTCTATGAGATGTCACTCTATTTTATGGATAACAAACATGTTAAGGATGCTACATAACATATACACAAGTGTTAATTTATATGTTACGTGAAGGAGATCACTGCCCTAGAAAGGAAGGAAATTCAGTTTGCAACAATGTTACATGATCGTGTGCATAGCTGGTACCAGAAGTATGACCCACATAAGACAATTGTGGATTATACTACGATGCATGATGTGTTCCTAATGGAATTTCACATTCCTAAGTTTGAGAAAAAGAGCATTAGTGTGTTGAATGAGATACAACAAGGTATGATAGAGAGTGTGTGAGAGTATGACACACATTTCAAGACCCTCATGTCCAAGCTATCTTATGACATCCATCTGTCGCAGCATGCTCAATGGTTTTTTAGAGGATTAATAACACCTTTCAGAAGGGCACTTTCACATAATATTGTCACGGACCCATGCAAGGCCTTGGAGGATACTTTGTGCATTGAGGCCGTCAAAAGTGTTGACACTAGAGTGAGTCCCTTTTTTGAAGCTCATATTACTTTCAAGGTGAAGCAACTTGAGAATTTATCTGTGAATTCAGCACATGAGACTCGTAGTGGACTTTGGTGTATGGATTGTGAAGTATAAGAACATACAAAATATAGTTTCCCTCAAAATTTGGTGCGTGCCAAGGCATTGGACTACAAGATCTATCATGGGGAGAATGATTCGAGTAGATTCTTGTTGTTACAACACACACTCCATAAGAATGTGTCTTATTAGTGTAAGATCTATATATCTATCACCCATGATACCAAGGACTGTAGGTTGATAGACCATTACCATGATGTCATTGACACTAGTGTGTGTCATACCAGCATTGCGAGCGGTTCTAAGGATGAGGGTCATAAATATGAATGGCACAGGGATGGTAGTGGAAGAGGATGAGGATTTTGTATAGGATTTAGAGGTTGTAATGGTTGTGTCAGAGGAAGAAGTGACTTCCCCCATGGAACTTATTTTAACTATAGATCTGCAGAGCATTATAAGCATGAATTCTTGGACCTGTTGTAATGCTCATGGTGTAGAAAGAAGCATAAGTATGAAGAGTTACCAGATTTCTATAGTCACATGCTTCAGAATTAGAAGAAGTGGGGTAAGGGTGTGGGGATGATGAGTGTAAATCATGTTGAGATATTGTACATCCCTGAGGTGATGTCTAATATAGAGTTAGAGCCTATTTTTGTAACCACTTGTGTTGAGGCTACATGTGTGAGGGAAATACCAAAACAGAAGCCTGTTATTACAAGAGAGGAGGTATTGCATGGGAAATTCCATGATCTGACCTACTATAAGGAGGTGTATCAAGAGACTATGGAGGTGATTAGGAGTCTGTAAGGAGAGATTCAGTGTTTGAAGGAACATTCATGGAAGCTGGAGTAAGCAAAGAAATCTGAAACTCCTCAGAAAGACATAGATGATATTAAGGAGGTGTTTAAGATGTTGCGCCAGGAGAACATCATTCCCATGTTAGGATAATGGTTGAGAGAAAAAATACCATGCACTGGAGGCGAGCGTGAAAGGTAGATCCTACACGCTAACTTACCCCCTCATAGTCTGGACTATGACAAGGAGATTACACTGAATATGGTAGTGGATGGATGGCTCTTAAGTAATATTTTAATTGATGTTGATGCAGAAGTTAATGTTATCACCCTAGATGCATGGAATCAAATGGGGAGACCACCATTGTAGCCATCTTCAAATATGTTTTATATGGAAAATAGAACTAAGGCTACTCCCCTTGGATTTTTGAAAAACACTTCAATAGTTATTCAGGGAGTCAAATTCACTGAGGACTTTGAATTCTTAGTGCTTGCCGAGGTAGATATCTTCCCAACATTACTTGGGCACCCTTGGTGTTATGTAAACAATGTTATCCCACGCTTAAACAAAGGCTACATCAGTTTTGAGAACAAAGAGGATTGAGTGATCATTCCATTAATTTATGGATGGTATGTGCCCTATGTGGAACCATTGGGAGAAGAATATTTAAACAAGATATACATGTGCACCATCAGGGACCCTGAGTTTGTATAGCCATCAAAGGAGGGAGTCATTCAATGGGATGACACACAGTCTATGAGTGATACCACCAGTGTTGCTTGTGATCATTGGGCATGTGGCACATATGAGTTGATTGGGAGTGAAATGAAGGGTAATGTGACTCAAGTGGTTAGGGAATGTTTTTTCAAGCACCTAGGAGGAAGACAATTACTAAGCTATACTGGTGAAGGTAACCCTGATACCTTTTTGTGCATAATGGAGATGCATTGGACCTATGAGATAGAGTAGAGGAATGTGCTTATTTATACCTTGTGTGGAATAGTTACACATTGGTGGATAACACATCGTGATAATATTTTGGAGTGGTGTGAGGTAAGGGTTGTGTTCTCCATTAGATTTCTCAAAAGTAATGTTCCCACTAAGAAACAGGACTATGATGGGAGAGTATCCACCTCATGCCATGTTCAGTAATGTGAGAGGACCTAGAGGAAAGGCCTGGAAACTTTACCCCCTTTCTTGTGGGTGAACAAGTTCTATTCCACCTTACAAGGTTATGTTCCTACATCATATGTTTATTCGGAGTTGTAGAGATAAACAAGAAATTGGAAAGAGTTAATAGAAGGTATTGTTCAACCTTTGAGTACATATCTTCTAAACCATCAGTAAATGAGGCCTTGTATGTGATCAAGCACCTTACATTAGAAGATAGTGCCAAGGTAGAGGACATTATTATTGAATTTTTGGGAGAACCTAATATGGGGGTGCACCTTGAAGAAGAGGAACTAGAAGAAGTGTAGTTTGAGTGCACCTACCTAGAGAAGGAAAAGGGTAAGTTGGTATATGTGATTAATGATGAGGAATTGGAACACTTAGATGTTTATCATACATAAGGTATGTGCGAAGTCTTAGACAGTGGAAATGAGAAGGCACGCACCTACCATGAGCCCTTAAAAATGAAGAAGGTCAACATTGGTACTGAAGTGGAACCCAAGGAAGCCATTATTAGAGATTACTGGTCAGATCAGGAAGTGTCAAATATTATTGAGCTATATCACAACTTCTCAGACTTATTTCCACATGGTTACCATAAGTTAAAAGGGTTCCATAACTCTCTTGGTGAAATGCAAATCAAGTTGAAAAGGGGCACGACTAGTCAGAAAAAGGTCCTACAGGATGAATCCTAACTTGAGTGTGAAAGTGAAGGAAGAAATTGACAAGATGTTGGAGTCTGGAATTATTGAGGCCATTGAGGAATTTGAATGGGTTAGCCCCATGGTAATCAGTATTAAGAAGGATGGAAGGATATGGATATGTGTAGACTACAAATATTTGAGTGTTGATTGTGTTATAGATCCATTTCCAACGCCCTTTACTAAAGAGATTCTAGAAGGAGTTGCGGGGTGTGAGATCTATTCTTTCACAGATGGATTTTTGGGTTATCACTAGGTAAGGATTGCAAAGCAAGACTAGGAGAAAAAAACTTTCACCACTAAATGGGGAAATTTTTCTTACACATTTATGTCATTTGGCATAACGAATGTGCCTACTATATTTTTTTACATCATAGTACAAGAATTTTAGGATTTCATTCACAAGTTTCTTCAAGTCTACCTAGATGATTTTACAGTGTATGGGCTAGTGAAGGATCATTGTGACAATCTAAGGATGATGTTCGAGAGGTGTAGGAAATTGAGCATCTCTCTCAATATTAAGAAGTGTATTTTTTCCACTCCTTTTGGCACGCTACTTAGTCATATCATTTACAAAGAAGGGTTGTTGGTGGATCTTGCCAAGGTTGTTATAATTTTGGGCTTAAAGGAACCCACCAATTAGAGCGTGGTATGCGGGTTTCTAGAGCATACAAGGTACTACATAAAATTCATTAGGGGGTAAAATTGTCATGCCATTAGAGGAGTTGTTGAAGCATAAAGTAACATTTCACTAGGGTGAGGCACAATAGGTGGCATTTGACACTTTGAATGAAAAACTTACTACTGCACCCATCATGCGCTTTCCCTTGTGAGGTAAGCCATTTCATGTACGTGTTGATTCTTTAGGTACAATGATTGGAGCGATGTTAGCACAGCCTAGAGATGGAATTGTTAATCGCCCCTTATATTTTTCCAGTAGGAAGCTAACTCCAACTGAATAGAATTATACTACCACAAATGACAAAGCATTTTCCATTATCTACACATTGCATAAATATAGAAAGTATTTGCTGGCAACACATTTTATCTTCTACACAGACCATATGGATTTGAATTATTTGGTAAACAATCTCGTTTTAGGAGGGCGCATATTTCATTTCGTATTATTATTTCAGGAGTTTGAATTTACGGCTGTGGTAAAATTGACGAAGAGTAATTTAGGACCTGATCATTTGTCAAGGATTAATTCAAGTGAGGACGTGCAGAGCATTGAGGACACAATTTTGTATGCTCAGTTGTTTATAGTGTAGTGTGTGCCCTCTGATTTGTAAGACATTTCTATCTTTTTGTGAATGAATGTGATGCCAAAAGGAATGAAGAGCATAGAGAAGAAACAACTTTCCATTTGTGTCGCACCCTACATGTTGATTAGTGGAGACTTGTATAAACTAGGTCGGGATGAAATTTTACACCAGTGTGTACTTGAAAATGAACGTGGAGCTATTACGGAGGAAGCTGTTGTGGCAAATCAGCAGCACCCCTGGATGCAAATCAAGGTTCTAAGTTGATGTTTAGGGCATCCAGTGTGATTGCACAACATTGAAACCTCTCTCCAAGTGTGGGACTTGCAAGATGAGAGAGGAATCTCCAGATTAGAGGCTGGTTCCTCAAACTCCTCTTATTAGATCTATTATTTGCACAACTGCAGAGGTTTAGATCCTAATTTTATCCTAATTTGCAAGGAGACAAGGATAAGAAATGCAAAAATTGAAACTAAACTGATAAGGGTGATACACCAAAGGAGTGGTGAGCACTTCTTGTTCATGAAAATTGACACAAATCAGAAATTACAACATAAAACATCATGCACAGGTTGATGAGCTGTAATCAAGGGTTTGAAATGAAGCAAACAACACATACAAAGGACTGAAAGCATTCACAGAGCCTGCATTGTGATTTTCAACATCAAAATCCTTGTATTCCAACACCAAAGAGGCAGAAAAACCTGTTACAATCCCTGGAAGGTCTGATACTTGCCAAAATCACTTGCTGAAGGTGAAAATAGAAGCTTTCTGTGTAAAAAAGTGTTCAACCTTTGAAAAATGAGCCAAATCTGGCTTTTACAGTGCATGGGTCAAGCCCAGGAGAGAGAAAACGTGAAAAAACGTGGGAGCCATTCCCCATTGACCAAAATGCATTAAAAACAGCATGGAGGTCCTTACAAACCCATGCCCTGACATTTTTGACCATGCTGGAGAAGAATGCGACCCATTTTGCATTAAAATTGGTTGTTGAAACGTCAGTTCTGTCCATGGGCGCGTACCAGAAGCGTTTTTTGATTTTCTCCCTCCAAACTAAACCAAAATTCAAAATTGACCATGGAATCTTGTAGAGAATTTCACCAGCTTTCCATTGATATAAAGAACGTGAACGAAAAAAAGTTTGAATTTTTACCCGTTTGGTCTTTGGAACATTTTTCAAATTTTCCCCGTGCTCCGCCACTCCAGGTGCCACATGGCACATTCTGATTGGGTACGGTCCCTTCCTAGCCATTTTTTCCTTCGGGTCGCTTGGTGTTTTTTTGCTCTTGGACACGTGGCAGCGCCTGATTGGCTGCGGGCCTTCTAGGGAAAAATTTACCTTTCTGGAAAGCTGAGAAAGAGTTCAATCCAATGGTGCCATTTCCAGAAGGTTTTGAGTGCCTAGAAAACAAAATATTCTGACTGAGGCACAAGAGAAGGAAAGATGTAAAGGAGTTAGCCACAAAATGAGTAGGGGGCACATTTGGGATAACAGAAGCTCATGGCGGTATTGCAGGTGGAAATTATGTTAGGAGGGCCACCGCGTGTAAGGTTTTAATGTTTGGCTTATGGTGGGAAACATTATATAAGGATTGTGCGGAGTATGCAAAATGTTTTGATCATTATCAGCACCTTGGAAAGCCTGGGCATCGTGATGAAATTCCTTTGAGACCAATTGCTAGTGCGGAACCATTTTATAAGTGGGAAATTGACTTTGTAGGCCTGATTTCCCCACTAGAGCACAAGATAGGTTCACACTATGTTATTACTTATATTGATTATCTTACAAGGTGGGAAGAAGCGGTGCCTATGAAAGATTATACCATAGCTACAATAGCAAGATTTCTATGGGAGAACATATTAACTAGGTATGGATTTCCATTGATCTTAACAAGTGATAGGAGCACACATTTATTGAATGAAACTATTCAGATGTTGTTAGCTGAATTTATGGTGGTGCATCATAAGACCACACCATATCACCCACAAGCCAATGGGACTGTTAAGGCCTTTAACAAAATTTTGAGTCACATGTTGACCAAGATTTATGATGTACGAAGAAAATATTGGGATGAAAAAGTCTCTACCGTGTTATGGTGGTATTGGACCACTTACAAGAGGTTGAACAAAGTAACACCCTTTCAGTTGGTGTTTGGCATGGAGGAAATATTACCCATTGAATTCATGTTACCTTCTCTGTGTATTATGTGTGCAGGAGGATTAGACGATGAACAAGCACTTGAGGAACATATTGACAAATTGATGCAATTGGATGAGAGGTGATTCATTTCTCGCTGGAGTCAAAAAATGGAAAATTCTAGGTAGAAGGCATGACATGATAGCCATATCAAGAATAAGAAGCTTGAGGTGGGGTAGATGGTTCTCTTGTATGATTCAAAGTTTTTGTGTCACCCTAGGAACTTTAAATTCCATTGGTTGGTACCATACATTATCATGTATATACTTTATTCAAGTGTTTTCCAGTTAGAAACACTAAATGTCACACGCTTGCCTGGTTTTTTTAATATGAGTAGGTTGAAGCCCTACTATAAATAAGTCTTCCTAGTGTTTGTAAATAATGCAGAAGTGTCACTTAGCTTAGGATTTTCCTTCCTACATTTTATTTTGTATGTATTTCCTTTCCTCATCATTTTACTTTGTCTTTTCTGTTTGGTGTTGTGTTGCACATTGGTGTGCCAAAAGATAATTTCATTACAAGTGATTCCATGTGTAGAGGACTACACATAATTTTAGTGTGGGGTGGACTGGAAGATATGTTTTGGATATGGTTGACAAATTATTTGTGAAGATAAATTGTTGGAGAACTCATTTTGGGATGATGAGTGCAAAGGTATAAGATCAAGTGGTATGGTATATAAGGTGTTCAAGTTCATGCAGGTATAAAGGTGTCTTGGGGAAGAAATAGTTGAATTGACAAAAGACCATGCAGAAGGGGGAAAATGATTATGCAATGCAACATGAGGTGGGAAGCACCATGGGGAAGTACTTGGTGGATAGAACAAAGGTTATGTACTTCGGCACGGTGAGGTGTGTGAAGGAGGTTGCTGGCAGTAAAGTAGTGTTATCATGCTAGAAGGTTACGACTGCAGCATGAGGAGGGAAGTCGCAGAAGTTAACTTAAGTATAAAGTGTTTTATTAAAAAGAGACATTAAGACACATGGTCAGAGGAACTGTAACATGTTGAAAAATTATAAATAGAGGGTAAAGGTAGTCATTTAGAATACTTGCCTTAGATAATTTTTTCATGCTCCCGAGCTTAAAGTGCGATGAGGCTTTTGAGAAGAAAGTGAGGTTCTTGTCATGAACCAATCGAGTTATGTGAGTTGTGGTGTGATCTTTTGGTATATCAAGAAGGAAAGAAGATAGCAAAGTATGAAGGGGTTATGTGAGAGAGAAGCATGGAAGTCACCACGGTCGGGTAGATGAAGGAAAAGTAGAAAGCACCTAGAGCATGAAAGAGTGAAAGAGAAAAATAGAAATGGCACCCAGGAGACTTCAAACAAAGAGACTCGAGGTGGAGAAGGAGGAACTTGTTAAGGTATACTCAGAGATGTAATACCCTCGGATGTGATTAAGACCGAAAAATGGAGTTTGAAGCTTTACAGGTGCAAGATCAGTGAATATAACCACCAAACGAGTGACAATAAGAAGCTGATGCAAGTAGATTTAGTTTCAAACACTCCCATACTAGACAAGATTGGAAACCCTAAGGTTGACGACTCGGTACAATAAGAATTATAGAAAACTGGAGTCCTATAACTATGGGATTTTTCATTCTTTGTATAACCCGCCATGTTGTTCAGGTGCTTGATGTCCTGGGTACATGAGGACTTCTACTTTGTGGGAAGAAAAATGATGATTACATGTCATTTGATTAGAACACTAATAGGCATACAAAAAACTGGTGAGAATATGGCACTTGATTTATGTGCCACCGCAAAAAATGAAGAGTTAGCAAAACAACTAAACTATGAGAAAGGGGAAGGGCTCAAGTGATTGTGGATCTTCCAGACACGGCATTAAGAGTTGCTTCCTGACTCATTAGTTATAAGTTAGGAGCATCAGAAAGATGGATGGACATCAATAGGATATTCTTGTATGTGGCATAAAGAGTGTCTGAAAGGGCACATTACAATTTTGTAGAGTTTATTGCAAACAACATTATTGAGGAGGCGCAAGTGCAGAAAGAGGTTAGCGCAAAGATCACATTGGGCTCCATACTTTTGTTAATCATATTCTAGGAAATTGGTGTCCTAGATGGGCCAAATGGAAACATATGGTTTCACCCATTGGTGCACTCATCTCCTATAGTACAGTTTACACAATTCACTTGTGATGGGACCATCTCAAGCGCCTATAAGGCATGGGTGAACTTATGGTATGAATGGTTGCACGAGGCCTTTGCGAATGAGTGGCCTATCCCCCATGAACTACCATGAGTTCTTGGAGACCAATTCAAATTCACGATCGCACAGCATTTCTGCTTAGCAAGATTTTTTATGGCCAAAGGAGAGATGGGATTATGGTGCAAGATCCCATTCACATTCAGTGTTAGATACTTGAAGTACTCCATCAACTGATTAAATTACATACAGAAGCTGACCTTTGATGCAGATAAAGTGGATAGTGATGTCCATACCCTTCGCAATACATATAAGTATGGTACCTGACCCGCATATGTCAAGGTTTTGGAGTCAGATTTCCTGGACTTGATTCCACAAGTCAATGTCACCATCAAAGGCTATGTCCATCTAGTATTTGTGCAGGTGTGCCTGAAGACTAAAGGGGGTATTGAAGAGGATATTACAGTCTCTCCCTTTCTAAAATTGTGGGAGACACCAATCCCACCAATGAAATTAGTACAAGGTAATGAAGAATAATAATAATGGGTTGGGGAGTTGGACACATCCAAGAAGAGGAAGTATTACACACGTCGCAATGGTAACAAGGGCATGAGTACTTCACTATAAGGTGGCACTAAGGCTTCACAACTAGAGCACAAGGGAGAGGAGGAGCAGGAGGAAGAGGAGCCAGAACAAAAGAAACAAAAGGTACACAATGTATCAAGTTCCGCAGTATGCTCGAAAGAGGAGGAGTAGGACCACACTACTTTCAAGAAGGAACTAGATGCAAAGCTCAAGGAGAAAGAGAAGAGAAGGGCCAAAGAAAATGCCAAGGCAGTAAGAGAGACGTGCGACAAAGAAAATGAAGATGTTGCAGAAGGGCTGGAAAAGAGTCTAGTGCATGAAGATTTTCCAATCCAAACCACCAATGACATAGAGAAAGACAAGGGGGGCTCCTTTATCATAAAGGAGGATAAGGGGTCACTCGAGGATCAAAGAAGTAGCGATCGAAGCGTAAGGAAACAAGGAGAAATTAGACACCCGGGTCTACTCATATGAATTTTGTGGATGATCCCAAAAAGATGTTGTGTGTAATATTTCAAGGTACACTCTACCCAGAGAAGCTATATAGTTGGGATCTTATGGATGAGAAAGGAGGCATGCCCATAACTAGAAAAATTCTAAGCTGGAACCTACATTTCCACTCTTAAGAACCTAAATTTGAGGTCAATGATCACATGATTAAGACCATTCATTTGAAGAAGAAGGGAGGAGAGACATATAAAGTGGTGGATCCTAACCACCTAACAGATGAGAAAACATACAATGTGCTTCAAAAGATGTCCTCGGAGGTGATTCGGTGTAGCTTGGATACAGGGGCCATTGTTTGGACCTTAGTCATGGTGAAGAAGGAAAAAGAAAAGGAAGTAGAAAGATTATGTCAAGGACTAAAGGGCAAGTAGGTGTGAACTAAGGAGGCCTATGATTGAGCTAGCACCCTCATTAAAGAAATTTTAGGACAATGTCCAGACCTAATAAGCCAAGCAAGGACAGATTATGGGGATGAGATGGAGTATCTCGAGGACCTTGTAGGGATGTTGCTTGTAAATTTCAAGGGTGGCACAAGACCAATTGCTGCAGAGCTCACCAAGGAAAAAGAAGAGAAAAAAATTTCTGTTGAATCCCAAATCACTGAGTTGGAGGATTTACTTACCCAACTCAATGAAGCAAACACATTGGTAGATAAGGGCTTTAATAGTTGTAAGAAGTGCAAGACAATCATTGACACGTGAATGACAAAGGAGGAGGCTGATCTTAAATCCTTACAAGAGAATATCCCTACTAACAAGTTTGAGCACACACAGTTGATTATTGATACCAAAGCTCATAAATATAAGATTAAAACAAAGCACGAGAAAATGGATTACAGGATTGGAAAGCTCTGGGATTCCATCACTGAGTGGATGGATGAGTTTAAAGGTATATGTGTAGAGATATTGGTGGATATAAATGAGCTCAAGGGGAAAGAGGAGGAAGTCACCTTGGATCATATGCCTAGCATTGTAGGGGAAGTGGCAGGGAAGGAATTAATAGATTTGAAGGCATGGGGGAAATTGAAGGATGAAATAGACGCAGAGTTCCCTGAACTCTTCCAGTCATGTGCTTAGTGGTTGAACCATGTAGCAAATTTTGCCTTGATAGATTTTTGGTCATCAATGTTTTGTTCAAGGGGTACAGAAGATTTCCATGGGTGGTAATCTCATTAGTGTGAGGTGATGTTGAGCCCCTAAATTGACCAAGTACCTAGGGTGCTAAGGAATGTGGCATGCAGGAACAAGGCGTAGAGGCACACGTGGAAGTGGATTTTGCGGATACATGAGGGCTCGTGCCCAGGTAGGATGGATCCAAGACTTAGTCATTTTAGACTATGAATGAAGTCGAGCTAAGGGAGAAAATGGAAAAGAAAATAGGTACAGTTATGGATAACGTTATGTTATGGAGGCTTGCAGCTCAAGAAAGCATATTCCAAGGCATCATTATGGTTATCATAACTAGATAAGGATTCGAGGATGTTATGGGCTAGCTGGCATTTGCATGCTAAGGATACTCAATTAGGGAAACACATGATGACATTTGGCATGTTTTTTTAGTAATGATGATTCGGTTAGGGGAGATTCCTTCCACGTTCTCTCTTATGTATTGATTTGCATGGCACCTGAGAAAGTAGATAGTAAGTGCAGTCATTATTTTACCCTCAATACTTCTTTCTAACCATAAGCACACCAGCCTATCACCAAAAAAATGCTAAGCACTCACCCAAGGCACACATAGGTGCTAAGCACCTCCTTTATGTAAGCTTTGCAAGAGAGTTCCACCATTAATGGAGGATTATTTACAAAAACAAAAGTATCTGCCTCAACTCAAAAAGGCAGAAGATATAACTGACACATCAATGCATCACAAAAGCTAAAGAAGAATTGTATGAAGCACAAGAAACCAGATTTAAGTCATTAAAATCCAAAATAATATGAGGGTTTACACCCATAAACAAGATGTATAGAATAAATCCATGTGTATTGATTTAAAAAGAGACTCTGGTAGCCATACTACATTCAAAAAGGGTCGTCTCAAACCATATATATCAAATGACAAAGATCAAACCCCTGCAAACAAATCTTATCAAAGATCGTAATTATGATTTCCCCATTGTAGTCCTTATTACAGACCCTAGTACCCATACTTATGCTTAATGTTATCCCTTAACACCCTCCAGCACTAAGAACTCTAAACCTAGCACCATAAGCTCCAAACCTTTAGCATTTCCTAACATTTCTAGAGTACCTTTTTACCTTCCTTCTCTTTGTTCCCTTCTCTTGTCTCTCTCCCTCATTTCTATCCCAAGCACATCTTTAAATAGGATCAGCATCCATCATCATGACTTCTCTCCTGAGTAGATTGCATGCCAAGTTTCAATGTGGTCCTCCATTGGTGAATGTTTATCCTCTTTGCAAAACCTTCCACTAACTATAATGATGCCTCTAAGAATATTCCCTGCATGTAATATCCTTTTCTTAGCCTCCAAGATTCCAGGCTAGCACCTTATCCATTCATCACACTTAGTCAGGTCCTCACATTTTTCCTCAAGTGAATCCATGATGTAAAATATGGCTAAGTCCTTTAAACACTTGTTCTGCCTCCCACGTGCACCCTAGTTTCACTTAAACCCTTTTTCCTGTACATTTTTCCTTGAGAGCCCTTGTATTTACTGATCATGCACGCGCACACCTCTTGGTACTTAGTAAATATTTAGGGTCCAACATCACCCTACACTACACATGTTCTCTGTCCTTGAGAACATTCTACTTTTTCAAAGAATAAATAATAATGGAATTAAATTAAATAATGAATGGAAGAATGGAGGAATATGCTACTATTGCATGAGGAGTGGGAACTCCTTCTTTATAGATGCCTCAATCTTCTCCCAGGCATCCACTTTTCCTTGCACCTACTGAAGTAGGTCATCCACCAATGTCATTACTTCATCAAAACTTAGTTCATCACTCTTAGTTTTCAGCGTATCTATAATGTTTTCCATCTATTTTCTAAGATCACCTAGCACATCCATAATACGAGTAACTTGGGGATATAGTTCCTTTGGCCTATTCTTAATCGAACCCCATAAGGTTTTGATTGCTTCCAACTTATTCTCAACTTCAGCCAAAATCTTATTGTGTTCTACCCTATTGCCTTTGTTCTTCTCCTACAATTCTTTCAGATCTGCCTCATGTGTAGCAACCAATATGCTTGCCACCATATCTATGTTGGCATAGTTTTCATACATGGCTTCGACCATCTATGTGGTAGTATTTACTGTGGAAAGAAGTTCAGAGTACCAAGTAACTCTCTCCCCAATCTTCAGCTTTTCCTCCTCCTTATAGAGTGTCATCACATCCTTTTCTGACTCTAATGCGAGTGGTCACCTTTCCATGGTGATGATGTGGGTCAAGTCTTCCAAGAATTGCATGGTTGACTTGTATTTATGCTCAGGTGGGGCCAGGTCTAGGTGTTTCAAGATAATGGAATATGAAATGGCCTCTATCTTCTTATGGAATTCCCACACCTTCATCTTTTCATCCCTCATTTCATGCCTCAATTTCACATTGATCAATTCCTTTTGTTCTATCTCCTTGTCCCACTCAATGATCTGCTCATTCTTTTTCTCAAGCTCTTCCTCCAAGACCCTTTTTTTTCATTTATGCCAAAGAGTCTTACTTCTACCTCCACCTATACTTTGTTGAGTGCATTGCAAACTTGCTCATCTAATAGTTTTTGGGCATTTACAAGAGGATTTACTCCCTTGGCATCTTGTATCTTCATCAATGCATCTCAGTTTACCTTGAACTCGAGTTCATCATTGTGGGACTCAAAAGCCTAGGATGGCATTTTCCTCGTGCTTGGGTAAGCACCCTCTTCATCAAAGGAAGATAAGGGGAGGATTTTTTTTGCGGGCATGGTACTTTAGAATCATGTGTGCATTACCTTTCTTAGATCATTAATATATGTCATCTCGTGTTTCTGCACCGTTATTATGCCTTTTCAACCTATGCACACTACCATAGGGAATCTTACTACTAAGTTGGGGTCTCCACCCATGCTCTCATACTCCTTTCCTACACTTTTACTCTCCTTAGATTCCTTCAACACTTCTTCAGCACTTCACTCTACCTTGTGCTCCACCAACTGTTGGATAATACCTACCACCTCCCTCTCCATAGTGTTATCCATTTTCTCCTTGGTCAAGGTCAAGGTCTTCTGATCTTTCATGTCTACTTCTTCACTCTCCCATTTTTCATGAGTACCTTCCTCATTCTCATCCCTCTCTTCATTTCCTTCTTCCTCTAACTCATGTACATCATACACATGATGATTTTGAGCCTCACCACCCTCTTCATCATCTTCATCACCCTTGTTGGCCTCCATGCTTTATGTTTCTCTTGAGTCCAACCCTTTTGTCACTTTATGCTTCTTCCTTATTGGTGAATCCAACTCAGGGGACTTCTCTCTTTCTTCTTTCTTGGGTGACTCTTCCTTCTCTAGAGACTCTTTTCTAATGGGAGACCTCTTCCAGCAGACATAATTACTTGTGCCCATGCCCGACTCATGTGCCACAACTAGTTGTACTATATGCGCACTTGGTCCCTTTTTCTTAGGATCCGCCCCTCTTTCTCTTCTCCTTGGCACAACCTTTTTCCTCACGGTGGGGTCTTTAGGAATGGATACATCATCTTCAATATAAGTTCCTTTTTCATACTGAGGCCTTAGGCACAAATATAACCTTTTTTTGTCCTCCTTACAACATGCAAGGTTACTGGTCTCAACATTTGCACTTCATGGGAGACATACTTCTCCACGTAAGTGTGCTTCTTGGGGTATACTAAATTCATATGCAGCTTGCGATGATCTTGATCTACTACACTTAGATCAAACCTGAGTTTCTTGGCCTCTTTGAATCGATTGACCCTAGCCTCAAAGTAGTGCGTTATGAAGGAGAAAGGTAACTTACACCAAGGACTCTCGGTGCCATCGACCAAAGTAAATCTACCAATACAAAAATGTTGGTAACTCAGCCTCTCCTTGCACTAGTGAAGGCAACTTCTTGGGTATTCTCCATTCAACCCTAAATGCGTCATGCATCCACTTATACCACTTTTCTAGTCGTTCCTTATGAGTGGCTCTCATGGTGTCATAAGTATATTGTTCAAAAATTTTAGTGGGGGAGGGGTTCTCATCTAGTTATTCCCAAAAAAACTTATTCTGGCCATCAGGCACTCCAATCTCTAAAAATAAAATGGTGAGGAGAAAATTACCAAACATGATTTTTTCTTTGTTGCGAGCAGCATTTATGATCTCCTCTGTAATAAAAGCTAAGAGGTTATATATGGTCCCCTCTAAGATCGTGTAGCATACATTAAACTAGGCCTTGTTGATATTTTTCCATCTCTCTTACATGTTCATCTTTATGACAAAGCATGTGGTCATCCTCATCACCGAGTCAGTAATTACATAAATGTCGAAGTAGCGTGAACCCTTCTTGTAGTCATAAACTTCAACGGTCTTCTTAATGGATTCCTTGTCTCCCAAATCATCGTCCAATTATTCTCCTTCACAGATAAGGCCGGTGAACTTAGAAATTAGTTGGGGGATTATGCACATCCTCTAACCTATGAAAAATAAGTGGTCTTCATGCACGCATAACATCAACCATTGGTATATTCCTTTAGGCTTGCCGAAATAGAGCAACTCGTAGAGTTGCAACAACCCAGCATTCTCCATTTTCACCTTCACTTTGTCATCATAGATAGACATTCCATCTAGTGTCCCCTTCTCTATAGGGAAAACTAGTTCTAGGGTCATCTCATTCTCTTTGGTGCTCGTTCGATGGTTATAATAAATAACAGCCATCTTTCTAACATGAAACACCCATTCCTTACCAAGTAATATGACATCCAGGTATTGCATTTCCACGTACCATTCTTCATTGAAACTGGTAAAAACAGCTTGTTTTCCATTGCCATTTCTCTTCTTTGGTGAAACATTTTCTACTTTTCTTCATTTCATTCCTTCATCAGGTCCTTAAAACATCTTCCTCTCTCCTGGTCCTGACTCTACTCAACTTCACGTCTCCACTCCTTTGCAAAAATTCATTCAAACTTCATGCCCTAGCTATGCAACCCTAACCTAGAAAACCCTTTTTCCACAAGATGGCATAACACCCACAGGATTATTCCACACAACCTTCTTCTCTTATGCACATGTACTCCTTTCTATTCTAGTTGGCTGATCAAACTAGTTATGCACGCAAATATTCACAACTCTTCTCAAACCTTCTTCACAAGGATGCCCTAGTTCATGAGAACTCTTTGGTAACTTAAAACACAAGGTAGGAAATAACGCACCCCCAATATTCTATTTATAACTTTTTCTTTTCTCTGCAATAAAGGCCATGCCACCTACCAACATACTTTCACAATAAAGGAGGATTTTTCCAATGTGAACCTTCAACCCTTTTTCACTGTGCTCAATCCTACGCGAAAAACTTTGATAACCTTCAGGCATGCAAAAACTTCTTAGTGACCACATATCCTTACACACATGTGTACAGTGCCAAAGGTATTCTTCCTCTGTGTCCTAACCCTAGTTCTTGACATTTCCTACCTCATGTTGTTCTTACGCTTCTCATTCTTGTATGTGGTTTCTATAAAGCATTTTAACACTATCCTTTCCTTATGCTCACCTCTTCTACATGTGATCTTCCAATCCATGTTTTTTTTATTTTTCAACCCAAACTATTAACAACCATAGCTTCTAGCACTTTTCATATCACTCCACCCCACACAAAAATGGATGCACAGTCCTCTACACATAGAAAATTTTCAAAAATAATAAGTGGCTATTAGCGCACAAACGCACAAAAAAAAAAAAAACAACAAGAAAGGGAAACACAAAGAAAGGAAACTTCATCAAAGCAAATCCTAGGCTAACTGGAAATAATGCCTTATTTACAAACACAAAGAAGACTTATTTATAGTAGGGCTTCAGCCTACTCCCATTGAAATGGCCTAACAACCATGTTCTATCCAGCACTTGTAACATGAAAGTTCCTAAATCAAGTTTATAGGATATAATTTACGGGCCCAACCAATTGAATTTGAATTTCCCAGGATGGCACAGAAACTTGAAATCATACAGAGAACCATCTGACCAACCTCAAACTGCTTGTTCTTGATGTGTCTATCATTTCATGCCTTCTTCTTGGCTTTACTCCAGAAAGCAATAGCCTACCTCTCATCCACTGTATCAAATTATCAATCCTATCCTCAAGCACTTATTCATCATCTAACCCTCCTACATGCACTGACGTAGCGATGGTAACATGAATTCAATAGGTAACATAGATTTTGTGCCAAACACCAATTGAAAAGGTGTTGCCTTGTTCAGTCTCTTATAAGTGGTCTGATATGACCATAACATAGTAGAAACTTTTTCATCCCAATCCTTTCTTCCTACATCACAAACCTTTGTTAACATGTGATTCAAAAAAATTTAAACACCTCAGCAGTCCCATTAACTTGTGGGTGATAAGGGGTAGTATTGTGATGGGCCACCATGAATTCTACCAATAATATTCTAATTGTCTCATTTAAAAAATGAGTACCCATATCACTTGTTAAGCTCAGCAGGCATCCATATCTGTTGATTATATTTTCCCATAAGA
This sequence comes from Taxus chinensis, assembly GCA_019776745.2. Lineage (NCBI taxonomy): Eukaryota > Viridiplantae > Streptophyta > Pinopsida > Cupressales > Taxaceae > Taxus > Taxus chinensis. The sequence continues at coordinate 984,553,631 of CM034146.1, forward strand.
ACCTAGCCAATGTTGCCACTTTGCAATCCCTTATAGGCACTGCTTTTTCCCACCTTGTAAGGTAATCTTTGCATGTAATGATATAGCATGAACTTTTCCTTTGCATGGCTAGAGAAATAGGGCCTACGAAGTCAACTGCCCACTTCTCAAATGGTTCTGCACTAGCAATCAATCTTAATGGCATTTCATCTCTTTTCCCTAGTTTACCAAGGCACTAGTAGTGGTCACGGGCCTTATAATACTTAATACAATCCTGGTAAATGCTTTCCCACTAAATACCTACTAGTAAAATATTTTGTGCAGTGGAATTTCCAGCATAGTGTCCTCCTCCAATTCCACCATGTGCTTCCTCCATGATTGCAGTGCGCTCATGTTCTAACATGAATCAGTGCAAGATCTCATCACAACCTAGCTTGTATAAGTCTCCACCCATTAACATGTAGGGCACAACACATATGGATAATTTCTTCCTTTCCAAAGTCTTCATTCCCTCTGACGCCACACCCATTTTGAGAAACACTACAATATCTTCCAATTTAGAGGGTGTGCATTTTAATCTGAATAATTTTGCATCTGGTATTGTATCCTCAATGCTCTATGCATCCTCTCCTAATTCTATCCTTGATAAATGGTCAAGACCCAAATTACTCTTACCTAGTTTTACAACAACCATAAAGTAAAACTCTTGAAATAATAGGACCGACCTGCATATGCGCCCTTGTAAAATGGGCTTGTTTACCAAGTATTTCAATGCCATGTGGTCTGTGTAAAATATAAATGGTGTTGCCAACAGATATTTCCTAAATTTTTGCAACGTGTAGATCATCAATAATGCCTCGCACTCGGTAGTAGTATAGTTCTACTCTGTTGGTTTCAAATTCCTGTTTGCAAAACAAAGAGGGTGATCAACAGTCCCCTCACTAGGTTGTGCTAACACTGCTCCAACTATCATCCCTAAGGCATAAACATGTACATGGAATGGCTTATCCCAGTAAGGAAAGCATAATATGGGCACAGTAATAAGCCTATTCTTTAATGTATCAAATGTCATCTATTGCGCTTCTCCTCAATGAAATGTACTTATGTGCTTCAACAATCCCTCCAATGGGGCAGCGATCTTGGCATATCCCTTGATAAATTTTTGGTAGTACCCCGTATTCCCAAGGAATCTGTGCACCACACTCTGGCTGGTAGGTTCCCCTAATCCCACAATAATTTGTGCACTAGCAAGCCTTCTTTACATATGATATGCCCTAAAAGGGTTCCAAAAGTAGTAGCGAAAACACATTTATTAATGTTGAGAGATATACTCAACTGTCAGCATCTCTCAAACATCAACTACAAATTGTTGCAATGGTCTTTTACTAGTCCATAAATTGTCCAATTATTAAGTTAGACTTGAAGAAACTTATGGATGAAGCTCTTAAATGCCTGAACCACAATGCACAAAAATACAACAGGTGCATTCTTTAGTCCAAAAGGCATGACTGTATAGGAAAAACTTCCCAATTCAGTAGCGAAAGTTGTCTTTTCTTGGTCCTCCTTTACAATTATAACCTAATGATATCCTAAGAATCCATCTGTGAAAGAATAGATCCCCCTTGCCTAGCTAGTCCTTCCAGGATCTCCTCGGTGAAGGGGGTTGAAGAAGGGTCAATGACACATACCACATTCAAATCCATGTAATCATTGCAAATCCTTATCCTTCAATCCTTATTAATGTTGATGACCATTGGGATTATCCATTCTAATTCTTCAATAGCCTCAATGATGCCTAATGTGGTCATCTTGTCAATCTCCTCCTTAACTTTGATGCGTAGATTCAGATACATTCAATAAGGTCTCTTCCAAATTAGGCGTGCACCTTCTTTTAACTTGATCTTCATTTCTCCCAAGGAGTAGTGAACTCCTTTAAGATCATGGTACCCATGCGGATAAAATTCTTGAAATTCATACAACATATCAATGATCTTTGAAACCTCCTTTTCTGACCAATAATCTCTAATAGTAGATCCTCCTTAGGTTCTACCTCCAAACCAATGTTAACCTTATTAGTTTTTAGGGGTTTATGGTAGGCGTGTGCTTTCTCATTAGCTCTATCCATAACCTCGCACATGCCCACAGTATGGTTAACATCCAATTTTTTCTCCTCTTCACCATCTATCACAAAGACTAATTTTTCTTTCTCTTTTTCCATGCATATGCACTCAAGTTGTACCTCCTCTGATTCTTCCTCATCAAAGTGCACTTCCAAGCTAGGTTCACCCAATAAATTCAATACTCTGTCCTCCACCATAGCACTTTCTCCCATAGTTAGGCACTTAACAAGTTATAGTGCCTTATTCACCAATGGTTTAGTACTTTGATATTTGAAATATTGAAGGATATCAGTCAACTCCTATTAGTTTCATGTCTAACAATGCATCTATGAGTGAATGTCCCATGTGCACACGTAGCCTTGTAAGGTGGAGTAAATCTTATGCACCCATAAAGATGGATGCAATGCTTCTATGCCTTTCATCTAGGCCTTCTCACATGTCTGGATGTGAAATGAGGTGGGTTCCTTCCCATGATAATCTTGTATAATCGTAGGTGCATTGCTTCAAAAAAACCTAACAGATAATGCAGTTCTAACCTCATGCCACTCTAGAAGGTTATCACAATGGTTCGCCCACCAAGCATGTTGCAGTCCCGAGAAAGGTATAGCTAAGCATACTTCTCCTTTCAACCTCATATCTCCCCTGGGTCTCCATTGCTTATAGGAAAACATCAGGGTTGGCTCCCCTAGTGTAACTTGGCAACTATTTTCCTCCCAGGTGCCTGACTGAGCATGCCTTTGTTACTCTCATCATAAAGCCTCTTAAATTCCTTTTGACTAATTCATATGTCCCATGCACCCAATTTTCATATGCCACACTAGTTGTATCACTTATAGATTGAGTTTCTTCCCACTGAATAATGCCTTCTTTTGTTGGTTGCACAAGCTAAGGGTCCCTGATAGTGCACACATAGATTTTGTCTAGGTCATCTTCTCCCAAGGGCTCAGAATAAAGCGTTGACTTCTCATCCGTCAAAGGAATGATAACATGTTCCTCCTTGTTCTCAAAACTTATATACCCCTTATTGAAATGTAAGTCAACATGGTTCTTATAGCACTAGGGGTGCTCAAGTAATGCTAAAACATTGTCTACCTTAGCAAGCACCAAGACTTCGAAGTCTCCAGTGAATTTTTCCCCTTGGATAGTGATAGTAGCATCCTTTAAAACACCAATGAGAATTGCTTTTGTCTTATTAGCCATATACAACACATTTAAATATTACTATAATGGGGGCCTTCCCATTTGATTCCATGCATCCAGGGTGAAAACATTAACTTACGCGCTCGTGTTAATCAAAATATTACTTAGGATCCATCCATCAACAACTATATTTAAGGGAATCTCGTTATCATAGTCAAGACTATGGGGAGGTAGATTAGCATGTAAAACCTACCTCTCATATTCTCCTCCAGTGCTTGAAACTTTATCTCTCAACCATTCTCCTAATAGAGGAATGATATTCTCTTGGCGTAGCATCTTACACACTTCTTTGACATCATTTATATCTGAATGAGGGACCTCAGCACTTTTCTTATGCTCTAACTTCCTGGATTTCTCTTTAGACACTGAATTTCCCCTTGAAGACTTCTTATTACGTCCATGGTATCTTGATAGACTTACTTCGGATGCGTAAGGTCTAAATAATTCCCATGTACCACTTCTTCTCTTGTAATCAGTGGTCTCTACTTTGGTATCTCCCTGGCATTTGTAGCGTCAGCTTCACATTGTCACCAGTACAGGTTCTAACTCTGACTCACATGTCATTCTTGGCATCCACTGTTGATCAGCATGCTTTATGCTCACCATCCTAGCACCCTTATCCTTTTGTTTCTTCTAGCTCATGTGTTCAAACAATTCCAGAAATTCCTCATACTTGTGTTTTTTTCCACACTAAGAACACTATAGCAAATTGGGGCATTCACGATTATAGTGTTTTGTAGATCCATGGTTGTAACAAGTTCCACATGGGAACTCACTTCTTCCACCTCTATAGTTGTCATGGCCTCTAAATCCCCCATGAAATCCTCTTCTGTGACTCCCTTCATTCATGCACGCTTCTCATAAAGATGGTCATCATCCTTAGAACTGTTTGTAATACTAATTTGGTACACACCAATATCAATTGCATCATGTATTTGGTTAATCAAGCTATAATATTTGGTGTCATGAGTAGTAGAGGTGTAAATTTTGTAATAGCAAGACACATTCTTACGGATCGTGCATTGTAATAGCAGACACATACTTACATCATGATCTTTGTGGTGAATCTCATAGTCTATTTTCATCATACATACTGATCTCTGAGGAAAACTATCCTTCGTATGCCCTTATACCTCATAATTTGTACACCATAATCTATTGCGAGTCTCATGAGCCAAGTTTGTAGACAATGTTTCCATCTGCTTTACCATTGCAATAATTTTGGCTTCTAGGAATGGAATAACTCATACATCAACACTTCCTACCACCTCCACGTGTAAGCTAGCCTTCATGTCCTCATGTGGATCTATGAAATCACCCTCCTGAATGATGTGATCATTCCTCTGACAAACCACTGAGCATACTATGATGGGTGAATGTCATAGGATAACTTGGATAGGAGAGTCTTGAAATGTGTGTCATACTCCCACAAACTCTCTGACATTCCTTATTGAATATCCTTCAACACGCTGATGTTCTTCTATTCTAACTTAGGTATGTGGAATTCTCCCAAAAAGGCATTACTTAGCGTAATGTAATCCACAAATGTCTTGTGTGGGTCATACTTCCTGTACTAGATATGTGCATGTCCTTGTAGCATGGTTGTAAACTAAATTTCCTTCCACTCTGGGGCAGTGATTCCCTTCACGTACCATAGCAACTCACACTTGTGTACATGTTCTGGTGTATCCTCAACATCCTTGTAATCAGGTAAGTGTAGTGACATCTCATAAAACACCTGTTGATGGTGTTGTGGACCTTATCCTCCAGATCCAGGGCCTTGATTCCCTCTGATGTTACCTCCACCACCAGACCCACTAGATCCACTAGTGCCAAATTTTCTAAATCTGCCAAATCCTCCTCATGTCATAGGTAAGGGGCCTAATGTAGTTGTGCCCTGTGGACCCACCATCACGCTAAATTGTGTACCAAAAATCTATGATACCAAACCACTCCCAGATGTGTTTCCTATGCCACTCTTAGATATAATACTTAAACCTTGTGATCCCACACCTAGTCTAAATGTTATGTCAGATAAAGTACACCCAAACACCAGAAATGACTGTGCAGCCATAGATGTACCAAATGAAAAATTGTACCTCCTAGGTGTCACTCGACTATGAATACCGATACCAACTAGATTATATAAACTTATCTCAAGAACTAGAAAACTAAGCATAAGGGTCTGGTTTCCATATAGGTTAAGATGCATGCCTATGGCTCTTCTCCTTTCTTCATATGATGAGCTCTCTCTAGAAACCAAGGGGGTTTATCTTCCGCTCTTGCGAATATGGGGTAGCGCAAACTGCTCGAGTTCCACGTCCTCCGCGCAAACCTCAAATCCTTCCCGCAACATCTACCTCCATAAATCCATCACTCCTAAAGCTTTGCACTATCTTGCCAACTCCCTCTCCCAAGCTTCATTATACTTGATTTGCATCTCCTCTCTCTCCATTTCTGCTGCAAGGTCCATCATCCTTCTACCATGTCAGCTTCTGCACCCCGTGCCTAGCAGGATTTTAGCCATCCGTGGGAAAGGCTTCAAAACTCAAATTAATGACTGGGATCTTGATATCTAGTGGAATAGTAAGCAAGAATGATCCTCTAATCTCCCTCAAGAACTAAAACTCAAAAATCTCCAAAAAAGAATACGTTAAAATAGCGTATTCTAGGGTATAACTAGTCAGCACTCTACTCCACCAATGATCAATAGCACAGGTCTAAGTTAGATCAGCATCATGCAACCACTAATATTCCTCCTGGGTCCAAACATGATTTCTATAGTACCAACTTGTTCTTGATGCATATGTTGATAGCCATTCATATAATTCTACTGGGAAACATCAGAAGAATGTCTCATAGAGTTCGTGATACAAGTTTTCCTCGACCCATTTTCATGCATCAAACATAGATCCAGTACTAAACCTCTGAGAAAACTCATCCTTTATGATTTTAAGTTAGGTCTCAATGATATCTAAGGTCAAGCGCTCCATCATTACACATTTCTCTCACAATAGCTTTAATAGAGGTCCTAGTAATGGAACCAAGATGTAGTCATTATTTTACCCTCAATACTTCTTTCTAACCCCAAGCACGTTAGCCTATCACCCAGCATACGTTGAGCACTCACATGAGGCACACGCGGGTGCTGAACCCCTCCTTTGTGTGAGATTTGCAAGAGAGTTCCGTCATTAATGGAGGATTATTTGTAGAAATATAAGTACATGCATATACTCAAAAAGGTAGAAGATATAACTAATAGATTTACACATCAATGCATCACAAAAGCTAAATAAACATTGTATGAAGCATAAGAAACCAGATCTAAGTCATGACAAACCAAAATATTATGAGTTTTTACACCCATAAAAAAGATGTACAAAATAAATCCATGTATATTGATTTAAAAAGAGTCTCCAGTAGCCATACTACATTCAAAAAGGGTCATCTCAGACCATATACATCAAATGACAAAGATCCAACCCCTGCAAAACTAATCTGATCAAATATCCTAGCTATGTTTTCCCCATTATAGTCCTTGTCATAGTCCCCAATACCCATACTTATGTTCAATTTTATCCCTTACAACCCTCTAGCACTAATAACTCTAAACCCTAGCACCATGAGCTCCAAACACTTAGGATTTCCTATCATTTCAGCAGCACCTTGTTACCTTACTTATCTTTGTTCCCTTATCATGTCTCTCTCCTATCTCTCTCCCTCGTTTATGTCCCAAGAACTTCTTTAAATAAGATCATCATCCACCACCATGAATTCTCTCCTAAGAATATCACATGCCAAGTGTCAATGTGGTCCTCCATTGGTAAATTCTTATCCTCTTTACAAAACCTTCCACTAACTATAATGATGCCTCTGGGAATATTCCCTTCTTGGAATATCCTTTTCTTGGCCTCCAAGGTTCCAGGATGGCACCTTATCCACTCATCACACCTAGTCAAGTCCTCACATTTTTACTCAAGTGACTACATGATGCCAAATATGGATAAGTCCTTTAAACCCTTGTTCTTCCTCTCGTGCATGCCCTGGTTTCACTTAAACCCTTTTTCCTGCACACTTTTCCCTGAGTGCCCTTATATTTACTGATCCTACACACGTGTGCCACTTGGTACTTAGCCAATATTTAGGGTCCAATAATAAGATGAGGTAGATAGAATGTAATGAGAAATTGTAAACCCTGTAATGAAGTTACTATGGAAGCATGTTGAGACTCTATTGGTGTATGATCTCCATTCATGGAATCTTTAATGTATCGTTGGCTACTGTAATGTGATGAATATATAGATAATGAAGAGGTTCCGAATATCTGTGTTATGGTCTTGATCTGTACATTTTTATTTCATATTTATGGATCTAAACCCTTGTTTTCTTATTAATGCTCATGTTTGAGATATGATTCTTCCTTGTTATAGTGATGTTCACATCTATAGCATGGTGCATTTATACTTAGATCTAGTCTCCTTATTTCTATCTTAGAATGCATATAGTCATATCTTTGCATTACCTCTCTATAATGGTGATGAACATTTTTACAAAGCTCATATAAAGGAGGGGCTCATTATGTGCATGTGCCTCGAGTGAGCTCTCAGTCAGCTTGGGTGATATGTTGGTGCATTTGGGGTTTGAAGAGAAGTTAGAAGTGAATAGAGACTACAGTAAATAAGATTTTTGGATGAGTCATAGGTAGATGAGTGAGCAACATAATGTTGTATGGCTTCATGATTGTGATTAAGGATTTTTGTGAACTCCTCGTCACCTGCATGTATAGCAATAGGTGGGGTGGGGTCTATGGGTGAAGAAATAGAAGGTGGTGAAGGACTAGGTGATAGTAGTTGGTGGATAGTGTAAAAAAATAAAGTGTTGGCTTGTATGTGAGTCAAAACCATGTGAATGATGGTAGAATAGGTAATTTGAGTTTTGTAGATAGTACAGAAATATAGAAAAGGATAGCAAAATAAATCTGGAAAGTGGAATTTGGTCATTGTTTTGATAGAAAAATCAAAACACAGAGACTGAAGATAGTTGGCTAACCGATGTCGGTCACTGGGCCGATACCGATTAATGTGAATAAGTGAGAGATTTAAAATATGGAGATGAAAAGGTGAAAATCAAGTGAAACTAGACTCTGACAATGATACCAAAGACTCAAAAATATGATAAAATGATAGAATAAGTCACATAAAATTTTTGTTTTTGGAATGAATGTTGTTTTGAGAGAAATAACCAAAACAGTAGAGAACTGATGTAGGTCTGTAAACTGATGTTGGTATGGACAAGTAACTGACAGTGGTCACTAGACCAATACCAGTTACTATGAAATCTTGAGAGGAGATGAAAATTTGAATTTTTGGTAATTTAGTCAACTGAAAATACCAACCCAGCAACTGAGTATGATAGTGATGAGTCCTAACACACAAAAAATAAACTGGAATACTCTAGTTGTGATGGTGGGCCATGAAGGATAAGAAAAAATATATGATACGACCTCACACCTCAAAACATAATCATTCAAAAGCTTTAAAAACACTCAATCCTATGTTATAGATTTTATGTTGTATGGCTTATGCCATTTAAAAGTGACTATGAGTGGAATAGATTTTTTGGTCAATGAGGGTACCCTATAAGAAGTCTATCACTATTTTGAGGTGTGTTTTGGATAAAGGGACCCAATATACCTTTTGGTATGTGTGGTAGAACTCCGATATGATGACTGACCAGAACACCAACTAGATCCACCATTAATCTAATTATTAGTCGTTAACGGTAATTGTCAGGAAGGAAGATGTTTAAGAAATGAGTGATTTGTTTCAGTGATTTGGTTTGGGGTGTGTGTGCAAGAAGTGAGCTACGCTTAATTCCCACCAACCATCAACTGGTTATGACTTCTTGTATATAGATTGCAAATAAATTTAAGTGAGATAAATGCAACATACACAAGGATGAAATGCAGAGATTTTTAAGCCCAAATTGAAAATAAAATTCAATGAGAGAAATAATGAATAGGCAAAGAGTATGTCTTTCACTAATGCAATACAAAATAAAAATAAGTGTTCTTTTTAACCCAAAATATGAATTTCACTTAGACAAGTAAAAGAAGAAGAATGTTCCCAGAGAGAAAGTTTAATATGAACTTTTTGAAAGGAAATAGACACACAAAGATTCCCTAACAATGAACAATGCAAAAGAACCCAAATGATAGGGTCCCACCGGGCGTGCCAAAATGTTTCACCTCAAAGTAATGCGATAAAATAGATAAGTAGGTAATGGGCGTAAGGAGGAATACATATGTTATGTAGACGACAGAAGGCATTACGTGCGTTGTAAACATTGAATCAGACTGGTTGTAAAGAGCTTCCCTTTGGATAGGAGGAACGAATTGTATAAGAAACACAACAAGACCACCAAATAGTATTAAGTAGCAAGAGTCATATGACTGCCTAACAAGGTTATATTCGAAAAGCATGACGCTTCCTCGAATGGTTGCCAATCCTCAATTTAATAAAACTTAATGTAAGAAATAACAATTCCTATTGGAGTTGATAAGATTTAGGTATCTCCTATTAACATACAACAAGTGAATTTAACTCAACAAGCAATGGTTAGAATTAAATCTAGATGATTAATGGTCTAGTTTAGCTCTACATGTGTAGTAGAGCCTGTAGGTGAGGTTTGGGTGAAATTAGGCAAGGTTTTGGGCTGTTTTGAGGAAGTTGTTAACTTCTGTTATAGACAAAATTGTCGATCTCAGAGACCGGTATCAGTTAGCCAAACAATGTCAGTATAGGAGATAGACCAACGTCAGTTATCTAACCATTTTCAGTAGGGGAAATTTGGTTAAAATAATAAAAATGGGAGTTTGGGCCTCTTTGTGATTTCACAGAGAGATGAGGAGGAGGTTTGGGGAAGGATGGAAAGGTGTTGATTAAGACTCAGCAAGGTACAAAGGGTAATAGGATAGGTGAAATGGCTCTAGTTAGTATAAAAGGTGATAAATGAGTAGAAGGTAGTAATGAGATAGAGAGAAATTAAACGAAAGTAGTAAATGAAATGATTAAGATCAAACACATAAGCTTAACAAGTAAGAATGATTTACGTATCTGATAAAATTTGTAGATCCGAATGTGGTAGGAATGGTTGATCATTTGGAGATGAAGTGTGATTACATCTAATGCTAAGATAGTAATGCTTGTGTTCTTTGTTGTGTCAACCTAAAACTGTGGATGAGATGATCAGATGTTGGTGGATGTGTGATGTGCTCTGGTTTGTCATCAGGAATCCTGATTTAGAGAGTTTGAATCCCAAAGTTGTGTGAATGAATGAATTGGAGAACCCATGTAAAGAGTTAAAAACCCATATTTAAGGGTAACTGATGGCGGTTAGGAAATCGGCACCAGATAAGGGAAAATCGACATCGGTTAGGGAGAATTGATCAAAGTTACCAACAATACCCTGATCTTCACTATTTTTAGCATGATCTTGATTGTTAATTTGGGTCTTAAGTGAGGGTTGGATATTAGATAGGTGGGAGTGTTGTTGGAGAAGGAATGGGACTTTAATTTTAGGGTTAGACTAAATCCCAATTAGTTGGGATAAGTATGGACCTAGTCTTCGTTAATCAATAAGCTAGGAATAAGTCCATGGTGAGGTGTCTAGGTGAGGTGTAAATTAACTTAATTAAAATAAGTAAATTAATTAATAATGTGAGGATGACTATTAATTCAATTATAAGTGATTAAATTAATATCCAGGTGTGAAAGGAGAGTATGGCTAGGTATATGTGTTGTATTGATTAATTTAAAGGGGCCAAGGGAGTGTGACCCAAATTTGGTGTCTACAACAGGATCCCTAGAATATTTATCCAAATCTAGGAAAATTCATACTTGTGAAGGGAATTTTCACTTTTGGTAGTTCTTTAAATGCTTTTTCAGACTTGCAAAGAGTGGTTTTTCTGATTAAGAGGCATTTTCAAACTTGTAATAAATTTTCCAATAGGCCATACACGCATTGAAGATCCAACTTGAGTCATTGTGTTTTGGGTCTCACAGCAGTGTTGTTGCTACATTCAGATCTTTAGAAATTTAAGATCCGCAGTGTAAAAATGTAGTTGCAAGTTGTATAGAGTCAAAATAAAAATTAGCCTTGGGTTCATCAAAACCCTCCTCCTTTTGCTAAAATTGAATTTTAGTAAAAAAAATTGCAATTCAAGTTTACTAAAAATTCATTTAAAATAGGGCTTATTTGTGCAAAATAGTTATTGTAAAACTTTTGTTTGGTAGCTTGATATTGAGAGATATTTTAGCAAAATTTAAATATTTTTTTATTTCACAAAGCATTGGACCTATTTATTTTTGTAAAATGCGCTAAGTTATAAAGTGTCAAATTGTGCGGGGCTTCTTGATAAAGTTTTTGGGGGGTGTACAATGTGTTTCCTCTCTTATTTGGAACTTTTTTCTTTCTGCACATTTCTTTGGTTTCTGCAACAACTACCATAAATTATCTTTCTAGAGTCATGGATCTAAGTACAATTAAACCTCTTACAAATTTTAACTACCATGAATGGAAATCGAAAATGTTGATTACAATCATGACTAAAGGGTTGTGCAGTATCACAATGGGGTTAGAACCTGAGCCTACTGTAGTTGTAGATAAAGTTAAGTGAAATAATAAGTTTGATTAAGCATTTGGTATTTTGTGTCTTTAAATTTCTCCTAAACTCCTTTTTCACATAGAGTCAGCCAAATCTCCCAATGAGGTGTGGAAAACCTTAGGAAACGTATTAGGAAAATTTGACACTATGAGGGGTCATGAGCTAGAAATAGAGCTTATCAGCTTAATTCCTAGCAACTTTGACACCTTGGAATATTTATTTACCAAGCTCAAGTCCTTAGGGTTGTAGTTAAAATAATGTGGAACAGAAAATAAAGATGAACAACATGTTCTTTCCATGCTTGCCAAACTAGGTCCTGACTACTTTGTCTTTGTTTCTACATTTTATGCTACCAAGAGAGATCTTGGAGCCACATGGTCTATGTCATCCATATATTAATTCATTTCTGATTTGACTAAGGAGCAAGACAATATTATTCAAATGGGTACCTTGAAGTCATCCAAACCTCATGCTCTAATTGCCAATAATGGAAAACAAAAAGCCTCATTAGACAAAGAGTATAAACAGATTAACAAGGATCAAGAAAGAAAGAAAGATCAACATTCTTCCATCTCTGCACCAAACTCTGTAACTTCCTCTTCTAGTGATAAGTCTAAGAAAAAAAGGTTTAAATGTGGGTATTGTAAAGGAAGACATCATGAAAGAAAATATTTGAAAAATCAAATTGACCACCTCACAAGTCTTCTTAAGAAGAAAAAAATAGGTGAACTTGAGTCTTCCAAACAATATTCATCAAACAATGAATCCTCCAATACAAATACCAATGCAAAATGGAAAGATAAATAATCGAGAAAGGAGAAAAAAGGGAGAGCCTTTGCTACAGTTGTACCACCACCTCCTACATGGGTTATTGATTCTGGTGATTCACATCACATGGCTTCTTCACACATGGAGTTCATTTCATTAGAACCATGTGACATGTCTACTATGCGATTGGGTGACAATAGTTATGCACAATTTTTTGGGAGAGGGTCTATTTAAGTGGATGGAGGAACATTTAATAATGTTCTCAGTATTCCTTCACTATCAACTAATCTCTTATCAGTCTACCAGATTACTCACCTTAGTCAGGGCATGCGGGTTGAGTTCACTCCAGATTTAGTCTATGTCATAGATCTACACAGTCACACTATCATTGTAGTGGTTGTAGTTGATCACCAAACTCGGTTGTATTTCTTCTCTCAATTTGTTCCTCCTTCAGATTCTTCACCACATTCACATGTACTTGATGACACTTTTGAGATTGAGCACACTTTTGATGATAAATTCTCTTCTAGCATGTATGAATGCGGTAGTGATGGTGACCCACCTCCACCATCTCCTTGTCACCTCCTATTTTTAGAGGATTTATTTCTTGATCCACCTACTTCTGGTCCACCTTATACATTTCAGGGAGTAGGAATCTTGATTCAGGACTCATCAGACATCATGAAATATTCTACTCAATTACAAGACCCTCCACATTCTTTCTTCTCTTCTACATCAGATATATCATTCCATCATGGATCAGTTAGCACTTCTACAATGTATGAGGAGTATATTTCCTTGGATAGGAACAACACCTTGGTTGGATATCCATCAGACACTTAGCGGCTACCTTCACTTTTCTATGGTGATCCACTCTCCACTACATCTATTTTTGAGCCACAGTCACTCCATGGGGTTGTTTTGCAAAATACAGGATAGCTACAGGAAATTATAGCTTCGAGTGGGGATCTCTATTCCTTCCTTATCTTTTTTATCTCTCTTTTCGGGGGATTTTTTTCCTACTGGGTTTTATCCTTTTACTCTATCTTATGAGAGATTCCATTGTATTTGGGTACCTCATCAGGCCTTATTGTCAGGACCCACTTTCATTTTTCACTGCCCACCTAAGATGTGCTTATGGGGGTTCTAGTGTAGGATTTATTTTCCTTGCTTATTTGTATTATCCTACTCGGGATATTCCACCTCACTTGGAGTTTCCCTACACTTGTGGGATATGCTTGTTTAGGTGTACACTTGACTACACTATTCTAGGTGTTGGTTACCACTTGACTATATTATTCTAGGTGTTAGTCACCACTTGACTACACCATTCTAGTTGTTGGTTACCACTATTCTAGGTGGATATTACCACGATTCTAGGAGGAGGTTACATATTCACCTCTTATATGTACATCTCTTGCATTATTCTATTTGATTGTATTGAGTTGGAGCTATTTCTTTGTTATTGTAATTATGTATCTTGTATTTTTGTAATTTGCAGTCTTGTATGCTAGCATTTTTTTCCTTGGAACAATTCATGTCTCACATCATTCACCTATGCATTCTTCGAACCAGTATATCTATGGTCATTCTCCAATAATATCTACAAAAACTCGGTAAGCTAAATTGCCTGAAAATTGGAGAAAAGCATCCCTATGTAAAATACAATATTTTGACACCACTTTCATTATGATCCGACACCTAGAACACCAATTTATATTTTTAGTAAGTCTCTACTAGGTAGCCTACTAAAAATATTAAGTCTGAGAGACAATTAGTTTTCAGTACCTTAGTTCAATCCTCCAAGATCAAAACACTCAAAAATGATAAATTGATAAAATTGCTATGAATAGACACCCATGTATAACTTACTAAAAATAGTAAGTGTAAAAAATGAGCTCAAAATGGTCACAAATGTCCCTCCCTTACATGTCTCATTTATTCCAGTCTTCACAGAGGTCAAATCTTCAATTTGCAAGTAAATCCCCCGCATTTCTGGATGTGGTAAGTGTAAGGTGTCTTAGAGTGAACATGTCATATTTAGAAATATTTGTAAATCACCACCTATCACTATGTGGTGATGATCTCTCGAGATCTTTAATCATAGTGGTGATGATAAAAAATTCATGCTTGCAAAGGGTTAACAGTTGATTTGTGACTCAGGTTGTTGGTAAGCCCCTCTCAGTTCCCAATTTTGGTCTTAGAGTGCATTTTAGTCCCCAAGTACATTTCACTTCATCTCATATGGGGTGTTTTATAAAAAGGCGAATAACATTGCATTCAATCTATCTCTCCTTCTTCTCCCTTTTTGTCAAAAGGATCTAGTCTTGTATCTCATTTTTCATCAATGTTCTCAATGTGACATAATCATGGATCATGGTTTGTGTGGGTAATTGACTCATTTTGCACACCAAGTGCATCAATTTCATTCCATATGAATAATTGGTCATGAATATGTGGTAGTGTTTTAGGTATCGGAAGGTATATTCAAATAAAGGAAGACATCCTTCATTATTTTCAATTATATATGGGTCAAGTGTCTATCATCTCTCCTCTCGAAGCACCTAATGGACTATAATGATTGATCATTCAAGAGGAGACTTGTCACGGTGTAGAGGGGTCATAGTTCTTCATCTAGATTCCATCACTACAAATGTCATCAAGATTACAATTTCACTTCTTCATGATCATAGCTTCTTCATCCTTCTTCATTCAAGCTTGGAGATTCTCCTCTCTCTTATTTTCTCTCTCTCTCTAAAGTTTCTATTTCTTTGTTAAGGGTTTTTACTTTAAGTTGAAAAGTCACATAAGAATGCGAAGGGGCCACTGGATTTGGCTATATATTATAATTCTCTCTCCATTCCTAGGGGTGATATGTTCTTGGTTGATAGCTCCCATTGTCTTACTACAAGAAAGAAACTACAATTATTTTATTTCCTTGTCTTATGTTTTCCTCTCTATCTCAACTACTACTCCAATAGAGCTTTGTAATCATGCACAACAAAGGAAAGAATGAATATTTTGATGAATATAATGTAGTTAAACAAAATTTAATTATGTTTTTTGTCTTGTTTTGCATATTGGTGTCTTCACATTGCTAACCTAGAATTATTCTGGTTTTTATGTTAATAAAATCATATTGTTATTTATTTAATACAACCGCCTTCTCACTTTCTCCCCTCTCTCCATACACACACATTTCTTCCACCTCCTTTTACATACGGGTTTAGAGGAGTATTCATGTGTGATCCTTGGCCAAAAGGACACCCCCGATGGCTATATTAGTGTACATATTTCCTTATTTTTAATAAATGAAGTTGCCTCATTCCTAAGCAGAGGGACCTAGTCCAAGAGTGTTGGTGAAAGCCCCTAATTTTCCCTTGTGATAAATTATTTTTCAAACAATTTGTAAGCAAGGTCAAGACCATATGGATGTTTTTGCCCCTACCGTATGTTCCTTCCTAAGAGAATCTTCAGGTCATAGTTCTAATTTTAAAGTATTCTTAGGTCCAGATCCCCATGTTCCATCATTCAGGCCACTCATAATACCTAGAACCATCTATAATCAGCTAAGTGCATTCAATCCCATGTATTTTTGAAATTATATTGTATTGTGTACATTTGTTGCAAGTATAAATGTGTTATTTTGATATTGAATGGTTAATTTTAGAATTTAATTAATCAAAATAACCCCATGTAGCTTATATTTTATTCCTTTTTGGTTATGTGTAAATCTTAATCAAATCTAAAAAGGGTGAAAACATTTTGCGAACCTGACACTTGAATTGAACATTGTGTTTCCAACCTCTAGTAGTCCTAGGGTTTCTATTTTGTTTAGTTGTATTTGGATATTGTGATTTATCATGCCAAATCTTTGGGATCATTAACAATATTTAGGTAGCTTTCCCACATCTTCTCATTCTCATGTCACCCATGTTTTCTTGTACCCCAATTCAATGATGGTATATTTGCTAATACTATTTTGACTATCAATATTGGTCATGCACAAGGCGATGGTTCCAATACTCACTCTAACAATCATAACTGGGACCTTACTATTGATGATGCCCAATAATTTACACATTTTTAACAAGAGAATCCTACTAACATTGATATCCTACTATACGTTACACGATATCAACTTAAACATGCTCCATCATCTAGCTTGGAAACATCTACTATTCCTGCATCTATAATGTGCACATTCTGAGGGGCACATAATATTCCAATGTAAAATGTTTTTATGCATATTCATGCAGCCACTATTATTACTACACCTTCCATATCTAATGGTTTACAGGCTTCTTCATCTAGAACACAAGATCTTGAAACCCTTGTTTACATGTTACAAACTCAAATATTACAATTGCAATAAGGTGTGTCCAATTCTCACTCTACTCAATTAGTACATAATCTACTAGCTCCTGAGGTGGCCTCTTACCCTTTACCTATTTTTTTTTTCACACCTAAGCTTCCTATCTATGATGACAAAGGTGACCCCATAGAACATCTTAGGTCATTTCATGTGGCTTACAACGATTATACTTATTATGACATCTTGCTTTCCAAGTTATTCAGTAGGAGTCTTAAGGATTTTTCATTGCAATGGTTTTATGATCTCCCCACACATTTTGTTCATTCTTTCACTACATTGGTAGATTAATTTTTAGCACAATTTTCTATCAACATTGCGGATAAGGTTTCTTATGCACAAATGTATAAGCTACGACAAACCTCTAATGAACATATCAATGATATGTCTTGCGTTATTAGACCATGCTTACTAAGATGAATAATATCCTATATGATAGTGACTTGCAAGACCTTTTTACACAAAGCTTACTTCCTCCTTTGCAAGAATGGGTATTGACCATCTATGTCATACACTAAAATAGCATGAAGCTAAGTTATTACATATAAATAATCTCAAGTATGTTGCTAGCACTCCTAATACATGTAATGCCAAACTTCAAAGCAAATCTACATTTAAGGGAAATATTGATGATGTTATGGATTCTTCTAAATACAATGTCGATGTTATTAATCAACCTACCAAGCTACATTTATAATTTGCATGATAATAGTTACATGTTTACCATATGCTCCTCATTTTTTTAAATAATTACTTGAGTGCAATATTGTGTCTCTCCCTTCACCACATAAGGTTAACGTGAGCAATCCTCAAAGTAAGGGTTTCAATGTTAAATAATATTGTGATTATCACTGATGTATTGGTCATTCTGTGGACATATGCATAAATCTTTGTCATGTTATTTGGGATCTTATTGACTCTAATGTCATTGAATGTGATGACCCCACTGAATCTTCATAGCCAACAAACAATAATTCTAAATTGAAAATATTTAGTGATCTACTCCCTAATTATACAAATGATACATTTACTTTTGAAGTGCATAATTTTCATCGTGTGGTGCCACTGTCACCATTTTATGATTATTCTTTAGATGTTATGATTAGTGTTATTACTCACATACCGCCTTCTACACCATGCATTAATTTTGATGACTCTGATATAGATGACATGTTTATTTCTGATACATTATTTATTCATATCTCTATTAATCAAGTACATGTACATGGTGTATTAATTGAACCTTACAAAATGGATAATGTGATTTCCTAGTCATTTTTTTAGACTCTTGGTAGCTTTACACGGAAGCTTACATTCGATTATGATCCTCACTATCATCATAGCATGATACCTATCATTGTTGGTCTTGTTACCACACTATTTCATTCTTGGTTGGTCATTCTCTTAACTCTGGTACCATACATCTCAATCTCCCTAAGTTACGTGATTTTAAGTTATCTTGTCATTTATTCACCAGCTTATCAAGTTTATTCATAATCAGCAAGTTGTACTATTTGAGGTATCCCTTTTGAAGATCCTTACCCTATATGCCTAGTCATTCTCCTATAAGATATATCCCTACTCCTAGTACACCTACAAAAAATCCTTTATAGTCACACATTGATTCACATAGCTATAGTCCTCCTTTTTAGGCCTTTGGTTTGCACATATTGATTCACGTAGCCTTCCTCCACCTTTGGCTAGCCCTTCATCAACACACATTTCCTCGAGTGTCTTGAATTCTCATAGGATTCCTCATCAATCCCTTCATATAAAATGGCACTCTACATTCCCTCATCGGTCTTTTAAGAGTTTCTCATTTGTTTATTCCAACATATAAATTTCATACACCACATAATGGTCATTGCATTACCATACATTGTTCTTATCATAGGCCCTCTATGACACATATTACTACCATTGTTCCATTGGAAATTGAGTCACATATGTTGGCACATATGAGGCCTAACCCTCCATCACCTTCAACATTTGATTCACCTCCTTCAAAGGTCCTCAATAGTTTAGCTTTCATGGTATCCCCTTTCTTTGTGTACATAACTATGCAGTACAAAATTCCAAAAACATATATATATTCAAAAAAATATAAAAGCATTCAAATATTTTCAATAATGATAAAAATCAGGACCTTTTTTATCTAGCATATATTCTTATCACTTTGCATTATACATGTTGTTTATCCTTTTGGTTTGATAGATAGCATTTTTAATCTTTACACACATTCGTTCATAAGGTATATTAAGCATGATACAAGATTATACATATCGATACATGATTATGGGAGCTATTGTGGTTCCTTACATACTTCTTATGGGGCATCCCTCCACACAAAGTAGGTGTTATTATTTCATTATAGTACCTTTTTCACTTCCTTGTTATGTTTGATTACATACATAGTGTATTTTTTATCTTTTGAACTAATAGGAATAACACACGTGTCTTGTGTTGTGCTAACAACTCTTGTTTCATACGCTCTTATATATCACTTGTTATGTCATTTCATAACATTATGATATTATTTTTTTTCTTTACATGTTTGTTTAGTTGTGTGTGTAGTTACTTGTTTGCTACTCCTACTTGTGGCCTAAGCGCCTTGTTTTTCTTGTGACACTGTGGGTGTCCCATATTATTGCATCATGCCTTTCTTGTGTGACATTACATAATTTTGATTGCAGGACCAGGGGCCTTTATTATCTTACATAAACCATGGGATGTCCCATTTTTGTAGACATTATGCCCTTTTGTGTGATATTATTTGCATTGTTATCTTTTGCACTTACATATGCACTATTATTGTTTATTACTACTAGTTTTCTTGTTGACATTATTGTTGATATTATTCTTGTTGTTTATTGTTTTTCTTGTTGCATATCATGGTCTCTACTGATGAGGCCATAAATTACCATTATATTTTTTCCTTCCAAGTTACCTTTAAAAAGTGGATTTTAAATGTAATCTTGGAACTTATAGTTTGCTTAAGATAGAATACAGGATATATATCTCGTTCATTATTTAGAATTCTTTGGTTATCTATTTTTTGGACTAAACCTATTGATTATTTGGGAAAGATGCAAATTCTTTGTGTATTGCAGGCCATAAAAGGAAAGATAATGCTAGTTTTTGGAAAAGTGGAATTGATAATTAATAGTATATCTAAACTCAAATATGATTTTCATATTCATATTCTCTCTCAAAAAATTATGCAAGTTCAAAAAAAAAATCATCTCAATCTGAGATCAGGTGCAAAAGTTATAGTTGTTTTTAGTTAGCTCTGAAATAATTGGAGATAGCTATGGAATGATAGTTTTAGTTCTGGAACTTTCATCAATAGAATAACAGTTAGTTCCGGAACTTGTAGTTCTAATTTCAGAACACTATGGAATGAAAATTTTAGTTCTGGAACTTTCATCAATAGAATAACAGTTAGTTCCGGAATCTTGCAGTTCTAATTTTGGAACACTACGGAATGACATCTTTAGTTCAAGAACTTGCATAATATGAGGAATTGTGAATTATCAGAGAATCCAATGGAAAATCTGACAGATTTATTTTTTCATAGAAATATTTTTAACAAAAACCTCATTTTGATTTTGCTACAGATTTTACCAATAAAGAGAAATCTAACTTTTAGTGGAGTTGTAGTCCAAGGAAAAAAGTGTATCAAACGAGCACCAACCGTTCCAAAAACAAAAAACAAAAAAATTCAAATGGAAATATCTGAGAGAGGTTGTTTATTTATAGAAATATGTTTAACAAAAACCTCACTCACATTTTCTACATATTTTACCAATAAAGATTAAATCTAACTTTTAGTGAGTTGCAGTCCAAGGAAAAAAGTGTATCAGACAAGCACCAAAAGTTCCGCAATCAGAAATAGCAAAGTCAAATGGAAAATCCGGAGAGAGGAATTTTTCCAACGTAATATTTTGAGGAAAAAACCTCCTTCCAATAAATTAGGAGAATAAAATCATTGTGATTCTTGTTAACAAAAATCAAGGAGAAGATTTGGGAGCAAATCTTCCTAAAATAAGCAAGATAAGACTTTGACTCCAATAATATATCTCTCTCCATATTTTGTGGAGATGGAGATCTTAGTTGTTAAGATCGGAATAAAGATAAGATTAGATTGTATTTCCCAAAATATATAAGTTGGATGCATAAATTATAAATGTAACCTTCTACACTCATATATGTAATTTTTTTACTACCAAGAAATAGATATTCGTTCTTCCTCATCAATCTTCTGAGTGAAAATTGTTATGCAGATTTTGAATTAAAAGTATGAAATTAATTCTTGTTCCAAGGAATAATTTGGCCACTCATTCGAAGGAATATGCATCAACATGTTATGTTTATTTCTTTATTTTTATCATTTTCCTTTTATTGTGATTTCTAATTTTTATGTCATGTAATCCTTCTTCTGTACAATTTCTTTTGTGAACCTGCAGGTGTCTTATTTATCTTTCAATTATTTTTAATTCAGTAATTTCATTTATGCAAGTGTGATTTCATTCATGCAAACTTTATTTCTACAAGTGTGTCTTTACATTTATGAATGTGTGATTTATTTTATGCAAGTTTGGATTGTGTTTAACGGAGTTGTTTTCCAAAGATCTTTTTTCTCTTAATGCATATAGCCGTCGGACACCAGCCCTAGATTGACATTATTAATAGAGAGGATTAACGACCCTCTTCATCCACCATGTGCATTCTCTTTGTAGATACAAGTTATAATTAGTGGCCACCACATCATAAATTCATGTGTTTTATATGTATATTATATGACTTGGTTACACATCTATTATTTTGAGCTACGTGCTCAAAATCTTTATCACATGCACCTCAAAAGAGAGGCATTCATCCTGGTATATTATACACCTACAGAAGACACAAATAGAAGTTTGGGCTCAGACACAGGCATAAACAGGTAAAAAATACTCAGAAACAATGTCATACACAAATTCAACAAAGCAAGCATAAGGTCAAAAATGTATAGTATGGTCAAGACCGTACAAGATGATAAATATGGTTTAGTTTTGACAAGTTAAACACCTTTGAAATATTGAAATTGCAAGACACATTAATGGGATTTAATCATATAATATATTCACTAAGAGAGTTTACAATATATAGGATAATGATCTTCTTATTTGAGGGATTCAACTCCTATATAGATCCATTGGATCTCTCCACTTTTCCCAAATATCCCTCAGCCTCCCTTAAGACTCTCTCTCATGAGATATCTATGAAATTTTATTTTTTACACATACAATATATTTTTTACTAAATAAAAACAATAATGTAAGCACTAAGTGTAATATTCCTAAGATTCCCCCCCTAGTACGAAAATGGGAAGAAGCACACCATCGAATTGGAAACAAAATTGTATTCCTAAGCATACTTTATAGGTCTGCATACTTCTATCTAGATCTTGCTACACATGATCACCCACTTCACCACAATGAAAGTATCAATTATCAATCACACTTCCAAAAATTCTAACAGTTAGTGGATCTTTGTAGTCAACTACCTTCTTATACAACTATTTGTAGTCTTGCACATTTCATGCGATATCACAACACTTTCAAGATATTTACATTAGGAATGAGCACACATTCCAAGTAAATAAGTACAAAAAATTATTCTTATTTTTTCAGACATACAACATAAAGTAAATACACAACTGAAAATGAAGATGTCACCATAGCAAAATGTGGTCATGTTGTTGGTGACTAACGAGAGGTGTTGATCGCCATCTATTCTTTGTTGCCTCCAACCTCCATCATTTTTGGCTACCTTTTTAGCACAATAGGTCTTTGAAGTTCATAGGTATTTTTCCTAAAAATGGACATCGATTTTTCCTAAAAATGTGCTCGTAAGGTATTTTTTTATTTTTAGGAATTTGACAATGACACTATATTAACAACTCTTTGATGACACAATACGACTACTTTTGACTTCTAACAAGACAACATAAATTATAAATTTCAAAATATAATTAAAGATTGGATCTACTAAATTATTTGACTATAAATTATGTGTCCAGACTAAGGAGAAAGACACACACAAAATAGTATTTTGACAATTACAAACTATTAAAACATGGATGAAGATTTTGTAAAAACACTATAAGACGATATACACATGGAATTTAACTTGACATCATGAAAAAAATAATACCCAATCATATTTAATGAAATTTCACATGCTTGCAATACCCACAACAAATAAATGACCAAAAAAAAATTCCTCTTTGTCATGTTGAAATGACCAGTCAATGGTTGCATTGATTATCGGGTGATTAACTTCACAATGTTAAATGAACATGTGGATGCTTGAAAGTTGGATATGATAGGTGTCAATATTAAACATACTGTAAATGGGTAATAAAGAAATACCCACATGTATGGAAACATGGACCTAAAATTAGTACACAAAATGTAGGTTTACATTGTGATAGTATACTAACTACAATGTAATATTATTGCAGGTGAGTGCAAGTTGTATAGAGAAATCACAATGTTGAATGAACCAACATGGAAAATAATTAAAAAAAAACTTGCTGACGAATGGATTCAACACATATTGAATCTGAATATGGATTCCTTTTGTTGATGATAAAAATGACCATTGCTATAATATATAGCACTCCTTCAGTATTATAGACTATTTTCGTTAATGTAGGTATACAGCTGGGTACATTATGCCAAATCAAATAAATTTTGAAACCAATGACAAAACATGTAATTATGTATACATTAGAGTGATTTGTGTAATAAATGATTCAAACATAGAACATCATGTAACTTGATCTAATTTTTTGAAGGCTTCAATTAATTTTAGTTTCTCCTCCTCGGTCATTAGAGATCTAAATATAGTGTATCCTATTTCATTTATAGGGTAGTTTTTTGTAATAGAAGACCAGATAATACCAAAATATGTGTGTTCAAAATAATAATATTCAAGTTGCGTTCACAGTATTTTGAATGTGCATAGTCCATAAAACCTAAATCGTTGACCTAGGTAATGGATCATACATGAATCTAATACTGTATGATAAAGTTGGTTTAGTTTTTGATAAGCTAAAGACCCTTAAAAATACTGAAATTGCAAGACACAATACTGAGATTTTAATCGGATAATCTATTCACCAAGAGAATTTACAATATATAGGAGAATGATCTCTCTCTCTCTCTCTCTCTCTCTCTCTCTCTCTCATCTCTCTCTCTCTCTCTCTACTCTCTCTCTCTCTCTCTCTCTCAATATGTTTAATACTAAGCCAAAATTAATAATGTAAGCATTAAAACCTAATATTCCTAACATGGACATTCTTAACCCCATTTATACAGTTTTCCCTGGAGAAGTTACAAAACCTTTTCTTAGTAGTTTCATATTTTCACATATAGACACAAGTTTTTGGCACAATTTCAAACTCATATGACTCTGTTCAAATCAGTTTTAGGGGGCATCAAATGCTTCATTTCTTTTCCATGATTTCAATTTCAGGGATATTAGGGGCATGGGTCTCCTTTCTTTAGCTACATTTTAGCGCATTTCATCTTTGTTCAATTTTTACTTAGTTATGTGGCACATGGGAACAGTGTGGGGCCAATTCATTCTCTTTTATATCATGTGTCCTAATTTACAAAAATGGTCCTAAATCTATCTGTTATCACTGAATTACAGCACTCTCTAAATTGCTAGCATGTGAGTTTATTGGCCCAATCAGTGCAACTGGGTAACATGGAATTATCTCAAGGTGTGGGACCTTGCAGTTGAGATAATTCTCCAGAGTTGGTTGGTTCCTCTTCCTAATATAATATTAAATCTACCCCTAATGTTGGAAATATGTTTATCTAATTCTATTCTATGATTCCAAGGGACCAGGGAGAGAGGAAAGTGCATGAAAAATGGGAAATCATACACTGAAGAGGTGATAGCACCAAGAAAATAAAGTGAGATACACTGCTGAGAGATAAAATTGAAGAGAAATGCAACTGAGAGAGGCCAGGATAACTTTGACACAGTCCCAAAATATCATTTAACACCAAATCCCCATAAAACACAACACAAGCCTGAAAATAATAGAAACATGCACAAAAAAGAATAGAAATAATAGAGAGGCAAGGAGACACAATAAAATAAATGCAAGGGTTGAGAGAACACCATAAACATAGATTTTATTGCTTCATAGAGTTGCATAGTCTATTAAATTTGATAAATAAAGGAAAGAATACATTTACAGACCCATGTGAAGGATTACAGCTCAATAGAATTGAGAAACCAAAATGCAAAATTTTCCCTAAGTCCCATAATATCTCCCCACAAAAATGAGAAGTGTTTACCATATATAGAAGTGAATGAGAGAAGAGAGAAAAACTGAAACTCAGATTTCTACTCCCACCCACCAATAACTATCATTGAATTATCTAAAAATGGCACGGGCATCCTTACAAATCATTTCCCCCACGTACTTTATCTTCTAGAAGAATAAATGGGCACCATACTTTTGTTAATTGCAGTCAACCACGAGCCTGCAGCATTTCATGGATTTAATTTTTTGCGGAATTCTATGGAATTTGTGTTCTCTATAGAGGGGCTTTCTATGGCACTTGTTTTCTATGGCGTGGCTTTTTATGGCACTTGTTTTCTGTGGCATGATTTTCTATAGAACTTGTTTTTTGCATCACTCTGTGGATTTAGTTTTCTACAACATTCTGCGGACCCTTTTCTATAGCACTTTCCAAGGATTTATTTTGTTTTCTCAATTTTTTCACTAACTTCTTAGAATTTTCTGAGTTAGGGAGTTAAAAAAAAATGGATTGAAGCCCCCAAACAAAAATAAATTTCACCATTTTTTCCAGTTCCAATTTTCGCAAGTTGTCCATGTTACCAAGGGGGTAAAAATGGATAACAATTTGGTGACTCACAGGGACATCTTCCTACTAGATGAGCTTATCAGTAGCCTTGAAGCATCCATTGGGCATGGAGTCAGCCTAGTAAACACAAATCACATCTAAAACTCTGAAATCTAGTCCTTGAGCCACTTGAAACACTACTGAAACTAGAGCACTTGCTGATTTGGAAAGCACTTATCACTTCTATTAAAATTGGTTCCTCTCCTGAACATTTCCACTTCTAATGAGCTGAACTGTGCAAAAGCAACCACAAAGCACCAAAACTATGTACAAAAGAGGAATATCATACATGCTCAAAGTGAAACATGCAGAGTGTGAAAAATCACTTCTTCTGTTGAAAGTAAACCTACTCCTATCAAAAAGACATTGTGCACCAGCACTTGAAGGAATTGAAAATCCTAAACTAATATGTACGAGGGTGATATTTTACTTACTAACAGTGCTTGAGATAGATTCCATTGACTGGAATCTGTAGTTCTTTACCATCCAACTTATCCAGTTGGAAATCATTGTTACCTTTGCACTCCATGATCATGTAGGGACCACTCCATATAGCATCAAATTTGAAATGCTTGCCCAGGTTTTCCCGATTTGCATCCCATTTCAGAACCAAATCTCCTTCTTGGAATGTTTTAGCTTTAGTTTTTTTGTCAAAGATCCTCTTGATCAACATTTGATCTTTCTCCATGGTTTGAATTACATGCTCTCTTAGCTCTTCCAACTCCATGAGCTTTGCATACCTGATTTCCATGGGCTCAAACTCAACTAACTCCAGTTTCTTGCGAAGCTCTAATGTTGGTAACTCAAGTGATATAGGCAACCTTTCCTCCCTTCTGTAGACTAGTTTGTATCGAAAGTTTCGTGTATACCTCTTTGGGGTGATTCTATCAGCCCACAAGGCTAATTTGATCTTTGTGTGCCATGTTCTCTATTTTTTTAATCTAGATTCCTTATGATTCTCAGCAAGTTCTTGTTTGTAGACTTTGGTCTCCCATTACCCTAGGGGTAATAGTTAGTGTTATCCAAAATAAGCCCCTTGCTTATTTTTTGGCTAACTCCCTTCATTCCTTCCTTCCTTGTGTCTCAGTCAGAAATTTTTATCTTCCAAGCACTCAAAAATTTCTAGAAATGGTTTCATTGGATAGATCATCTTCTCATCTTTCCAGAATGGTAAATTTTTCCTTCTAACTCCTTGTATTTTTCAAGTTATGGCTCGGCAGAGTTTTGGAGGGAAATTTTCCCATGGGAGGCCTGCAGCCAATCAAAATGTGCCACGTGGCATCGGAATGGCGGGGGCGGAGGCAACTTAGAAAATTTTCATCAAAATTTGGCGGGGCGCACAAGAAATTTTTTGGCCCGAAGGCCCACCAGCTAATAGGAGGAGGCCACGTGTCCTCAGGCCTGTCAGAGTTCGGCTCAGTGGAGAAAATTTGAAAAAAATTCCAAAGTAGAGTCAAAGGAAAATTTGGACGCACAAGTCCGAGGACCAATCGGAACATGCCACGTGTCTTAGGAGTGTCAGGCATCGGGAGAGTGGAAGTAAATTTTCCTTTTTGCCAAGTGATGGAAAATATTGAAACAAAGGCCCAACTACGATGGCCCGCACCAATCAACAGTTGCCACGTGTCCATGTGGTTAGCAAAAAACTTAAGGCAGGCCTTCAGAGGAGAAGAACTTGTTCAAGCCCACGCCAATGTCGAGGTGCCACATGTCCCAAGAGCGTCAGGCTAATGGAAACTTTTTGGAAAATTTTCCAAAGATCAAAAAGGCGTAACAAGGTCGGGGAAAAGCTCACAAGGCCCGTGAAATCAAAACATGCCACATGTCCTAGGAGCTTCAAAGTGGTAGTGGGATTTTTGGGGAAATTTTCCCAAAGTCAAAAGGGAGGGAAATTTTCAAATTTTCAGCCTGTCAATTCAAATTTGCCCTAGTTTTGCCCTAAATCTTCAAAAGGGCATAACTTTTGATCCAGAGCTCAGATTTTCATGTTCTTAGTATCATTGGAAAGCTGGTGAAATTCTCTACATGATGGAGGGCTCAATTTTATGTTTTGGTGGGGTTTGGAGAGAGAAAATAAAAAAACACCTCCGTCACGTGGAGATGAACAGAACTGACATTTTAACCACCATTTTTAATGAAGTATGGCTCACATTCTCTCCCAACATGGTCAAAAACATTGGGGAATGAACTCTTGAGGGTGCCCATGCCATTTTAATGCAATTTGGTTGGTGGTTGAAGGTTCCTTTCACGTTTTCCCATTTTTCTCCTTCCTAAGCTCAAATTTTCACCATTAAAAGCTAGATTTGGCTCATTTTGTAAGGGTTGGACATTTTTATGTTTTGCAGACTCCCTCTTTCACCCTAGAAAGTGATTTTGTGGAATTTCAGACCTCTTTCAGGACTGTAGCATGTTTTCTACCTCTCTGCTTTTGTAATGCATGTATTTTTGACATTAGAAAAGGACAACACAAGTTCTGTGAATGAGTTTCAGTCCTCTGTCTTGTGTTGTTTGCTTCATTTCTGATCTTTCATTACATTTCATCAGTTTGTGCATGATGTTTTGTTGCATTTCTGTGATCTGTGTCAATTTGTAGAAGTAAATGTTCACCACTCCTTTGGTGTATCACCTTATTAGTATTAGTTTTATTCTTTTGCATTCTCTATCTCTGTCCCCTTGGAATTTAGAGTAAGATTTATAGTTTAAACCTCTGTAATTTGCAAGCATACATCTAATAAGAGGAGTTGAGGAACTAGCCTCTAATCTGGAGATTATTTTCCCATTTTTACAAGTCCCACACTTGGGGAAAAGATTCAATGTGTGCAATCACACTGGATGTCCAAATATCAAACTAGAAATCTGATAAACATCCAGGGGTGTTGTGAATCTGCACTAACAGTTTTGGCATGCCCGGTGGGACCTTAGAGGTCTTCATTTTCATTGTAACAAAGTTGATGTGCATTTTTTGCAAGTTTTGTGCTTGAAAAGAGCCTTGATCTGCACATCTAGCAGCTCCAAAGAGGAAGAATCAACTGGTTTCAGCAGTCATAGTCTGAAGATTCATGAGAAGAATCAACACAAGATCAAAAGCCAGAGAAGAAGGGTTATCTGAGTATCTACAGCTATCTCCTGGAAGAAGGCATAGAGGAAGGAGGATTCAAAGGTCTCCATCTCCACCAAACAAGACTCTATCAACTCCTCCACCTTCTAGACCTTTCACTCAATCAACAAGGGTTCTCAGGCCAATCAGAATGGCACAACCCAACCCTTATGTCAATTTCACTGGTAGCATCCCACTTGCTCTCAATGCACAAAATCCAGTTCCAGTTGCAGCATTGAAGAGCATTCCATTCTTCACTGGAGAAAATCAAACCACTCCTGGTGATCATGTTAAAGACATTGCTAATGTTTGTGCAATCCATGAGATTGTTGAGATGCAAATTGCTGTCAAATTTTTGGCATCTTCATTCAAAGGGAAAGCATTGCAATGGTTTAGAAGCCTTGGGGCTGGTTCTATCCAAAATTGGAACCAATTATGCATAGCTCTCCATGAGCAGTTTGGAGAGAAGGGAGATAACTTTGTCTCTATTGGAACAACTGACTACCATCAAGAGAGCTCCCAATGAGCAGTTGACAGACTTCAACTTCATATTTCAAAGGACTTGGGATAGAATTCCAGTGGCAGTAAGGCCAACAGCTGAAGGTGATTTTCTATACTATCTTAAAGCTTTGA
This sequence comes from Taxus chinensis, assembly GCA_019776745.2. NCBI lineage: Eukaryota > Viridiplantae > Streptophyta > Pinopsida > Cupressales > Taxaceae > Taxus > Taxus chinensis. The sequence continues at coordinate 984,583,401 of CM034146.1, forward strand.
ATTCTGATATTTCTATGTTAATGCAGTCCATGGGAGGTACAACTATACCTGCAGCTTATAGTATTGCCATTAGAGCTGAGAATTGTTTAATTCAAGCTGGTAAACTAGCTCCTAGGCCTCCCATGCCCTTATACCCAAATTTGGAAAATCCAAGCACTAGTCAAGCACCTACTATAGCTCCTATTCCCACTCCTAGAAATCAAAGTTCAAATGAAACTTCTACTTCATCCTCTAGTGCTTCAAATGAACTTCAAGAAGTCATGAAACAATTGCAAAAGTCTAGGCAATGAGTTGGTTACACTCAAGAGGCAGCAGGCCCAAAGTTTTAGACCTTCTTATCAGTCTCAAGCTCAGCCTAATAGGCAACCATATCAGCCTAATAGGCCACCCAATCCTACTACAAATCAAAATCAAGCTAGGCCTCCTACCAATAAACCATTTCAGCCCTATAATCCCAATGTTGCATCTGCCTCTAAAGCTTTAGTGCCAGTGCAGAATAATGTAGCACAAGAGTATGATTGGTGTTTCCCATGCAATGAACCTCATAACCAATCTATGTGCTTCAATGGTGCCTTGAACCAAGCCTTTGATGGTGACAACAACTAGCGTAGAGGGTGAGGTGAGCCAGGAAACAAACCAACAACAAGGAACATCCCAGCAAAATGCAGCTCCAAATGAGACTACACTAGTGAATTGGTAGGCTGAGGATTTTTGTGGTATGAATCAAGCAATGTCTCAGAGTGTAGCAGCCAATACAAGGTCAAAAAGAGGAATATTGGTGAAGGGCAGTCATTGGCTCCAGGTGATCCACAACCTTCCATCACTCCACAAAGTGTTGGCAAGCAAAATGCAGTTCCAAACATACAAGGACAGCCCAAGCCACCTTCTAGACCAATTCAAATGCTAGTTGTTGTTGCCCATGTGCAAGAAAAGAATGTGTAGACCAAGGGGCAGAAAAGAGATGTTTCATCCCCATTCAACATCATTGATCAGATGAAGAAGACAAATGTGAATATATCTATGTGGGAGTCATTATCCATCCCAGGCCAAAGGGATCTACTACAAGCTGCCATGAAGAATTGGTCAACTTCAAATCAGCAAGTTCATATGCAAGAGAAGGTACTCACAAATGTTGCTCAGCCTGAAGGGAATCATGGAGGATAGCAAGGTAAAATTTTGAAGCCCCCTCCATTCTATGTTTCATTGATCATTGGAGATAAGTTAGTACATAATTGTATGATTGATTCTGGGGCAAGTAGTTCTGTAATGCCCAAGCAAATAGCTGATCAGTTGGGTCTCCAATATGAATTCATATCCAAAGGGGTAGTGCAACTGGATGGGACAGCAGTAACAACAGTGGGAGTGATTAAAGATTTGAATCTTACTTTGCATGCATGCCCCAATGTTACTACTTTGCAAGATGTGTCAGTGATAGATTTGCCACCACTTTTTGCCCTATGTTTGTCAAGGATTTCACAGCTAAAATTGGAGGCTACTTATCTGCTGATTGGTCACACATGTTGTTTAGAACCAGATATGGGACTAAGGCCACAATCAGGTCTGAACCTATTGCAAATTTTCACATTGAGCCTCATACTCCAAGCCCAATCAATGCCAACTGTTCAGCATTTGATCAAGAGGATTATCCAAGCACAGATGAAGCTGACACCAAGGTTGGAAGCATCCTAGATTTAACTCTTGATGAATGGGCAAGCAAGGTACATGCTTTTGATCCCTACCAAGAAATAGAAGAATCTGAGCTAGGATTTTATTGCATACATGAAGAAAATCAGCCTATTCCTAGCATCACCAAATCAGACCATAAAGATGACAATGAGGTATGGCAGTTGTTCTTTGATGGATCAAGAAGTAGACAAGGTGCAGGAGGGGGAGAAATGCTTGTTTCACCTCAAGGCATCAAATATTATTCAGCTTTTAGATTTCAGTTTGCATGCTCTAACAACACTATGCTGAATATGAAGCTTTGATACAAGGATTGTATTGGTCAATTAAAAGAGGTATCAAAAATCTACAAGTCTTTGGTGACAGTGAGCTGATTGTTAATCAAGTTAGAGGACAGCATGCTGCCAAAAATGATCTGCTCAAGTGTTATAAAAATAGGGTGTGGGACCTCATTGAATATTTTGAGGGCTTTAACATAAATTCCATCCCTAGGAAGGAAAACCAAGCTGCTGATAGGCTTGCAGCAGTTGGGGCAGCCTTTGATGTTGTCAAAAGTATCAAGAAAGATAAAGTACATCCAAGCATTCATGTGATTGTGAGGCCCTCAGTGCCAGACAATAATGTAAGTTGGAAAGTGTTTGAAAATGATCAACAAATCATCAATTTCTTGCAAGAAGAAGCTGAATTCTCAGCCAAAAATCAAGAAAAATTAGAACAGCAGTATGGTGATCAGGTAGTACAGCTGAGAACCAACAAACTGCCAAAGGGGCTTGTCACCTTGGAATCCATTTTTAATCCTAATGATCAATTTAGGAAAGAGAAAGAAAACATCCAAGTCAAGGGAGAAGATTCAATGCCCATCTTGGTGGGAGAAGGCAAGTCACTTCAAATTGGTAAGGTAACAACCGAGCAAGAAAGGTATGAGTTTATGCAACTTTGTCAAGAGTTCCCTGATGTATTTTCTTGGAGCTATGAAGATTTGAGAGGTTTCAATCCCAAGTTAGCTCAACATACAATTGAATTGGATCCAAGTGCTAAGCCTATCAGGAAAAAGCAAAGGCCAGTCAATCCACACATAGAGCCTCTCATGAAGAAGGAATTGAATAATTTAATAGAGGCAAGTATCATATTTCCTATCAAGACATTCTAGCTGGGTTAGCAAACTTGGTCCCAGTTAGAAAGAAGAGTGGGGAAATCAGATTGTGTGTAGACTTCAGAGATTTGAATAGAGCATCCCTCAAGGATCACTACCCACTTCCTTCTATGGAGTAGATTTTGCAAGTTGTTTCTAGCTCTGAGAGGTTTTCATTGCTAGATGGTTATTTAGGGTACAATCAGATCATGGTCAAGGAGGATGATCAGTTCAAGACAGCCTTCACCACCAAATGGGGACTTATGCATATAGAAAAATGTCCATTTGGGCTATCCAACGCTAGAGCTACCTTCCAAAGGGCAATGGATATGGTGTTCAAGGGATTAATCAACAAAATAGTGCTGGTATATTTAGATGATATCACTATTTTTTCTAAAAATACAGCAGATCATCTCTTTCATTTGAGACAAGTGTTCCAAAGATGTAGAAGATTTGGGGTATCCTTGAATCCCAAAAAATGTATTTTTCTAGCTCATGAAGGAAAGCTCCTTGGCCACATTATTTCAAAAGAAGGGTTGGCAATTGATCCAGAGAGGGTTGAAGCAATAAAAGCACTGCCATTACCAAGTCATAAGAAAGCCCTCCAAAGTTTCTTGGGAAGGATCAATTTTGTTTGGAGGTTTGTGCCAGATTTTACAGCCCTTGTCAAGCCAATAACCATGATGTTGAAGAAAAGATGGCTTTCAAATGGACAGCAGAAGGTAAGGCAAGTTTTGAGGCAATCAAAGAGGCTATCTCACAAGCTCCAACTCTCATTAACCTAGATTTCTCCAAGGATTTCATCCTTTATGCATTTGGAGGTGATGATACAATCTCTGCAATTTTAGTACAGCAGAACAAAGAAAATGCAGAGCAACCAATTTCCTTCTTTAGCCAAATCCTGGAGGACTATGAGGTGAGATATTCTTTCATTGAGAAGCATGTTCTTGCAGTGATTAGGAGCTTGAATAAATTCAAGCATCTAGTTTCAAACAACAAGGTTCAACTATTGGTTTCTCATGTGGGAGTTAAAGACTTCCTCCTCAACAAAGATTTAAATGAAAAATGTGCAGGGTGGATTACTCATGTCATGGAGTATGACATTGAGATCAAAGTCACCAAGCTGGTCCGAGGAAAAGGATTGTGTGAATAGCTGGTCTTAAGCAAATCAATGGAAGCATGCAATGAAAAGGATGTTGTTTTGGTGCTGCAAAACAACCAAGAACAAGGAAATGTTCAAGAAGAGAATGATGGTGTCCTCACTCCTTGTTGGACCCAAGACATAATGCACTTCCTACACATAGGCCTATGCCCTCCAGAGATGAACAAAACCAAGAGAAGACACTTCATATTGTAGGTTGTCCCATATGCACTTGTTGATGGTGTTTTGTTCAAGAAGGGATGCAAATGGAGTGCTGTTGAGATGCATTGGAACAAATCAGATTAATAGAACATTGGAAGAGTTCCATGGTGGGACAGCTGGAGGTCATTTTTCCCCAAGAGTGATAGCCCTCAAGATCATGAAGGCTGGCTATTATTGGCCCAAGGTATTCAGTGATTGTTATGCATGGATCAAGAGGTGCAAGAGTTGTGCTTTCTTCACAGGCAAAGAGATACTAGCTGCCCTTCCATTGCATCCAATCTCAGTTGACCAGCCATTCATGCAATGGGGTTTGGACTTCATTGGAGTTCATTAACCCAAACTCAAGCCAAGGACACAAGTGGATTCTAACAGCAACAGACTACTTCACCAAATGGACTGAGGCAGTGGCACTCAAAGAAGCAAATGAATCTAACATTCTAGACTTCTATGAAGGGATAGTAACCAGATTTGGTATACCTGCCACTATAATATCAGATAATGCATTGGCATTCATAGGATCAAGGGTGACTGAGTGGGCTGTCAAAAATAGGATTTATCTGAGCACTTCATCAAACTATTACCCTCAAGGTAATGGCCAAGCTGAGTCTACCAATAAGAATTTGTTAAGGATCATCAAGAGGACTCTTGATGAAAATAAGAGGACTTGGCATACTAAATTGAAATCAGCCTTATGGGCTGATAGGATCACTCCCAAGAGATCCACAGGTAATTCTCCATTCAAGCTTGTTTATGGAAGAGAGGCAATTTTTCCCATGTCACTTGAGTTTCCTATGTTGGAACTCATGAAGCAATTGGAATTGTTGGAGTTTGAACCCATGGAGGTGAGATATGCAGAATTAATGGAGCTCCAAGAAATTAGAAAGCATGCAGCCCAAGCGATGGAGAAGGATCAAGCCTTGATCAAGAAGACCTTTGATAGGAAAGCTAAGGCTAGAACCTTCCAAGTTGGAGATCTAGTGTTAAAATGGGATGCAGACCGAGCAAAGCCAGGAAGGCATTCAAAGTTTGATGCCATTTGGAGTGGCCCCTACATAGTCACAAAGTGTAAGAACAGCAATTCCTTCCAATTGTCTACATTGGATGGTGAAGAACTGCAGATTCCAGTTAATGGAATCCATCTAAAGCATTGCTACTAGAGGGAAACTCTCTACCTTGTACATATTAGCTTAGATTTTCATTCCTTCAAGTGCTTGTGCACACCATTTTGTGTAGCTTAGTTTTTTCTTTCCCTAAGTGCTTTGGCACAAGCTTGTTATCCCAACATGCAATTTTGTAGGCCATGTTCCAGATCAGGTAATGATTCCACTCTCACAATCTCCCTTATTGTAATTTTCTAATCAGTTGGGGTACCAAGTAGAGAATTTTATGACTCCATGCCTAATGGATTGCTTCAGGCAACTGGTAACTTCATCCAATAGGCAGATGACCCCTCTGAGTCACCAAAATTGTTATCCAAAATAAGCCCCTTGCTTATTTTTTGGCTAACTCCCTTCATTCCTTCCTTCCTTGTGTCTTAGTCAGAAATTTTTATCTTCCAAGCACTCAAAACTTTCTGGAAATGGTTTCATTGGATAGAGCATCTTCTCAGCTTTCCAGAATGGTAAATTTTTCCTTCTAACTCCTTGTATTTTTTAAGTTATGGCTCAGTAAAGTTTTGGAGGGAAATTTTCCCATGGGAGGCCTGCAGCCAATCAAAATGTGCCACGTGGCATTGGAATGGCAGGGGTAGAGGAAACTTAGAAAATTTTCATCAAAATTTGGCGGGGCATACAAGAAATGTTTTTGCTTGAAGGCCCGCCAACTAATGGGAGGAGGCCACGTGTCCTCAAGCCCGTTGAAGTTCAGCTCAGTGGAGAAAAATTGAAAAAAAATCCAAAGTAGAGTTAAAGGAAAATTTAGACACACAGGTCTAAGGACCAATTAGAACATGTCACGTGTCCTAGAAGCATTGGGCATCGGGAGAGCGGAAGGAAATTTTCCTTTTTTCCAAGCAATGGAAAATATTGAAACGAAGGCCTGACTACGATGGCCCGTACCAATCAACAATTGCCACATGTCCACATGGTCGGCAAAAAACTTAAGGCAGGCCCGTAGAGGAGAAGAACTTGTTCAAGCCCACGCCAATGTTGGGGTGCCACATATCCCAGGAGCGTCGGGCTGGCGCAAACTTTTTGGAAAATTTTCCAAAGATCAAAAAGGTGTAACAAGGTCGGGGAAAAGCTCGCGACCAATCAAACATGCCACGTGTCCCAGGAGCTTTGAGTGGTGGGGCTTTTTGGGGAAATTTTCCCAAAGTCAAAAGGGAGGGAAAATTTTGAATTTTCGGCCCACTAGTTCAAATTTGCCCTAGTTTTTCCCTAAATCTTTAGAAGGGCATAACTTTTGACTCAGAGCTTGAATTTTCGCGTTCTTAGTATCATTGGAAAGCTGGTGAAATTTTCTACATGATGGAGGGCTCAATTTTGTGTTTTGGTGGGGTTTGGAGAGAGAAAATAAAAAAATGCCTCCGTCACGTGGAGATGAACAGAACTGACATTTCAACCACCATTTTTAATGAAGTATGGCTCGCATTCTCTCCCAGCATGGTAAAAAACATTGGGGAATGAACTCTTGAGGGTTCCCATGCCATTTTAATGTAATTTGGTTGGTGGTTGAAGGTTCCTTTCATGTTTTCCCCACATTTCTCCTTCCTAAGCTCTAATTTTCACCATTAAAAGCCAGATTTGGCTCATTTTGTAAGGGTTGGACATTTTTATGTTTTGCAGACTCCCTCTTTCACCCTAGAAAGTGATTTTATGGAATTTCAGACCTCTTTCAGGACTTGGCATGTTTTCTACCTCTCTGCTGTTGTAATGCATGTATTTTTGATATTAGAAAGGAAAACACAAGTTCTGTGAATGAGTTTCAGTCCTCTGCTTGTGTTGTTTGCTTCATTTCTAATCTTTCATTACATTTCATCAGTTTGTGCATGATGTTTTGTTGCATTTATGTGATCTATGTCAATTTGTAGAAGTAAATGTTCACCACTCCTTCGGTGTATCACCTTGTTAGTATTAGTTTTATTCTTTTGCATTCTCTATCTCTGTCCCCTTGGAATTTAGAGTAGGATTTATAGTTTAAACCTCTGTAATTTGCAAGCATACATCTAATCAGAGGAGTTGAGGAACCAGCCTCTAATCTGGAGATTCTTTTCCCATTTTTACAAATCCCACACGTGGGGAAAATATTCAATGTGTGCAATCACACTGGATGTCCAAATATCAAACTAGAAATTTGATAAACATCCAAGGGTGCTGTGAATCTGCACTAATAGTTAGATGAATTGCTAAGATATATTCCATTTCTAACAACCCATTTAGTGATCTTTGGTTTGAGAAATTCCATGGCATTGTCTGATATGATAATATTCGGGACACCAAATCTAGTAATTATCCCCTCATAGAAGTCCAAAATTCTAGATTCATTTTCCTATTTGAGTGCCACCGCTTCAATCCACTTGGTGAAATAATCTATTACCATGAGTATCCACTTTTGGCCTTGGCTTGAGTTTGAATTAATGACCCTAATGAAGTCTAATCCTCGTTGCATGAATGGTTGATCCACTAATATTGGATGAAGTGGCAGCGATGCTAGCTTTTCTTTCCCTGTGAAGAATGCATATTTTTTACACATTTTAATCCATGCATAGCAGTCATTAAATAGTTTGGGCTAGTAATAACTATCTTTCGTGATCTTGAGAGTTGTGACTCATGGAGAAAAATGACCTCTCGCTTCTCCATCATGGAATTCATGTAGCACTTTCTCAATGTGATTTGTTCTAATGCACCTTAGGAGAACCCCATTCACATCCTTCTTGAATAGAATGCCACCAATGAGAGCATACATAATGGATTGGAGTCTGAAATACCTTATTTTTGCTTTGCTCATCTCTAAAAGGCGTAGACCCATTTGAAGATAGTGAATCATATCTTGATTCCAAAATTAAGTAGGCACATCATTAGGTAGTTGTTCTTGATAATCTTGTAGCACTAATACAGCTTCTTCTGCATCATTTTATATCATTATTACGGCTAGAAGCTAACTTCTCACACAAGCCTTTGCCACGGACCAGCTTTGTCACTTTTATTTCAATATCATATTCCATCACACGGGTGATCCAACCTACCCTTTTCTCATTCAAATCCTTGTTTAAAAGAAATTTCTTGACTCCAGCATGAGACACTAACAAATAGATTTTGTTATTTGAAATCAAGTGTCTAAAATTCTTCAAACTCTTATAACAACGAGAACATGTTTTGCAATAAAAGAGTACCTCACCTCACAGTCATCCAAAAGTTGGCTAAATAAGGCAATGGGCTACTCAGATCCTTGCTCGTTCACCTGCACCAAAATTGCGGAGATTCTGTCTGAACCACCAAAGGCATAGAGAATGAATTCCTTAGATAAATCTGGATTAATGAGAGTTAGAGCTTGGGATATTGCTTGTTTTATAGCCTCAAAACTCTCCTTTCCCTCTATTGTCCATTTTAATGACATACTCTTCTTCAACATCATTTTTCAGTGACTTAACAAGAATGAAAAAATCAGGCATGAACCTGTGAACAAAATTTATCCTTTCCAAAAACCTTTAAAGGTCCTTCTTGTGACTTGGAAACGGTAGAGCATGGATAGCTTCAACTTTTTATGAATCAATTTTTATCCCCTCCTTAGACATTATGTGGCCTAGAAGCTTGCCTTCATGAGCTAGGAATATACACTTCTTCAAATTTAAAGACACTTTGAATCTTCTACATCTTTAAAACACTTTCATGAGATGAAACAGGTGGTTTGTTACATTTTTTGAGAACACAGTGATATCATCAAGATAGACAAGCACTATCTTGTTAATTATCCCTTTGAATGTCATATACATAGCTCTCTAGAATGTAGCTCTAGCATTTAACAATCCAAACACATTTTCTTAAGAGTGTATGTGCCCTACTTTGTGGTTAAGGTTGTCTTGAACTGGTCTTCTTACTTCACCATGATTTGATTGTAACCTGAGTAGCCATCCAGTAATGAAAATCTCTCCGAACCAGCTACTACTTGTAATATTTTCTCCATGGAAGGGAGTGGGTAGTGGTCTTTAAGTGAAGCTTTGTTTGGATCCTGGAAATCCACACACAATCTAATTTATTTGTTTCTCTTCCACACTGGCACTAAATTCACAACCTAAATAGAATGCTTGATTGGAAAAATGATGTTTGCCTCTATAATTTTATTCAATTCCTTCCTCATGAGAGGTTCAATATGAGGATTCACTGGCCTTTGTTTTTGTCTAATGGGCTTGGATTTTGGATCCAATTCAATAGTATGTTGTACCAATTTTGGATTAAAGCCTCTCAAATATTTATAGTTCCAGGAAAAAATGTCTGGGAAATTATTGACAAAGTTGGATAAAATTAAACTTCTATTGTTGAGTGCTTACCTTGTCAATTTGGAGTACTTTTCCTTTGCCCACTGAAATGGACTCTAAGTCTTCACCCTTGACTTTAATGTTTTCCTTCTCTTTTCGGAAATAATCATTAGGGTTAAATATTGATTCCAAAGTCACGAGACCCTTTGGTAATATGTTTTTCCTCAGCTGAACTACTTAATCACTATACTACTGCTCCAGCTTGTCTTGGTTTCTAGTAGAAAACTCAGCTTTCTCTTGTAGGAATTTCATTATTTTTTGGTCATTTTCAAATACTTGTCATCTAGTATTGTTGTCAGGGACAGCTGGTCTTACTGACCCAATTGTTGCAGGTCTGTCCACAGCCTCATTCTTCTTTCTTAGGATAGAATTGATGTTAAGAGCTTCAAAATCCTTAATGAGATCCCATACCTGATTCTTGTAGTTTTTTAAGAGATCATTCTTGGCCAAATTGATTCCTCTAACTTGGTTTACAACCAGTTCACTATCTCCAAAAACTTGCAAGTTATTTATACCTTTCTTTCTTGCCCAATGCAACCCATGAATCAATGTTTCATACTCAATTATGTTGTTCGAACAAGCAAACTAAAAATGGAAAGTTGAGTAGTATTTTATACCTTGGGGTGACACAAGCATTGCTCCTCCTCCAGCACCTTGTCTACTCCTTGATGCATCAAAGAACAATTGTCATACTTCGTTGTCATGTTTACCATCTCATTTGGTGATGCTAGGGAGAGGTGGATTTTCTTCGTGCAAGCAATAAATTCATAACTCAGCTTCTTCCATCTCTTTGTATGGGTCAAAGCCATGCATTTTATTTTCCCATTCATCAAGGGTTAAGTCTAGAATGCCCCCAACCTTGGTATTTGTCTATGGAGTGTTTGGGCAATGTTCTTGATTAAATGTTGAGAAATTTTCATTGATTGGGCTTGGTATATATGGCTCAATATGAAAGTTTTCAATAGGTTCAGATCTGATTATAGCCTTAGCTTCATACCTTATTCTAAATAGCATATGTGACCAATCAATAGACAAGTATCCTCTAATTTTAGTTGTGAAGTCTTTTGATAGGCACGGAGCAAAGAGTGGTGGCAAGTCTATGACTGATACATCTTACAAGACCGTGACATTGGGGCATGCATGCAATGTAAGGCTCAATCCTTTGATTAATCCAACTGTTCCCACTATTTTCCCATCAAGATGCACTACTCCTTTTTTCATAGGCTCATACTTAAGGCCCAGTTGATCAGCTATTTGTTTGGGTATCACAAAACTAATTATTCCCAAATCAATCATGCAATTGTGTACAAGATTGCTTCCAATAATTATAGATATATAGAATGGAGGAGGATTCATATTTTTACCTTGTTGACCTCCCTCTTCCTATGTTGTATTGGTGAGCACCTTCTCTTGATCCTTAGATAACTCATTTGATGCGGACCAATTTGTCATGGCTACTTACAATAGGTCTCTTTGGTCTAGGATTGCTAATGACTCCCACATTGAGATGTTTACATTCATTTTCTTCATGTGTTCTATGATATTGAAAGGAGATGAGTATTCCTTCTACTGCCCCTTGCTAAACACAATTTTCTCTTGCACATGAGCTGCTACAATTGGTACATGAGCTGATTTAGAAGGTGGTTTAGGCTGATTTTACACATTTGGGATTGCACTTGGATTGCTAATTCTTTGTAGATTGACAGAAGGGTGAGAAGCACTTCAATTAGATGACTTCCCTTCCTCTATATTCCTCTTCTTAGACCTTGTTTTGGCTGCCACACCTTGAGAAGGAGACTCATTTATACCACAGAAATCCTCCACTTTCCAGTTCACAAGCGTAGTTTCACTTGGAGGTGTTTCCTGAGTAGCTGCTTGCTACTGATTTTCTTCTTAGTTTGTTTCTTAAGACATACCAGTCATTTCCACTATCAATGCTTGATTCATAGCACCATTGAAACATGTTGCTTAGTTATAAGTTTTATTACAAGGGAAACACCATTCATACTCTTGTGCCATGTTGTTTTGAGTTGGAACCAAGGCTCTAGATATAGATGTAGCATTGGGATTATAAGGCTGAAATGTCTACTAGCAGGAGGTTGTCCTTGCTTCTGATTAATATCTTGGGTAGGTGGTCTATTTGGCTGATATGGGGGCCTATTGGATTGAGCATAAAGTTGATATGATCTAAAATTTTGAGCTTGTTGCCTCTTAATTGTCACCAATTCGTTTCCTAATTTTTGCAACCCACTTCATGACTTCTTGGAGCTCGTTTGAGGTGCTAGAAGAAGTAGAAGCTTCATTAGAATTCTAATTTTTTGGGGCAAGAATGGGAGCTAATGTAGGTGCTTGACTATAACTTGGATTCCCCAATTCTGGATTAAAAAAAAAAAGCATAGGTGGCCTAGGTGCAAGTTTACTGGTTTGAATCAAACAATTTTTAGCTCTAATAGTGATGTTATAAGCTACATGCAAAGTTTTACCGCCCATAGATAGTATCAACATGGCTATATCAGAATTTAAAACTTTTAGGAAGTAGAGAAAAGCACCTTGAGCTTCCGGTCTCACGGTAATTGGAATCCTATCCCATGTCCTTTGAAATCTAAAGTTGAAATTAGCCATTTTCTCATTTGGTGCTCTCTTGATTGTGGTTAATTGCTCCAAAAAAGATAAGTTGTCTTATTTTTCTCCAAACTGGCCACAAAGAGTTGTGCACAATTTATCCCAATTATTAATTGATCCTATTCATATACTTTTAAACCACTATAAAGCATTTACTTTGAAAGAAGAAGCCAATAATTTGACTATCACATCCATCTCATTGACCTTGTGTATAGCATAGACATTTGCAATGTCTTGAATGTGATCAATCGAAGTTGTGTGATTTTCCCTAGTGAAGTATGGGACATTCTTCAATGTTGCAACTAATATTGGGTTTTGTGCATTAAGAGTAAGTGGACTGCTTCCCGTAAAGTTGACAAAAAAATTGGTAGTGGTTGTTGATGAGCCTTTTTTATTGGTGTAAGAACTCTAGTTGACTAGATAAATGGCCTACCAGGTGGAGGTGTTGATGAGGTTCTATTTGGTGGAGATGGTGATCTCTGAACTCTTCTTCCTTTGTCTAGAGATAGTTGTAGATATTCAAAAATACCATCTTCTATTACTCTAGACCTTGTTTGAATTCTTCTCATAAACTTTAAAAAACTTGGGTTGTTAAAACCACTAAATTCTTCCCTTTGGAGTCGCCAAATGTGGTGCTATAGAGCCTCTTAAAGGCTGAAATTCACAACAAGAGCACATCAATCTTGCAGTAATAAAAATGAAGACTTCTTTGTTGTCACATCAGGCGTGCCAGAACTATTATCACTGAATTACAACACTCTCTGAATTGCTAGCATGTGAATTTACTAGGCAATCAGTGTAACTGGGTAACATGGAATTATCTCAAGGTGTGGCACCTTAGAGTCAAGATAATTCTCCAGAGTAGGCCAGTTCATCTTCCTAATCTAATACTAAAATTATCCCTAATGCTATAAATATGCTTATCTAATTCCATTCCATGATTCCATGGGACCAAGGAGAGAGGAAAATGCATGGAAAATGGGACATCCTACACTAAGGAGGTGATAGCACCAAGAAAAGGGAGTGAGATACACTACCGAGCGAGAAAATTAAAGAGAAATGCTACTGAGAGAGGCCATGATAGCTTTGGCACAGTCCCAAAAAATAATTTAAGACCAAATCCCCATAAAACACAACTTAATCCTGAAAATAATATAAACTTGCACAGAATAGAATAGAAATAATAGAGAGGCAAATAAAGACAATAAAATAAATGCAAGGGTTGAGAGAACACCACAAACATAGATTTTATTGCTTCATAGAGTTTCACAATCCATTACATCTAATAAATAAAGGTAAGAATGCATTCTACAAACCCATGTGAAGGATTACAGCTCAATGGAATTGAGAAATCAAAATGCAAGAGTTTCCCTATGTCCCATAATATCTCCCCTCAAAAATGAGAAGTGTTTACAATATATAGAAGTGAATGAGAGAAGAGAAAAAAAGTGAAAACTCAGATTTCTACTCCCACCCCACCAAAAACTATCATTAAATGCTCTGAAAAGAGCATGGGCACCCTTTCAAATCATTTCCCCCACGTACTCTATCTTCTGGAAGAATAAATGGGCACCATACTTTCATTAATCACAGTGTGGTTGAGCTTAGAACTGTACATTTTTGTGTAGAAGATGTTTTCTAATTTTAGCACATATAACCTTAATAAATTGATAATTACAATTCCATTTCATATAGCATGTTCATATCTTTCCAACGATATAAATTTTGTGAAAAAAGGAGCAACGGGTCAAAATTGATGGCCATTTTTAGTTTCACGTGAAAAATTGTTGTTTTCCTTTATTCCACGGATTTTCCAGTTTTCTACAACAATCCACGGATTTGATTTTCTGCGGCATTCCATGGAATTTTTTCTCTGCATCATGGCATTCTGCAGCACTTATTTTTTGCAGTGCAGCTTTCTGCGGTGTGGCTTTCTGCAGCACTTGTTTTCTGTGGCATGGATTTCTGTGGCACTTGTTTTCTGCATCACTCTGCAGATTTAGTTTTCTGTAGCATTTTATGGACCCTTTTATGTGGCACTTTCCATGGATTTCTTTTTTTTCTTAATTTTTTCACTAACTCCTTAGAATTTTTTGGGTTAGGGAGTTAGAAAAAATGGATTAAAGCCCCCAAAAAAACTAAATTTCACCATTTTTTCCAGTTTAAATTTTCTCCAGTTGTCCATTTTACCAAGGGAGGTAAAAATGGATAACACTACCTACAACGGTGTGGTCCATGAGGTCATGGAAGGTATCAAAGTGACTAAGTTATTCATAGGCAATCCTTCCTCTCCTCTTACACTTAAAGGGGAAGATATTAAAGTTGTTGAATGATTTTGATACACTGTATTCTTCCTTCACAAGGTGCTCCAGCTCCTCATTCTTCTTCTCTCTCTTCGGCATTCATGTGTTCGGATCCAAACACCTAATACTATGGCATCTCCTCGGCACAATTAGGTAATGATCACCCCTAATTCTTCAGAAAAGTTTAACAATCCAAATCTCCAAGTACAAGTAAAGAACGAGAAACTCTTCCCCTCACAAAAAAAATAGGTATATTCCTTCCACGTTTTACATCTCTTAATTTGACCATTTACAATTTCATATTTCATTTACATTACATCTTTATATTTGAGTTAAATTTCAATTCTTTATCATGAACATTGACTATACTCTGTGTTGTAGGTTTCATCATGGAGCATGCCAACACCAATACAACGAGGTCTTACAAAACAAACATTGAGAAAAGATAAAGTGTGTTTGCACACTCAGGTATTTTTTCCTTTAAAGGGGAAATATAAACACTCTAATTTGGTTATTTGACTATTTGACACTGCTAGTATCAACATTTCTCTTTTGTTTAAACAAGTCCACTTTACCCATTCTCATCTGGTACATCTCTAAGTCTCTTGTCTAGCTTGTTTAGTCTTATATACTCATATGTTGACAGGTTTTTATAATTGAATGCATGAAATCCATTAAGAAACTTTATCGGTCAACTTCCAAACTTTGCATTTCAGATTGCCTCTCTAGGGTCAAAACATACAATAAGGGCAGGAATGTCTATACATTCCTGGATCTAGTGTATAGATTTCCTTACTCACTTTGATTCCAAAATTTTAGTTGCACATTATTCTTTCGGTCATTCATATCCTTCTCAGTCGTCCTTTATAACTTAAATCACCTTCGGAAGCTCATTTACTACCTAGCACTATTATGGACCTAACCTATTGTAAAAGCTAGCACAAAAGGCACCCAAAGCTCCCTACACTCCACAAATACCTTTGCACATTCATTAGGGAAACATTATCTACACGTATAAAGCTTCCCACTAGATCTAAGGGATTACTTCCCACATTTTCAAGCATCCAAATTCAATCACTCAAGTATATTTGCTAGAGAGAAACTCAATTCAAGCTTTGTTAAAGCAAGTGATTTAAACAAATTATGTACATTTGTAAAACCTTAAGATATTGTAGAGTCATGTATGTCAAATAAATTCTAAAGCACAGATCTGACACAAGTAATAAGCTAGATAAAAATGAAACCCTAGGTGCAAGAGATAGGATGAAATACATAGCTGATATTCACTTAATCCCAAAGTATTCTAGACTTGAGAAATGGTAAACAGGAGGAATAGACTATCGCAATTGAGCACGGTAAATTTTGGAACTATCGAATAATCCTGGACTAAGGTGTCTAGACTGGGGAGAGGGTGCCTAGGTTGTCAGAGACCTCTATTGGGAATTTTGTGACTACGTAGGAGCTCGGAACCTTTTTTTTGTTATGTCACAAGGTGGTCACTAACATTTTTTTTTCGGTCTAATCTATGTCTCTAGATGATCATCGAACTCACCTATAACCTGCAAAGAGAATATGATCTGCAAAACCCTCAAACTACATTAAACCACAAAAAGAAAAGATGCAAAATGGGGAGTTGGAATTACCCTAGAAATCACCTGATAGATTGAACATACAACTGAGCATTTGCACTACATATCAAACTCTATGTAGTTCTTTTGAAGTGTGTGATATAATCGTGCCCTAGGAGTCTCTTGTGCAAGTGTACATGAGAGCAGGAAATAGCTATATGTACCAATGTAAATATATGTATGAATGGAAAAATGAACTTCCCCTCCTATGTGTGTATGTGGAAAATGTAGTCTCTTGTCCCTTGTATGAGTGGTAGATGGATGTATTTGATGCTCTTAAATGCCTTTGGATGAAACTTTAGGTGGTGCTAATAGATGTTTAGAGCTTGGTCCTTTATTTTTGTCACATAGCTTTGTATTTATATGATTACCTTGGTTGAATTCCGTAATTGACAACTAAAGTATCGACCCATAAGAAAACAAGATGTCCATGAAGATAAAAGAGACCCAAAAGAAGGGATTAAGATACAAAGAGCTCAGGGGTGCCCAGAGGGGAAGAGAGCACCTGGGTGCTGATGTCCAAATTCATGAAAGATAAAGCAATAAAAGTTAGACTGGACTATGGGGGGGTGTGTAAGACTAGAGGGAACCAGAGACAAAGTAAAAATGCAAAAGATAGTTATCAATTGCTAGTTTTCTCACTTATGAACATATGAATGCAAGTATGTGCTTAGGAGCTAGAAATGTACCCACGGTGCGTGATTTTTTGTCTATATTTACCCCCAATTTATGTTTTTGAGTGAATACTCGATAACATAAAGTAGATAAGAGATGCATACCTCATAACCATGTAGAGTGTGATGGTGAAAGCATTCTGAAGAGATAAGTGAAAGCGTGGAGTGGTAAGAAATGAACCGTGGAAGCTAAGAAAGAGGAAGTGACCCTAGGGGTGAAGTGTATGATGTTGTACCATGTTTTACCTATTTTTGTACTTGATGAAGTGTTGTTGTTGTTACGTATTAAGGACAAACCTGTAAAAGAAGAGAAAAAGAGTAGTCAAAGTCATGTATTATGAAAAATCTATAAAAGTATGTGAAAGTATGTAAAAGTATGTAAAAATGTGTAAAAAGGAAAGTGTGCACCTAATCCGTGATGAGTAAAGAGGGATAGAAAATGTCCTAAACTGCAGTAGAAGAGTTATTTTTTTGGATGATCTCACGCCAAGAGAAAGTTTTTTAAATGATCTCACTCCAAAAATTATTTTTTTAGGTGATCTCATGCCAAATAAAAAAAATTTGGGTGATATCACGCCACATTAGAAGAGTGTTAAGGAGAGAGGTTTGGTTTTACTCTCCATCCATGACTACTTCCTGAATTTATACACCACTGCATATGGTGTGATCTTGCTTTGTTTTGATTTATTCTAGTTCAATCCAAGGGAAAAAAAGAAGATATAAGGCATTCTAATTTCTCAAGGATTGTGTCTGTACTGTGTAAACTGCTTTGTAAAATTCTTAAAACTATGTTGATATGAGAAAGTAACTGTAACTGCCCCTTGGTCATAGACACTTAGAAAAGGTCAGGAGCGCCCAGGCACTAATGTCTATATATGGGCACTAGTGTCTATGTTGAACTAAGAACCCAATTTAGATTATGGGTCATTCTATAACTATAACTTTGTTTTTTCATGTACTGTGTAGGTCTAAAATGTAGTTTTGTACTGATTATGGGGTGAATGATTCACCTAATGTATGCCCCCCCCTCATTTGGTGTGCATGTGACATCATTAGGAGTATGTGGCCCAAAGAGAGGACTTGAAACAGATCTAATTTGATTCCGAAAGGAATCCCTACATGGGTGAGGGAATGTGCATGGTAGAAACCAAGGCACATGGAAACAAAGTGGCAAGAAATATGTGTTAGTAAAAACAAGACATGTATGCATATAGAATACAATATAAACAAGCAATAGTGTAGACAAAGTAGACCGCAAAAAGTAGGTTTCAAATATGGGACATCACTCACAGTATCGCAAGACAATCAGGACCAAAAAGACCAAAATCATACAAGCAATGATCATACTAGACATAGGGCAAAGCCCGCAAACAATGGCATATAATGGCAAACAGTAACAAGCAAAGTATCAGGCAACCATGGTGGCAAATAGTTCATGCAAGGAAAATATTACACAAAATTCAAGGGCTGATTCACTTGCAATGACTGTAGCCTTGTTGAATCCAGATCAGCCTCCTACATTCTTTAGATAGGGAGACTACAAGGTGGAGATGGTCTTCCGCCCAAAGGTTCCTGAAAACATCCAGCAATGGCAGGTTTTCAACGATGACAAGTAGATTGTTGCGTTTCTCCAACAGAAGGACAACTTTGAATAAATCTACTATGAAGGAAGCAATTCACCTCCTAGGAAAACTACTATGGGAGAAATAGATGCAGACGTCTCAGGAAGTCATGAGATTATCCAGCTAAAGGGAAATAAAATCCCCAAAGGCTTGGTATCTCTTGAGGAAATGTTTGATAAGCATGATCAGATGCTTAAGAAAAATGAAGAAAGTGGGGAAGGTTCTTCCTCCGACACACAATTACTAAATTTGGGAGCTGGAAATGATCCCAAATTAGTAAATCTAGGTAAGTGTTGTTCAGACACCAAAAGAGGAGCTTTCACTAAGCTTCTTAAGAAATATATGGATGTTTTTGCCTGGTCTTACTAGGATCTAAAAACATATCAGACTACGGAAGTTCAACACTACATCCCACTTAAACCAAAACAAAATCCTTTCAAGCAGAAGCTGCGGTGGCACAACCCTACCATTTCGGGAACCATCTTTGTAGAAATCTAGAAGTTGTTAGACACAAAGATTATCTATCCCATACATCATTCTGAATGGTTGGCCAACATAGTCCCTGTAAGAAAGAAGACCAGTGAGATTAGGTTGTGCGTGGATTTCCACAACCTTAATCAAGCTTCACTAAAAGACAACTACCCCATCCCCATCATGGATCACACTCTGCAGGTGGTCACTGGATCTGAGATGCTTTCCATGCTTGATGGATTTTTAGGATACAATCAAGTCAAGGTGGCTGAGGAAGATCAATACAAAATGGCGTTCGTCACACCTTGGGTAACTTTCACGTACCAGAAAATGTTGTTCAGCCTGATTAATGTTGGTGCTACATTTCATAGAGCTATGGATCTAGCCTTTGCTCATCTCAAAGATATAAGCATAGTGGTGTACATGGATGATCTAGAAATAGTCTTTTCCAAAGATATAAGCGCACACATTTCAAAATTGGAAGAGGTTTTCATACAGTGCCACAAGCATTGTATTTCTTTGAATCCCAAGAAATCTATCATTGCCGTAACCGAAGGAAAGCTGCTAGGGCACATTGTTTCCAAAGAATGAACAAAGATAGATCCAGAACGTGTCAGATCCATTCTGTAACACCTTGAATAGTTATTACTTTCTCCTGAGCATTCAAGTGTTGATATATGATTTCTCCTGTATTAGGACATGTTCCTTTGGTTTAGGGAAGTCATGCTTGATATGGATTATATCCTTTCTGCTCTTAAGATCTTGACTGAACCGGAATGTGCTTGGACTCTTTTGTTTCTTTCATTCTGACACTTGAGTTCAATTTGATTTCTAGAAGATTGTGGATTTATCCACCTTTATGACTCAGCCTTGGATCAGTTGCATTGATCCAAGGAATGTTTTAAGTTTATTCAGGATGAACAAATTTTATTGACTTTTCGAGAGTTACAAAGTCTGGCTGAGCTTTGAATGATCAATTCCGGAGGTTAACTCAGGCTGATCATGGTAAATAGAATTTGGTTCCAGATATCATAACATCAGGAAAGACCTGGACCTTAAGCCAGGTAAGATGTATATGTTTTATATCTAAAGCTTAAATTATTGATGCCAAACGGAATCTAATACAGGAATGTTTTATCCTGTTTGAACTCTAACACTGATTAGTCCTATTTAGGGGACCTAAACTAGAATCAGTAAGGTTAATAGTTTTAACCTAAACTATAACCTAATGTTACAAGATTTGTTAATCTAACCTAGTCCTAAACTATGAGCTTAATACTCCTAAGGGTTAACTAAACCTAGCACTATGGAAATGAGACTAATGTCATATCCTATGATCTAACCTAAGTCACTAACCTATCTTAACTAATGCTAAGAAGGGGGACCTAAGGAGGGTCGCGAGTCATGGGCGGTGGTTTCCATGGCATTTAAGAGGGGATAAGGTTGAAGGACAGGGAATGCTGTCAGGTTTAGCGGAGGATAAAAATTGCTAATATAGTCTTACGTGGCAGTATCTCTAAGGATGGGAATGTTTGTTTATTTTTTTTTGGCAATCACCAACTTTGGCAGTCGGTGGCAATGGAAAATAGGCGGGAGAATAAAAATAAATGCAATTAATGAGCATTGGGCCTCGAGCGCGGATTGCTTGGGAAGGCATGCAAGTGGAATTTTGTTTGGTTGTTTTGTTTTCCATGCATTCCATTTTTCACTCTGCATGAGCACTGGTTCTTCGAACCAGCCGTCTACTCTTCGTTGCATGGCAATTTTGAGAGTTTCTAGTTTACTTCTCTATCGGGGGAAATATATAAGGCATGGAGGTAACAATATTTTGTTGTTTAATCTTTTGTGGAAGAAGAAGAGAAGGTGCGAACACATTCAGAGGTCTTCTTCGAATTTTTAGCGACACTATCAGGCATGATAGGCCCTAACTTTTAAAAATCTTGCTTTCCTTTAAATGCTTTCATTAGAACAACTCTGTTCAGATGATTTTTGTACAGTCGGCCTGGCTGGTAGCAATGTATTGGTTTTCCTTTTTGTTGATTTGGGAATTCTAGGTTATACGTAGATCCTGATGAAATCTGCTTCTTTAATCTTCTTTCCATGCTGTGAATACAATATGGACTTCGATTTCTATTGGAAGTGTTTTATGTTTTCTTTGTCTGGCTGAGGTATTGAATTTAAAAACTGGCACCATGATAGACTTCGTGCTTGATGATTTCGTGTTTGAAGACACTACTGAATAAACTGTTGTTTCAAATATGGTTGGTTTATATGATTGTTGCTTAGTTGTATGAACTCTAACTATTACTGGACAGCTTCAGGAAAGTAAATAGTTGGATTTGTGGTGAAAATGTTAGTTCCTTCTGTAAATCTCGACTGGTTTAGTCGCATGAGTTGGAAATATGGTTGAATTCTAAGCCTGTACCTTTATTTGAAAGGGGTCTGAATGTTTTTATGAATATAGGTTCTGTAAGTAAGGAAATATTTGGTGTAGCTATTGTTTTTATGATTTTTACCTGGATAATTGGAACACAGTTATGATCAAGAGAAAATGTACTTGGATGAACTCTGTCCCCTAACAATTCATGGTTGATCCTAGATCTGCATGAATGGAAATTAGGTTTAATAATTGGATAAGAATGGACTGTGTTTGATGTTACCAGAGGTGACTTTGAAATCTATATTTAGAATTCATCTATTAACTCTGTACGTGCAATTTGATTTGGTATCTTGGAACGAAACAACAACCTATCAAGTGTAATGGTTGGAAATAATTAGTTTTGATCTATTGGTAAGTAATGATAACGGGACAGTTACCCTAACTCTTAGTCAAAAATGATTCGAGTAATGGGTGAAGTGTAGACTGTTTACATAGAACGGGATTGTGGTCTGAGATTAGAACATTTATATCATTTTGTAACAATTTTTGGCCTTTGTTTAATGTACAATCGCAAGACCATAGGGATCTATGGGCAACTTTTAAAGCAGTTCTACCTGATTGGAGCTATTGGTGAACTTAGGTGTTGTTTTACTTGCCTTCTCTTTTTCCCTGATTGAATTTAAGAATATATTTATATATATATTACTCCTGGGAAGTTGGTATAGTTCTGAACTTGTTTAAAATAGAGTTCTGATTTTCTCTGTTCCTTCCTCTGAGTTGTGAAGGATAGTTGTTATAGGATTTTGGAATACGAAGGTATTCTCTCTCTCTCTCTGGAAATTATGAGTGTTCTCTTCTTTAGAATTTCTATAAGAACTCTACAGTATGGGTATGAGATGAATAGACTGTTAAAATTTAGGTGGAAAGAGTGGTAAGTGTTGAATCTTAACTAGAAGTCTCCTTTCCTTCTTTTTAGCAGTATTATTACCCTGATTGAGAATTTCAGTTATTATCTACTTGTGTAAAAGTAGCAATGTAGTAAAAGTTTTGTATACTTATCAATGTTTATGAATTGATATGAAAAGTTAGAGGAAATCCGTTAGTTGAACTTGCTTGAGGCAGTAATCTGTCCTTTGCTTGAATTGTTTATATGCAAATCTGTTGGTTGCATACCTTGAAAAGGTTTCATTCCTTTGATTAGAGTGATTATAATAGGATTGATACTGTTCTTGGTTTTCGGATGGCTAGGTACTTAAGATTCACATCGTTTCTTCTTATTTTCTTGTATAAGATGAATCATCCGAAAAAGATTTAAGTTGAAATAGTAACTATAATATGAGTTATGTTATAAAGTCATATTAGAATGGAAGAAAGAAAATTAGCGTGATTCATGATTATGGATTTGATGAAATTGATTTCATTTAAACAGGTTGTTTAATGGAAACAATTGGTGGATTGCAATTGTTTTAAGAATTAGTGCTTATCATGCTCAGTTCACTGAACTGACCCGTGCTAGCAAATTTTGCAGATGGTCATCGTAAGTGGTAAAGGCATGCAGATCTGATATGATGCACAGATTGTTTAATCTGGTTTTTATGATGAATTCCGACATGATTTCTCTAATTGTACTATAAGAAGAAAGTTACTCTTTTGCTGGTGATTATTGTATTAAAATATGCCGAAGTGCATAAGTTGTAATTGTATAGGCTTGGAAATAAATGAAATGGGGACATATTACTTACGTGGCTGTGTTCTTATTTGTTGAATTGATCTTCTCTTGTTTGTATGAATGAGAGTGCATTCTTATTATTATATGCAATGGGGTCTAGATGGTTTCCCTAAGTAAGCCTTGTAAAATTATGTGGCTGAATACTACATGTTCTGGTTAGTAATTCTTATATATTATGAATATGGCTAAATTGGAAATTAGACCACTGCATTTTTAGGGAAGTTGAGGTTGAACTATGCCCTAACATGTAGCTATAACTGGAAGAGTATTCTATTACTCCCTAATAATGTTCTAATTCAAAGCAATGTAATTGATGGCTATAAATCACCATGTCTTAATGGTAATAAGTCTGATATATTTCAGTCTTCGAGGTTGATACGAACCCTTACGGGTTTAGTTACCTTCCTTATGGGAAAACTTAGGGTTGTTGCCCTATTATGAGGAAACAAGGTTATTAGGAACCAATTGGCACCTTGACGCGATCTCAAATCTTATTAAAACTTTTCTCTGTGAAACTGAACCTAATTACGTAAGGTAACTCAAAAGTGTGGGACCCAGGGTTGGGGGAAGGCTACCCAGTTAGGAGGGCCTGTAAACCAATTATAACTCAACATAAGTAACTTCTTGGAGGTATGTACATCTTTCCGAGGCTGTTTCGTAGGATGTTGACACATGTCAACTGCAGGGTTGTACCTTCGAGAAGATTAGGATCTTCTCGAGGATACAACAATGCAGATGACATATGGCAATACCCTTCTGCTTTGATCGTTAAGATTTACACCTGAAACTTGATCAAGACTTCCCTTCGGGACTGGTTAAGATCATAGGTAGATTATGAGGTAGCCCTCTGAGACTCGGGATAGCCTAACACATGGGGAGAACATTGGTTAACCCAGTATGTCAGCTTACCCCTAGTCTTCAAGGGCATCCTTATAACGTGAATTATGATATTAACCTGATTCGGAGTGAAAACTTGGGACAAGGGGACTGACAGAAGTCAGTATAAGACGTTCTATATAACATGGGAGTGGGGTGAAGGACGTATTCTGGATTGATGAGTATGCCGTCAAGGAATAAGTAACATGAACAGTATGTTTCAAATCTTTGGCCAAAGTATCGCAAGCTGCTGATTGCGTTGTCCTATGTCACCTAGTCTAAGGGACGTGATGCCGATGAATAATGGTAACAATTATTCAGATAGGTTCCTTGGACAGAGCACTCAGAATCCCGGATTAGGGAAGAGAACCACAAGAGTGAAGTGTTCTGATGAAAACACCAACTCTAAGATACACATGAATAGATCGGTAGTTCACCGAGTCATGGAATGAATAGATCGGCAGTACACCGAGTCATTACAGCTGCATATGGTTATCTGTTATAAGAATGATTGTTATGATCTGTGTGTTCTAAATTATGTATTTAGAACTAGAAAACACTAATAAAAAAAATTATCTTGTTCTAATGTATTAAAATGAGGATGTTACATCTTGGTATCAGAGCTGAAGGTTGCAGCTCTTGGACCTATTGTGTCCATAATCTGATAAAAACCTGAATTTTCTTGTAACAGAAAATGGTTAGAACAAGGGGAAACGTTGCGAATAATGCTCCACCTGAGGAAGGGGCGGCAACAACCCAAAAACTTGATGAGATCCTTGCTGCCCTACTGGACACAAGAGATCGTTTGGCTGTACTTGAACAGCAAGTGATGGGAAATGAGGAGGACGATGAAGCTGGTAACAACAATCAACCACCTCCTGAGGAAAACCCCGATATGGGTGTTGGTAATAACAATGGAAATGTACCTGTCCAACCAGAAAACAAAAAGGCCAGGTTGGCAGCGGAACTCACTAATGATATAAAAAGGATAAGTCCACCTAAATTTGATGGCACCACATTAGGAGATGGAGCTGAGAACTGGCTCAGCGAAATGGAGAAGTACTTTGCAATAAGAAACTTCTCAGAGGAAACCAAAGCTATTTGGGGAGCCTATCAGCTTTCCCATGAAGCATCTTCATGGTGGGATAGCCGTAAAGCTGAGCTAAATATTGATGAAATCAACATTACTTGGGATCAATTTAAAGGCTATTTTAGGCAACGTTGGCTGCCACAAATTTTCTATGATCAGAAAATGACGGAATTCCAGAACTTAGTTCAAGGAAAGCTAACTGTAACTGAGTACTGGGAGTGGTTTACGAAACTCCTCAAGTACGTACCGCAGTATCAAACTGACGAGAAGTTCAGAATACAGAAATTCATCATGGGACTAAATCCCATGATTGGAGGAGAGGTTGATGTTCACAGCCCAACCACTATGGAAGGGGTTGTTGAAAAATCCATAAGGAAAGAACAAAAATTAAAGGCTATTTCTGCTCATAAAGAGGAAGTGCAGAAGAAGATTCCAAACCCTTCTTCAACTTCTCTTGCACCCAAGAAGGGGCCATGGAAAAATTTTGGCAACAAAAATAAGTTTTCAGTGGATAATAATAAGAAAACGAAAATGAATAAGCCTGCTAGAAATGTAAGGGATAGTTTTGCCAAGAATTATAATAATGGGCAGAAGTCCTATGGAGGTCAACGTGATAATTTTAAGGCTGGAAGTAATTTTGAGCCTAAAAAGGGACCTGTAGGAGGCTGCTATAATTGTGGCAAAGATCACTACGCAAATCAATGCCCTTTGAAGAAGGATGATCGTAATCAGCAGCATAAGATACATGTTGCAGTAGCAGACAAGCAAGCTGAAAGGCAAGTGACACCTATAGAAGTTCCTGGTAAGTTATTTGGCATACCTGTAACTATTCTTTTTGATACAAGAGCTACTAAATGTTTTATTTCTAGTAAACTCACTTCTAAACTTAAAAGAAAAGCTAAAAAAATGGATAAATCTTAGACTGTACAGTATGGTAATAACTTTGTTCATACAGTTAGTATGTGTCTTTTTAGAGCAGTCCTTGACTTACCTAACTTTTCCACAGAAGTTGACCTCTATGTTGCACCTTTGGGATCCTATGACGTTGTCATCGGCATTAATTGGTTAGCTGACCATAAAGCAAGAGTAGACTACTTTGAAAAATATATAAGATGTTTAGATGATTGGCTGAAAACAGCAAAGATTCAAGGTGTAAAATGGGAAATTTCAGTTAGGAAACTGTCAGCTATGCAACTTAAAAAGGCTAAAAACAAAGGATGTACCTTATATGCAGTAAAGATATCTGAATCTGTAGAAGAAGATGGTGATTTCATGAAACAATACCCACTGTTACAAAGTTTCAAAGATGTATTTCCAGAGGAATTACCAAGTTTACCACCCAAAAGGGAATTTGACTTCACCATTGAAATCAAACCAGGGACGGAGCCTATTTCTAAGGCACCTTATCGAATGACTACTACAGAGTTAGTCGAGCTTAAGGCTCAATTGCAAGAACTTTTGTCTAAAGGTTTGATTAGACCAAGTGTTTCACCTTGGGGAGCGCCGGTGATATTTGTGAAAAAGAAAGATGGAACACTTAGACTGTGTATTGATTATCGGATGTTAAACAAAGCAACAATCAAGAATAGATACCCACTTCCAAGAATTGATGATTTATTTGATCAGATGCATGGAGCATCGGTTTATTCCAAAATAGATCTTTGATCTGGTATCATCAATTAAGAATTAAAGAAGAAGATATTCATAAAACAACTTTCCGGACAAGGTACAGACATTATGAATTCACGGTTTTACCCTTTGGATTAACTAATGCACCCACAACTTTCATGAACTTAATGAATAATATCTTTCAAGAATATTTGGACAAGTTTGTGCTTGTATTCTTAGACGATATTCTCATATATTCTAAAAGTGTTGAGGAACATAATGAGCATTTGAAGGTAGTTTTGGAAATTTTGAGAAAAAGAAAGTTATACGGTAAGTTATCCAAATGTTCTTTCTTTGATACTGAAGTTCACTATTTGGGTCATGTCATTAGTAAAGAAGGAATTGTTGTAGATCCTTCAAAAATAATGGCAATAACCGAATGGCCTGCACCAAAGAATGTACATGAAGTGAGAAGCTTCATGGGCCTTGCTGGTTATTATAGAAAATTTGTTAAAGATTTTTCTAAAGTGGCTGCACCGATAACTTCATTACAGAAGAAGGATAAGAAATTTATTTGGAATGATAAGTGTGAATCTGCTTTTAAAAGTTTGAAAATTCAGTTGACTTCAGCACCTATTTTAGCTGTACCGGACCCTAATGGAGACTTTACTGTTGTAACAGATGCTTCTGGGGAAGGCCTTGGAGGTGTTTTGTTACAAAATGATCATGTCATAGCATATGAAAGTAGAAAACTTAAGTTACATGAGCTGAATTATGCCCCTCATGATTTAGAGCTTGCTGCAATTGTTCATGCACTTCAAGTTTGGAGACACTATTTACTTGGGAAACCTTTTGAGTTGAAAACTGATCATTTAGGGCTGAAATATATTTTCACTCAGCCTAATCTAAATGCAAGACAGCGAAGGTGGTTAGAGTTTTTGTCTCAATATGATTTTGATATTAGTTACATCAAAGGAAAAGAGAATAGAGTAGCAGATGCTCTAAGTCGTAGGAAGCACATTTCTGCTCTTATAACATTAAGAACTCAGTTTAAAGATGAGGTGAAAAGTGCATCAGAATCTGATATATACTTTCAGCAAGTAAAAGCAGTGCTTGCTGCAGAACCAAAAGATGAAAGGTATAAAGGTTTTCATTTTGATAATGAAGGAATCTTACGTTATGAAAACAGAGTATACGTACCTTTGCTAAATGATTTGAGAAAGAAATTGTTAGTTGAATTTCATAGTTCACCCTTTTCTAGACACCCGGGTATTACTAAAATGCTTGCTGATCTAAAACAACAATATTTCTGGAAGGGAATGAAAAAGGATGTTATTAATTATGTGACTCATTGTCTGGAATGCCAGCGGGTGAAGGCAGAACACATGCACCCTGCTAGTTTATTATATCCCCATAGCATACCGCAGTATAAATGGAAAGTAATAAGCATGGACTTTGTGCAAGGGTTGCCTATGTCGAGAAATAAACATGATGTTATCTTGGTAGTTGTGGAAAAACTAACAAAGGTAGCTCATTTCATCGCTAGAAATCTAAAGGATGATTCTCCTGTGTTAGCTAAAAGATTTGTGCACAAAATTTTCAGGTTACATGGAGTACCAGAATTGATAATATCTGACAGGGATCCTAGAATGACATCAAGATTTTGGCAAACGCTTAATACAGCTCTTGGAACTAAACTAAACTTTAGTTCTACATATCATCCAGAAACGGATGGACAAACTGAGAGAGTAAATCAGGTGTTGGAAGATATGTTACAAATGTATTGCATGGATCAACAGTATAAATGGGAAGAGTATCTCCCATTAGTTGAATTTGCATACAACAACACATATCACTCTTCTCTTAAAATGGCACCTTTCGAGGCACTTTATGGAAGAAAGTGCAGAACCCCTGTTAGTTGGGATAGTATTGAGGATAGAGTGGTAATTGGACCTGAAATCCTTACTGAAATGGAACATCAAGTTAAAATGATTCGTGAATGATTGAAGGAAGCAGCCGATAGGCAGAAGAGCTATGCTGACTTAAAGTGGGTTGACCGAAAATTTGAACTTGGTGAAAAGGTTTTTCTTCATGTTAAACCAAGAAAGAGCTTAATAAGTTTTGGCAAGGCTACCAAGTTATCACCTCGTTATGTGGGACCTTTCGAAATTGTCGAAGTAATCAATCTCGTAGCTTACCGATTAGCATTACCACCTGCTTTGTCTCGCATGCATGATGTTTTCCATATTTCTTTGCTTAAGAAATACGTTTCAGACTTGTCACATGTTTTAAATTGGAATTCCTTGCAGGTCCAAGACCCAGGAATAATCGTGGTTAAACCCACACGAGTGCTGGAAACTCGCAAATTGCATTTGAGAAATCATGAAATACAGCAATGTAAGGTCCAGTGGGACCAGTTTAATGAAGAAAGTGTAACTTGGGAAAATCTGGAAGAGATGAAAACTGCTTTTCCCTTTCTTTTTTAACAGAATTGAATTTGTTGACTGAAAAAAAAATTATTATGAATTTATCTTTTTCATGTCTTTATGTAAGCCAGTTTTGGGGCAAACATTTATTCAGGTTGAATGAATAGTATCACAATATTGAATTCTGGAATTATTCAAGTTGGAAATAGTAATTTGTTTAGAGAACCAATGAATTGATTGGCCTGAAGATAAATCAAAAGATGTAATCATCGGGATGATGAATCTTTTAGGAGGGAAGCATGGTAACACCCTGAACAGTTGTTACTTTCTCCTGAGCATTCAAGTGTTGATATATGATTTCTCATGTATTAGGACATGTTCCTTTGGTTTAGGGAAGTCATGCTTGATATGGATTATATCCTTTCTGCTCTTAAGAACTTGACTGAACTGGAATGTGCTTGGACTCTTTTGTTTCTTTCATTCTAACACTTGAGTTCAATTTGATTTCTAGAAGATTGTGGATTTATCCACCTTTATGACTCAGCCTTGGATCAGTTGCATTGATCCAAGGAATGTTTTAAGTTTATTCAGGATGAACAAATTTTATTGACTTTTCGAGAGTTACAAAGTCTGGCTGAGCTTTGAATGATCAATTCTAGAGGTTAACTCAAGCTTATCATGGTAAATAGAATTTGGTTCCAGATATTGTAACATCAGGAAAGACCTGGACCTTAAGCCAGGTAAGATGTATATGTTTTATATCTAAAGCTTAAATTATTGATGCCAAACGGAATCTGATACAGGAATGTTTTATCCTGTTTGAACTCTAACACTGATTAGTCCTATTTAGGGGACCTAAACTAGAATCAGTAAGGTTAATAGTTTTAACCTAAACTATAACCTAATGTTACAAGATTTGTTAATCTAACCTAGTCCTAAACTATGAGCTTAATACTCCTAAGGGTTAACTAAACCTAGCACTATGGAAATGAGACTAATGTCATATCCTATGATCTAACCTAAGTCACTAACCTATCTTAACTAATGCTAAGAAGGGGGACCTAAGGAGGGTCGCGAGTCATGGGCGGTGGTTTCCATGGCATTTAAGAGGGGATAAGGTTGAAGGACAGGGAATGCTGTCAGGTTTAGCGGAGGATAAAAATTGCTAATATAGTCTTACGTGGTGGTATCTCTAAGGATGGGAATGTTTGTTTATTTTGTTCTGGTAATCACCAACTTTGGTAGTCGGTGGCAATGGAAAATAGGCGGGAGAATAAAAATAAATGTAATTAATGAGCATTGGGCGTCGAGCGCAGATTGCTTGGGAAGGCATGTAAGTGGAATTTTGTTTGGTTGTTTTGTTTTCCATGCATTCCGTTTTTCACTCTACATGAGCACTGGTTCTTCGAACCAGCCATCTACTCTTCGTTGCATGGAAATTTTGAGAGTTTCTAGTTTACTTCTCTGACGGGGGAAATATATAAGGCATGGAGGTAACAATATTTTGTTGTTTAATCTTTCATGGAAGAAGAAGAGAAGGTGCGAATACATTCAGAGGTCTTCTTCGAATTTTTAGCGACACTATCAGGCATGATAGGCCCTAACTTTTAAAAATCTTCTTTCCTTTAAATGCTTTCATTAGAACAACTCTGTTCAGATGATTTTTGTACAGTCGGCCTGGCTGGTAGCAATGTATTGGTTTTCCTTTTTGTTGATTTGGGAATTCTAGGTTATACGTAGATCCTGATGAAATCTGCTTCTTTAATCTTCTTTCCATGCTGTGAATACAATATGGGCTTCGATTTCTGTTAGAAGTGTTTTATGTTTTCTTTGTCTGACTGAGGTATTGAATTTAAAAACTGGCACCATGATAGACTTTGTGCTTGATGATTTCGTGTTTGAAGACACTACTGAATAAACTATTGTTTCAAATATGGTTGGTTTATATGATTGTTGCTTAGTTGTATGAACTCTAACTATTACTGGACAGCTTCAGGAAAGTAAATAGTTGGATTTGTGGTGAAAATGTTAGTTCCTTCTGTAATGCTCGACTAGTTTAGTCGCATGAGTTGGAAATATGGTTGAATTCTAAGCCTGTACCTTTATTTGAAAGGGGTCTAAATTTTTTTATAAATATATGTTCTATAAGTAAGGAAATATTTGGTGTAGCTATTGTCTTTTACGATTTTTACCTAGATAATTGGAACAAAGTTATGATCAAGAGAAAACATACTTGGATGAACTCTGTCCCCTAACAATTCGTGGTTGATCCTAGATCTACATGAATGGAAATTAGGTTTAATAATTGGATAAGAATGGACTGTGTTTGATGTTACCAGAGGTGACTTTGAAATCTATATTTAGAATTCATCTATTAACTCTATACGTGCAATTTGATTTGGTATCTTGAAATGAAACAACAACCTATCAAGTGTAATGGTTGGAAATAATTAGTTTCAATCTATTGGTAAGTAATGATAATGGGACAGTTACCCTAACTCTTAGTCAAAAATGATTCAAGTAATGGGTGAAGTGTAGACTGTTTACATAGAACAGGATTGTGGTCTGAGATTAGAACATTTATATCGTTTTGTAACAATTTTTGGCCTTTGTTTAATGTACAATCGCAAGACCATAGGGATCTATGGGCAAATTTTAAAGCAGTTCTACCTGATTGGAGCTATTGGTGAACTTAGGCATTGTTTTACTTGCCTTCTCTTTTTCCCTGATTGAATTTAAGAATATATTTATATATATTACTCCTGGGAGGTTGGTATAGTTTTGAACTTGTTTAAAATAGAGTTCTGATTTTCTCTGTTCCTTCCTCTGAGTTGTGAAGGATAGTTGTTGTAGGATTTTGGAATACGAAGGTATTCTCTCTCTCTGTCTGGAAATTATGAGTGTTCTCTTCTTTAGAATTTCTAAAAGAACTCTACAGTATGGGTATGAGATGAATAGACTGTTAAACTTTAGGTGGAAAGAGTGGTAAGTGTTGAATCTTAAATAGAAGTCTCCTTTCCTTCTTTTTAGCAGTATTATTACCCTAATTGAGAATTTCAGTTATTATCTACTTGTGTAAAAGTAGCAATGTAGTAAAAGTTTTGTATACTTATCAATGTTTATGAATTGATATGAAAAGTTAGAGGAAATCCGTTAGTTGAACTTGCTTGAGGCAGTAAATTGTCCTTTGCTTGAATTGTTTATATGCAAATCTGTTGGTTGCATACCTTGAAAAAGTTTCATTCATTTGATTAGAGTGATTATAATAGGATTGATGTTGTCCTTGGTTTTCGGAAGGCTAGGTACTTAAGATTCACATCGTTTCTTCTTATTTTCTTATATAAGATGAATCATCCGAAAAAGATTTAAGTTGAAATAGTAACTATAATATGAGTTATGTTATAAAGTCATATTAGAATGGAAGAAAGAAAATTAGTGTGATTCATGATTATGGATTTGATGAAATTGATTTCATTTAAACAGGTTGTTTAATGGAAACAATTGGTGGATTGCATTTGTTTTAAGAATTAGTGCTTATCATGCTCAGTTCACTGAACTGACCCGTGCTAGCAAATTTTGTAGATGGTCATCGTAAGTGGTAAAGGCAAGCAGATCTGATATGATGCACAGATTGTTTAATCTGGTTTTTATGATGAATTCCGACATGATTTCTCTAATTGTACTATAAGAAGAAAGTTACTCTTTTGCTGGTGATTATTGTATTAAAATATGTCGAAGTGCATAAGTTGTAATTGTATAGGCTTGGAAATAAATGAAATGGGGACATATTACTTACGTGGCTGTGTTCTTATTTTTTGAATTGATCTTCTCTTGTTTGTGTGAATGAGAGTGCATTCTTATTATTATATGCAATGGGGTCTAGATGGTTTCCCTAAGTAAGCCTTGTAAAATTATGTGGCTGAATACTACATGTTCTGGTTAGTAATTCTTATATATTATGAATATGGCTAAATTGGAAATTAGACCACTGCATTTTTAGGGAAGTTGAGGTTGAACTATGCCCTAACATGTAGCTATAACTGGAAGAGTATTCTATTACTCCCTAATAATGTTCTAATTCAAAGCAATGTAATTGATGGCTATAAATCACCATGTCTTAATGGTAATAAGTCTGATATATTTCAGTCTTCGAGGTTGATACGAACCCTTACGGGTTTAGTTACCTTCCTTATGGGAAAACTTAGGGTTGTTGCCCTATTATGAGGAAACAAGGTTATTAGGAACCAATTGGCACCTTGACGCGACCTCAAATCTTATTAAAACTTTTCTCTGTGAAACTGAACCTAATTACGTAAGGTAACTCAAAAGTGTGGGACCCAAGGTTGGGGGAAGGCTACCCAGTTAGGAGGGCCTGTAAACCAATTATAACTCAACATAAGTAACTTCTTGGAGGTATGTACATCTTTTCGAGGCTGTTTCGTAGGATGTTGACACATGTCAACTGCAGGATTGTACCTTCGAGAAGATTAGGATCTTCTCGAGGATACAACAATGCAGATGACATATGGTAATACCCTTCTACTTTGATCGTTAAGATTTACACCTGAAACTTGATCAGAGACTTCCCTTCGAGACTGGTTAAGATCATAGGTAGATTATGAGGTAGCCCTCTGAGACTCGAGATAGCCTAACACACGGGGAGAACATTGGTTAACCCAATATGTCAGCTTACTCCTAGTCTGCAAGGGCATCCTTGTAACGTGAATTATGATATTAACCCGATTCGGAGTGAAAACTTGGGACAAGGGGACTGACAGAAGTCAGTATAAGACGTTCTATATAACATGGGAGTGGGGTGAAGGACATATTCCAGATTGACGAGTATGTCGTCAAGGAATAAGTAGCATGAACAGTATGTTTCAAATCTTTGGCCAAAGTATCGCAAGCTGCTAATTGTGTTATCCTATGTCACCTAGTCTAAGGGACATGATGCCGATGAATAATGGTAAAAATTATTCAGATAGGTTCCTTGGCTAGAGCACTTAGAATCCTGTATTAGGGAAGAGAACCACAAGAGTGAAGTGTTCTGATGAAAACACCAACTCTAAGATACACATGAATAGATCGGTAGTTCACCGAGTCATGGAATGAATAGATCGGTGGTACACCGAGTCATTACAGCTGCATATGGTTATCTGTTATAAGAATGATTGTTATGATCTGTGTGTTCTAAATTATGTATTTAGAACTAGAAAACACTAATAAAAAAAAAATTATCTTGTTCTAATGTATTAAAATGAGGATCTTACACATTCAGACATTGTCTTTGCCCACATACAAAAAAGGAGTTCACTCTTTCTTTGGAAAAGTTAATTTTCTTAGGAGATTTGTTCCTGACTTTGCTGAGCTAGCCCGTCATATTTTGAATATGATGAAGAAGACATGAGATTTTAAATGGAGCAGCGAAGGGAAGGAAGCTTTCAAGAAAATTAAAGAGGCCCTGTCGAAAGCTCAAGTCTTTGTTTCACCCGACTTCTGTAAAGAATTTATTCTTTACTGTTATTCCTCCGAACACACCATGTCAGCAATACTGATGCTAAAAAATCAAGAGGACGTAGAAGCTCATATTGCTTTCATGAGCATGCCCCTTTAAGCCTATGAGTTGAAATACACTCCCATGGAAAAGCACACATATGCAGTGGTGAAGGCATGCAAAGCATTCAGGTATTATATTCTTTCCTCGCACACTATGGTTGTGGTTCCAAATATTCCAGTTAAATCCATCCTTACTCAGCAAGAGTTAGGATTATTGAGAGGCACATGGGTGACAAAGGTTCAAGAATATGACCTGGTTATTAAACCAACAAAGGTTGTTTGAGGAAGAGGTCTGTGTGAACTAATGACGGAGATGAAAACATCAATGCCAAAGCAGATCAAGATGAGATAGATGGAGAATTACCTGCAGTACTTTTTATAGATCTAGTAGAGGAGTGGTACAATAACATTGCTTACTTTCTTACGTATGGAGAATGCCCAGATCAAATTTCTAGAAAAGAGAAGCGAACTATCAAGCTTAAATCCAAATATTTTGTTCTTTGGGATAATGGTTTGTACGAGAGGGGAATTGATGGCGTATTTCTCAGATGCGTGGATAAATCTCAACAGGATCAGCTACTACAACAGTTTCATGACATGGCTTATGGTGGTCATTTCTCAGCCTGAGTCACTACACAAAAGATCCTCAGAGCAAGGTATTACTTGCCCACCCTTTTTCAAGATACTGCAGATTGGGTGGCTAAGTGCCAAGCATGCCAACATTTTGTTGGGCATGTGAAATTGCCTGCATTACCTCTAAAACCCATTTTGATTGAAGAAACTTTCCAACAATGGCGAATGGATTTTATTGGTATGCTTAACCCGGCTTCCAGTGCCGGCTACCATTACATTCTAACAGCTACTAATTATTTCAGTAAGTGGGTAGAAGCTATTCCTGTGAAGAATGCCACTTCCGTCGAGGTGTCCAATTTTATAAAAGAAAATATTATTGTCAGGTTTGGCGTGCCCAGCAAAATAGTAGCAGAAAATGCTCCGAATCTTTCTTCTAAGGAGTTGGTTGACTTCTGCTACACTTATGGGATTCAACTGGTACATTCCTCAAACTACTATCCACAAGGGAATGGCCAAGCTGAATCTAGTAATAAAAACTTGGTAACTATCGTGTGCAATCTAGTAACGGAAAATCAAAGGACTTGGCATAAAAAGTTGTTTGATGCATTATGGGCCATTAGAATCACACCAAAAAGGGCGATAGGCATGTCCCCATTTCAGTTGTTATATGGTAGAGACATGGAGTTGCCTCTTACCTTGGAACTACCTACCCTACAACTTTCTAAGGCCCTGGAGGATTCCACATTCATGAATGTTATTGATAAAAGAATTATGTACCTGACTGAATTGAGGGAAGTACAAACTCAAGTTGCAGATAGGTTGACAGAGCATCAAAGGAAGGTGAAAATCATCTTCGACAAAAAGTCTAGGGAAAAAAATTTTGAAGTCAATGACTGGGTCCTTTTATGGGACAAAAGAAGAGAAACAAAAGGCATGCAAGGAAAGTTTGATTCACTATAGAAAGGGCCTTTTGTGATTAAGAGGATAGCCGGAGCAGATAGCTCCATTCTTGCTCATCAGGATGGAGTTGAATTGCCGTTGCCTTTCAATGGGCAACACTTGAAGTTGTTCCGAACATGAGAAGTAGGGTAAAACCTGTATGTACATAAATAAAACTTTGTTTGTTTTTCCTTGTTTTGTTTTTGTTTTTGTGTTGTGTTGTGTTTGTTCACCTAACCCCGTGCCCAAAAGAGAAGATACAAAACTAGAGATACTGGGATCTCATCTTTTCCCTTGTCATTCTGATAGAGAAAAAGATGTCAACAGACAAAGCCAACTGGTGTCACCCAGATTTCATCCTGAAATCTACGACTACCCTATCTGAAAAAAAAATTGTACTTTTAAAATAATGGGTCATTTTGTGTTTTTATTACCTGAAAGTTCTTGTATTGCGTCAAGATATTCCCAAAGAGCCATATTAGCCTTTTTCACCAAATACACAGATGCCCCAAATTGTTATATTCTGTCATCCGGATTTGTCTGCAGGAAATTTGTATTTAATTATTTTGAGCCCCGTATGAGGCTATTTATGCTCCGTTTTAACTCTGTTATGATCGAACATGTCATTATTCCTATGCACCAAAAGGGTTTTAACTTGGAATAAGTTTTGGGCTTTATTTGTAACTTTTGGCAATTTTTCGTGTTTTTGTGTTGTCCTGTTTCATTTTCTGTGAAACTTCTCTAGAGCAATTCCTTTGTCGGGTAAGCCCAATTTTTGGCCTGGAGTAGCTGGAGAACATATATGCACGTTATGCCTAGAGGAAGTTGCCATCGGAGGTCCGGATCACTGGAAAAAAGTGAAGTCGTGCACGGAAAAGCCCCTACAGGGTTGGGTGCATTTTTGGAAAACAAAGGATTCAAGCTGCAATGGGAAAAATAGAAGCAGCAGGCAAGGTGAGAATTTTGTACCTGCCTAGCAGGATACTTTTTCCCGTGATATAAAATTCACTTAAGCTGCAATTGGAAAGTTAGAGGCCATAGGCAGGTAGGAATTTATTGCCTGCCTTGCAGAGTAAAAATTCCCATGATGAAATAAAAGGAAAGTGACTTAAGTGAAATCATGGGATTTTATTGTCTGCCTTACAGGGTAAATAATCCCATTTTCAAAGTCAAATCACTTAAGTGGATCATGGCATTTCCGGGGCTGCCTTGCAGTGTAAAGAATCGCATTGTTACAAATTCTTAAAAATAGAATTATATTGTGCAAAAAGTGTGCCCCCTTTAGAGAGAAGAAGGCATCCTTTAAGTGGATTAAATTAATTATTTCTCCTTCTAAAATAGGTGCCCAAGCTTGGAAGAAAGTCAAAAAAGCAAAGGGGAATAAAAGAAATATAATTAAATGAATTAAATTGATTAAATTTAATTTATTTAAAGGTTGCCCCCTTCATGTCAAAAAGTGTGTCCCATTTAGGATAGATTTAATGATTTTTAAAGCATTAAATCATTAAATTAAATTCTATTTTCAGTTGCTATGGTCAAGGCACATTGTGAAGCTTAAGTGAAGTGAAGTGTGAATGATTAAATTGGATGAATTTAATTTATTGGATGGATGTCCTTAAACATGCTATTTTTAAAGAGAGAAGCATGATTTTTAATTAATTAATTGCCAGGAATAGGAAGGACAATTATTAATTATAGAATTGTGAGGGTTATATAAGCATGGGCTGCCATAAGGGTGAATTATTTAATTCATAGGGAAAGAATTGCAGCCAAGAGGAAAAGTGCGCCCCATTTGAAGAAGGATTTTGCTCAGACAAAGGTGAAAACAAGGTTAAAAGCTTCCAAATTTGGCACATGCTTTGAAGGAGGTTGATCTTTGTCTGCATAATTGTTTGCATAGGTGTTACAGGTGCTCAGGTGTTGTTGAAAAGATTCATGCTCTCTTTATGTGCAAATTAAACATCAATTTTTGGGGCAGCAGGTTTGAAAAGTGTAGATTTTTACAATTAAAATTCACTATTCATGCTCTGGTGGCCATTTTTGTCTGAATTAATTACAGGAATTCATTACAGGTGCTTTACATAAGAAAAGGAGCTCTAATCAATGTCCAATACATTGAGTACATCCTCCAAATCTTAAGAATTGTCCAGATCTACACCAGTTTTGAAGAAATTTGGCCAAATAAGAAGAAAAATAATTATTCAGACAAAGATAAACAAAGCCATGGTGAAGGGAGATGAAAAAGAAAGCACAACTGAGTCATGCATCACTTCCAAACTTGCAGACATAGGAGACACAGATCTACATCCGGAATCTCTTTCTGAATTGATTGATAGATCAAGAGCGGGAAAGACTTCACTCATGCATGCGGTTAAAAGCAGTGGAATCATCCAAGTTGCAGCCTTTCCATGCATAGCCCAGTTGCCAGAATTTGTTATGGAGTGCGCTAGATCTTACCATCCTTCATCCAGGTTAGTGTGTGATGTTATGGGAAAGACAATAATTCATTTGGACACAGAGTTCATCAATTGTTGTTTGAAGATACCAGTGCGAAAGGTGGTGACTTCCATTAGCATTCAGGATGTCGGCAGTAGGTGGGAGAAGCATAGAGCTGATTGCATGAGCATAATGAATAGCAGATACATGAAGAAGCCTAGATCTCCTTCTAAGTTCCCAAGAACTCTTCCACGATCCCATTTGGTGCAGGAGGTAGATGATGTTGTCAAATTG
This sequence comes from Taxus chinensis, assembly GCA_019776745.2. Lineage (NCBI taxonomy): Eukaryota > Viridiplantae > Streptophyta > Pinopsida > Cupressales > Taxaceae > Taxus > Taxus chinensis. The sequence continues at coordinate 984,622,282 of CM034146.1, forward strand.
CTATGCAGGATTAATGGCGAGGTGAATGCTTACACTTTTTGTACATGGATGTATGCTTTCATCAGGACCATTGAAGTCAACAAGGTTGATTCCATAATCAATTGGTCAGAAAGTATTAGTGACAACATTAGTGAGCAACTCTAAAATGTGAAGCATACTTTCAGCTTCAAAATGACTTCCTACTTAGTGTATGTTACAGCTTCACAAGGCGTCTTTTCCAAGCTAGATAGATGTGGTGTTCTTTCTAAGGACCCCATTTTCGAGTGCTACCCATAGCTTATTGTACATGCGTGCGAGAAAGATTTCAAAGTGGTCAATGATGAATTCTCCTATGATTTCATTTGCAGACTAGACAAAGACTTGAAGGCCAACAGGGTAAGCAAGGAAGTGTGGGGAGCTGTATCCAAGGTTGGCAGTCTATTCATTTAGTTTGAAGATTTCACATACCTCAGGGTTACTGGCCTTTCTGGTGAACCAGTTAAGCTACCCAAATATCTGAATGATAGATTGATCACCATGGAGCTGAGTAGGCAACTTGTGGAGTTACACGACCTTCAGTCGAAGCAGCACAAGTCTATAGGCTTCTTCCCAATCACTGTGGGACATTACAGCTGTTATAGCATTCATAGAGCTCGAGGAATGGAGACACAAATGTTATCCGAGTATGAGCAAGAGTTCTTCCCTGCACGGTTGAACTTCGATCCATTTGGAGCATCCAGGAAGATGATCTCCCAGGAGTACGCACATGTGCCTTCATTAGAAGATTTCTGGATGAAGTGCAAAAGTGAGTACGAGGTTAGAAAGAAAGATTTTAGCAGGCTATCAGCAAAGCAAGTGTTTGACTTTGGACTAGCACGGATACCTATGGATCTTAAAGATGATGGGAATGTGGTACTTGACACTTACCATCAAATGGGAGGAGATAAAGCTGTATTGTAGGATAACGTAGGAGGTTACCATACAATTGAAGAAAGATCTAGAGCTGTTTTGGTGAATACTTCAAACTGGCTACTGACGAAGGGATATTGCCTTGATGAAGCATTGATGAATCAAGTCATGGGAAACTTTGGCGTAGGAGATTCCCTCAAGTGGAAGCACGAAGGAGAAAGCAGCAGAAGGTCCGAGAAGTTGAAAGTACACAGAAGATCTCAATCAAAGGAGAAGATCACTTCTATAACCATGGCTTTAGCTCCAGCTTCTCCAGCACCCAGTACTTCACCAACTATTGCACCGCAGTAGGATACTTCCATACCTCTACTAAATCTGGCGACATTCATCTTCTCTCCTCAGCCACTCCATTCAACACCTGTTCCAGAGGAGATGTTAAAGTTGCAGATGGCGGTGTTCAAAAGAGCTTTGACCTTGGATGATTCAGAGGATGGCAGCCATAACACTGTGGCACTTTCTGATGGAGAGGAGGTATAGTGGGAGATGGTAGTGCACTCAGATACTTCTCATTCTCTGAGAAGTAACTTCTCGGAATGGTTGGCTTCGCAGTTGGTTCCAGAAGTGAAAATGGAGATGAACTTAGAGGAGCACAACTTGCAGCTACTCCAGAATCTGGGTGGAAGAGACAGAAGGCCTAAAGTTGCTAAGGTAACTTCAAGGTTGATCATCGAGGATTCAAGAGAGAATTTTTTTGAGATGTCAATTCTGGCAGAAGGAAAGAAAGAGGATGAGCTCACGGTAGAAGATGTGACAGTAACCAAAGTACCCCTCAGTCAAGCCACCACTGAAGGATTGAAGCAGGACATGCAGACATTGATAGATGCTCTATTCCTTAGGCTTGACAGTGAAAAGATGGAGAAAGAAGAACTTCATAAGCAGGTATCTCAATTGTGCGAGATCATAGCCAAGGTTGCTAAGCCTTCCATTTAGCCCGTTTCAGAGCAGGTGAGTGATCATCTTATGTAGGAAATGGAGGATGCAAGCAATCAAGTAAAATTTATTGACGAATGGAAGGATTTTATTATTCATCAAGCTTCTGTACAACTTAGAGAAGTGCTAGCCTTCCTAAAGGTTATGAATGATCCGGAAAATCAGCTGTAGCAACTGGGGACGAGCATAGTAGACTTGAACACAGTTGTTGAGAGTAACCTGAGTACTTTGGGAGAGATCAACAAGCTACTAGGAGATGTATTGGTTGCAGAGCAAATTATACCAGATGGATCAATCGAGAAGGGGAAGCAGCTGGAGTTTGCAGTATCTTTCCATTTGGAGATCTATAGAGTTTTGCTAAAGAGGATGCAGGCACTTAAGAGTAGGACATCATCCTTACCAGACAGTATCATTTCTTTCATTGAGGAGGACATGGTCGGAGGTGTTACTTCATACGTGCGGATCGTTCCTAGCAAGGTGCCTAATTCCCTGGAAGGGTCTCTTATGATGGTACAAAAGAGAATTGATAAAGCTACTAAGCCTTTCAAGATGAATTCTATTAGTAGACTAGTGGCACTATAGGCAGATATTGCAAGGTTTGGGCTGAGCTTGGAAGATGTGGAGGCGTGCATCAAAGTGTTGAATGAAGGATTGCTGCAGTTTAGGACAGAGAAGGAAGCAGTGGCTAAAATAGATGGGAAGATGTTGAATCACATGTTTGACAAGTATATCTAATATAAGAACAAAAAGAAGACATAAATGTTACAGCTAGCATGACTTCTTCTTCGATTCTTTCTTCTTCTATTTTCTATGTTCCCGGATGAAATTGTAAAACTTTAAGTTATTGGTTTTGCAACCATTACTTAAAGTCATGTGGAATCATTATATTAGTTAAGTGATATATGTGTCACTTAAGGAGAAGTTAGTGGAGGATGATTGTCAAATGTCATATTTACTTGTTGTTTGTGTTTTAGTTCAATTAGACTTTACATTTGTACTTTCCCTCCTACATTCTATAAGTAGGAGAAGAACCTCTGGGTTAATGATTGGAATTTGTAAGCAGTAACCTTATGTTCTAGACTTTGTGCTGAAACCCTTGAGAGCCACTTGAAGCAAAGGACTATACAAGGAGTAGATTTCTAGAGAACTTTGTGTCACGGTGTATTTTGTTTCTTGCTTTTTATCTTAGATCTTTTAATAAACTTTGTGTTATTTCAGATCTAGATCTAGAGCTACCTTTGCTTAGAATTTTGTGTTTATATCTATTGGTTTCTTCTATGTGCATGCAATCAACTCTGTTATCTATTGATTGGGATGCACATCTTCCCCATTTCTTCTTTGTATTTATATAATTCCTTTCTTCTATAAATATTTCCTTTCTTTAAATAGTTGCTTACTTGCTACAAAACTGTTCAGTTATGGTTCATGAACTGAGTAGTTAAAGTAAAACCCCATTTAGATATTAGCATACTTTAATTGAAAAATCTAACACGGGAGCCTCACCGGTAAATGAGGGAGATTTATCTCATGACTACCTAGGTTTTATGCTATGCATAAAATCTAGCCAACATGTATGTATGAGAGGAGGTTCATTTATAAAATACCCCTTGACAGTTAAGAATGAACCATAGAACAAGAGTGTGTCATTAGAAAATGGTTTGAAAGATGTATATGCTAGAAATATGTGATCATGGAGCACAGAGCATGAAATCCAGAATACTGTGAGATTCTTTTCAGATTTAGACCCTCGGCATTCGATTATGAACCATGGAACTAGAGTGTGTCATAGGGTAATGATGATACAAGTGATTTATCGTGAAGCTCAGAGTGTAAACTATGATAGTAGATTGTTAGAAACAATTGATAGTGCTAAAAGGGGGGAATTGCGATGCTCCCCAAGTGTGCCAATGATGGAAATCTATGATACAATGTAAGAAAGACATTGTAATGGTGATAGGGCTTGAAATGTATCATAAGAAAGTATAATTTTATCACAATGGTGAGTAGGAGCAAGAGTAGTATCAGGGCTAGATTTTAGATTTAAAGAAGGAAGTTGAAAGAGGCCCTCTAGAGTTTGTTGGTTTTGTTTAGTGAGTGGTTACTTATTTTGGATTGATATCACTGTAGAATACTTGAGAGGAGAAAAGGATGGAATGATTTTTAGAGGTGGTTTCTTAGTTTGACTTTATAATGTTGTATATGACTTAGTGGGAGGAGGGGATGGAGGACGGACCTTGAGATATGATTGCTATGTTGGAGTGGGTTATATAGGTAACACTTGAGTGACGGAAGGAGTATTAGAAGTGATGGCATGATGCTCATTAGACATAGATGAATCAGATTTAGGAACCCAATGAGATTTAGTAATTGGAGAGGAACATGTAGCAACATTTTGAATAGCGAATGAGATGAGACCATAATTCTTAAAGGTGGGTAATTTGTTGTTTAATATCATAACAATCATTGTCATTATGTCCATTGATTTGATGATGATTACAATATGGATGACCTTGATATTGTGTAAGCCGATAAGGAGAATCGCAATGAGTATATTACAAGTTGATCAATTAATGAGTAAGGAGCTGCGGAAAAATATCTTGTTGCTTATCATTTAGATCAAACTTGAGAGGCACAGGGAGCAGAAAGATTTGAGGTTCACTAATATGAGCACATGTAGAAGACATAGAATGAGGATGAGGAGTAGAAGAATAACAAGCATGGGCTTGATAAGCATCCTTGAGATCTTGGATTCAACTTTGAGAGATGTAATCGTGGATTCCATAGCTTGAAAATTATCTTGAAAAGCATGGTGTAAAGTTTGAATTGACTCTAAGATATCTTGAGAAGATGTATTATCATAACTGATAGACAGGTATAAGGTACAATTGAAAATGGAACTTATTGGTGGCATATTGCAAGGGAGGTACATTGTGTGTACATATTTTTTGAGAGCATCTTTGCAAATTGGGTGCTTGTAGAGTAATTCATACAAAGAGAGTTTAGGAGCTTTAGGAGCTATGAAAGAAGAATGGATATAATACGCAAAATGAATATCCCAAAGTGTCTGAATGTAGGTTCACCAAATGATTTAACAAAATAAGTAAATTTTTAAAACCCTAAGATATTATAGAGATATATGATAAATAAATGTTAAAGTATATATCTAACAAAAGTAATAAGCTAGATAAAAATGAAAACCTAGGTGTAAGAGAGAGGATAAAATACTTAGCTGATATTCACTTAATCCTAAAGTATTCTGGACTGTAGAACCGATAAACAGGAGGAGCAGACTATTACAACTGATCACAGTAAATTCTGGAACTGTTGAATAATCTTGGACCAGGGCACCTGGGTTGGGGCGAGGCCGCCTAGGCACCAGAGATATTTTGGGCATGTGTGACTGCGTAGGAGCTCGGAACCTAATTTTTGTTGTGTCATAAGGTGGTCGCTAACCTTCAGTGTTGGTCATTGGTATGTCTCTGGATGATCGTTGAACTCACATGTAACCTGTAAAGATAAGATGATCTACAAAACCCTCAAACTACATCAAATCTAAAAAATAAAAGATGCAAAATGGGGAGTGAGACTAACCCCAATAGTCACCCAACAGAGTGAACTTACAACTAAGTGCTACACTAGATCTCATATTCCATGTAGTTCTTGTGAAGTGTGTGATAGAACCATGCCTTAGGAGGCCCTTGTCCAATTGCACATGATATCAGGTGATAGCTAGATGCACCAATGTAAATAGATTTGTGGATGGAAAAATGAACTTCCCCTCCAATGCGTGTATGCGAAAAATGTAGTCCCTTGTCCCTTATATGAGTGTTAGATGGATGCCTTTGATAATCTTATATGCCTTTGGATGCAACCTTAGGTGGTGATAATAGATGCTTAGAGCTTGGTCCTTTATTTTAGTCACATCTATGCTTTGTATTTATATGATTCCCTTTGTTGAATTTCATAATTGAAAACTAAAAGGTTGACCCATAAGAAAAGAAGATGCCTAAAATATAAAAGAGGCCCAAAAGAGGTGAGTAAGATACAAAGAGGTTAGGGGTGCCCAGAGGGGATGAGGATGCCTAGGTGTTGGCGTCTTGGTTGGGTGTTGGTGTCTAGTGTCATGACAGATAAAGCAATAAAAGTTAGATTGTGTTTTGGGGTGTGTAAGACTAGAAGGAAGTCTAGAGACAAAGCAAAAAATCCAAAGATAGTTATCAATTACTATTTTTCTCGCTTAGGAATCATATGAATACAAGTATGTTCTTAGGACCTTGAAATGTACCCAAGTGTGTGATTTTATGTCAATAGCAATAATGTCAAATTTCATTACACTACAACTAGATATCACATGTTAGTAGATAACAGCGTGTAGTTTGAGGCCTATTCATAGTAGTGCCAATGTCGGCAGTGCTTGGGTATTCCCACAACCCAAATAATGTTTTTTTTTGTAGAACTATCTATCCATGGTTAGGGTTTAAAACGTTGAGCAAAACATTTTGATGTTCCCGTAGTGTGACCAATGTAGACACAAAATCATGCACTTTAGACATTATTTAGTCTCGGTCTCATACTACTATTTAGAAGGTTTTTGAGTGAAGAAAGTACTAATTAACCCCCGTCTTTTGGACATCTTTATTTTCTTTCATCATTCCCAACCTCTTGCACCTGCATACCAAGTCATCTTTCATCAATTTACGTCATTTTAGCTTTGAATGGGGTGCCCCGACCCTTTTTGAACTTTCCCACCACCTTTTGGACACTTTCTAGCCATTTTAGCTTCTTATCTTTTTAGTGGTCGGCCATTTCGGAGTTAATTATGAAATTAGATCAAGAGAACCCTATAAATATAAAGTTATAAGACCATAATGAGGGAATAAGCACTCATCACTACTATCATCCACCTAGGGTTGCATTCATCTAAGGCATTTTGGAGAACATTTGTATTCACTTAGCTAAATCACAAAGGACAAGGCCGGTTCATCTACATCACACAAGCATAGGAGGGGATTTTATTCTATTCCATTCACCATTCTACTACATTTTTAGATCTATTTATTGCTCACTACTTCACAAAGTTCAATAAGCACTAAAGGCATCTAGATCACATGATGCACCCACACTCCATAACTACATTTGGGTCTGAGATGTAGTACAATGCTCAGTTAGTAAGCCCATTGTTTATGGCAGCTGAGGTCAGTCTGACCCATTCATTTGCATTCTTCTTCTTTTTAGGGTTTTGATACTTCTTGCGGTTTCTTACATGTATTTCTATCATCTTGGATTATCAGCGACACCTGGATCAGTATAGCAAAGTTAATGCGACAAATAGAGATCGGTTTGGGACTACCTGTCGAACCTGTGAAATTTAGTTATGGACCTTTTACACATACCAAGGCACCCATTTTGTAGACTAGAAAGCCCGTAGGTGCCCCCTAATTCCTCTCTAGGTGCTCCAGCCTAGCTAGATAGCTCGTATCCATCCTTTTCGAGGCAAACAACAAAATTTTACGGTAGCACACCACCAGACTAACCATGTAGGTACATCACACACAGGAAATTACACACGCGTTTCTACCCTAGTTTCACTCTCATCACTTTTTCATCTTTAGTTTCCATGCTCCATCATCTTTTTTTCATTCAACACTTTGTTTAGTGCTTCGATGTGTTCTCTACTATAATATTCATGGACATCAGGTACGTATCTCTATCTACTTTATGTTATTGATCTTTCTGCTCACCAACATAAAGTGGGGGAAAATGTAGACAAAAAATCATGCACTTAACAGATTATTTAGTCTTGGTCTCATACTACTATTTAGAAGGTTTTTGAGTGAAGAAATTTACTAATTAACCCCCATATTTTAGCCATCTTTATTTTCTTTCGTCAATCCCAACCTTTTGCACCTACATACCTAGTCAATTTTTGTCATTTTACATGATTTTAGCTTTGACTGGGGCACCCATGGGTGCCCTAGTCAAAGCAGGGGTGCCCCCGATCCTTTTTTAACTTTCCCGCCACTTTTGGGTAATTTTCTAGCCATTTTAGCTTCTTATCTTTTTGGTGGTCAGTCATTTCATGGTTAATTACGAAATTACATCAATAAAACCCTATAAATATAAAGTTATGAGACCATAATGAGGGACCAAGCACTAGTCACTACTATTATCCACCTAGGGTTACAATAATCTAAGGCATTTGGAGATCATTTGCATTCACTTAGCTCCGTCATAAAGACCAGGTTGGTTCATCTACATCACACAATCATAGGAGGGGAATCTATTCTATTCCATCCACCGTTCTACTACATTTTTACATCTAGTTATTGTTCGCTAATTCACAAAGTGTGACTGGCACAAGAGCACCTAGGGTACATGATGCGTAAACACACCAGAACTGCATTTGGGTCTAAAATGTAGTGTAGCACTCAGTTAGTAAGCCCGTTGTTGCGATAGATGAGGTCATTCTGACCCATTCATTTTCTTTCTTATTCTTTTTAGGGTTTTGATACTTTTGGTTATTCCTTGCAGTTCTTTCTATCATCTTGGATTATCAGCAACACCTAGAGCAGTGCAGTAAAATTAATATGACAAACAACAAGGGTTTTGAACCCCCTGTCAAACCTGTAAAATTTAGTTCTGGATCTTTTACACAGACTGGGGTGACCATTCTGTAGACCAGAGCACTTGCAGGTGCCTCAGTCACTCTCCACGCACTCCAGTCCAGCTAGATAGCTCAGATCCATCCTTTTCAGGGCCTCTAAACAATCGTTATGGCTTCCTACTTCTCCAATCACTTTTGTGACATATTCCAACAAGATCCTCTAATCAGTTGAGCTCATTCTAACTCTCTTAGTACTCTAGGGTTTAACATTTCAATTTTCATAGTTGTTTAGGTCATTTCTGTATTTATTTATTGTATTGGCATGTCATTCTAGATCAAATTAACTATCATATATCCACATTATTATTTAATTTTAGTTAATCATTTTGGTGAATCTGACTTGATCATTATGATTCTAGGTTCTTCATTCATACCTTATCATTCTAGGGTTTATTCTCCTTTCGTCATGGCTCTTTCTCATACTAATTTTACTGAAGAACATCTTAAGTTCATTAATGATCATATTGTTAAACATCTAAAAGATCTAGACTTACTTTTACATGTGGCTTGTGAGGAGGCTACTAATTTGGGGGAACTCAACGCTTCTGTGGTTATACCCACCTTTGTTACTACTCAATCACTCACTTCTACTCTTCTGCCTATTTATTTGTTGAGTTGTGAAGCTTAATTACTTCATTTTAGCATGCAATTGGAACTTGCTGGAAAATATAGTAACCGGCATCGGTCAGGTATGACTGGCATCGGTCAGGGCTAAAGTCAGTCAGTCCAGGAGGAAAATTAATCTGCATTGGATCAGGGCAGAACCGGCGTTGGTTACCTGTGCGAGAAGTTTTAATTAACTCTCGGGAATTATATCTATTTTTAGCATTAAAATAGATTTATTGGATTGTAATTGCATGGCTAAGTGCCCTAAGTCTATAAATGACTATATAAGCATAAAAGCTAGGGTTTAGAAGTAATGGATGTATCATAATTACAAGATAATTATGTGAGAGAGAATTCTTGGTGAAGAAGAAAAAAGCTTGAAGGAAGAAAGTACTGAACATCTGAGAAGTGTAGAAGATTGTAAATCTTCATTGTATATCTTGTCAAAGCTTTGGATAATAGATTGGCTTGTTTCTTGGTGGACGTAGCCCACACTGGGTGAACCACGTTAAATCTGGTGTTGATTTATGTCTCTTGTTTTGTATATTTCTTTGGTAGAATATCCACTTTTATTTGCATGTATGCTTAGATCTGATATATTGTCTGTACAACCGGTGTGCTAACCCCAACAACTGGTATCAGAGCTTTGTTTGAGGGTTTTGTGTGTTGACAGATTTACTCACAGAGGGTTTTCTGATTGAGTGGGAGCTACAACAATGACAGAAGATAATAAATACAAGGTAGAGAAGTTTGACGGCTGAAATTATCAATTATGGAAGATGCAGATTGAGGATTATCTGTATCAAAGAGATTTGTACTTACCGTTGGATGAGAAGTCTAGACCTACGAAGATGACTGATGAAGAATGGAAGATTCTTGACAGAAAGGCTTTGGGATCTATAAGATTGAGCCTGGCAGCATCCGTGGCTTCCAATATTACAGAAGCGGCTTCTACGGTAGACTTAATGAAATCTCTTGCTAATTTATATGAAAAACCTAGTGCTTCAAATAAAGTTTATTTGATGAAGAAACTTTTTAGTTCTAAGATGCATGAAGGTGAATCTGCCTCTAGTCATTTGAATGATTTCTGATCTATTGTAAATCAGTTAAAATTGGTTTCAATACCGTTTGATGATGAAGTAAAAGAACTTTTATTCTTATGTTCTTTGCCTGATAGTTGGGACAACTTGGTAATGGTTGTTAGTAATACAACATCTGCTAATAATATTTTGAAGTTTGATGATGTGGTTAGTATAATCTTGAATGAAGAAATTCACAGGAAAAGTACAGAGGAAACATCATCTGGAAATGCTTTGAATGTAGAAAGCAGGGGCAGGCAGAAGGAGAGATCCAAGAGTAAGAGTAATGGGAAATCAAAGTCAAGGGATAGCAGATCTAAATCCAGAAGTAAGGGAATTACTTGTTGGAAATGTGGAAAGAAAGGACATGCAAAGAAATATTGTTGGTCAAAGAATAAAGAGAACCAACAACCAGAAAAAGGTAAAGAGGTGAATCTTGTCTGCATCAGAGGTAATGCAAGATGCTCTTATTCTTTCTTTAGATAGTAGAATTGAATCATGGGTTTTAGATTCAGGAGCTTCTTTCCATGCAACCCCTAATAAGGGTTATTTCAGAAATTATGTCCAGGGTAATTTTGGGCATGTTTATTTGGGTGATGATGAACCTTGCAGTATTACTGGTAAAGGGGAAGTTCATCTAAAATTGTAGAATGGAAATACATGGGTATTGAAAGATGTGAGGCATGTGCCAAGCCTCAGGAGGAATCTTATTTCTGCAGGGCAACTAGGTGAATCTGGTTGCATGGTTACTTTTACAGGAGACTCTTGGAAAGTCACCAAGGGTGCTTTTGTTGTGGCAAGAGGTAAGAAGGTAGGAACGTTATATTTATCTACCTGTATTACTGATTCCTTTTCTGCATTATCTACTTCAGATTCAGATGCATGCATGTGGCATAATCGGTTGGGTCATATGAGTCAAAAAGGAATGCAGATCTTAAAGGCTAAGGGTAAGTTATCAGATTTGAAAGATTTAGATCTTGATTTCTGTGAGCATTGTATCTTTGGAAAGCAAAAGAGAGTGAGATTTCTCAAAGTTGGGGCAACTAAGAAGGAGCAGAAATTGGAGCTTGTACACTCAGATGTGTGGGGACCAGCTCAGGTAGCTTCTCATGGTGGATCCCAGTATTATGTTACTTTCATTGATGATGCTACAAGAAAGGTATGGGTTTATTGTATTAAACGTAAATCTAATGTTTTTGAAACTTTTAAAAGATGGAAAGCCCTTGTTGAGAATGAATCAAATTCTAAGTTAAAGTGCCTTAGATCTGACAATGGTGGTGAATACTGTAGCAAGGACTTTCAATGATTATTGTTCAGTGAATGGGATACGTAGAGAAAGAACGGTTCCAAGAACACCACAGGAGAATGGTGTTGCAGAGAGAATGAACAGGACAATCATGGAATGTGCTAGAAGTATGAGGATACATTCTGGATTGCCCTTGCAGTTTTGGGCAGAAGCAGTTGATACAACGGTTTATTTGATTAACCGTGGCCCTTCAAGTTCACTAGATGGAGGAATACCAGAGGAAGCATGGACCGGAAAAGAGGTAGATCTTTCTTTTCTTAAAGTTTTTGGTTCAGAAGATTTTGTGCATGTTGATAGAGAAAATAGAAAAAAGTTGGATGCAAAATCCAAGAGGTGCACTTTCATTGGTTATGGATCTGGTGATTTTGGTTTCCGTTTTTGGGATTTAGAGAATTCTAAAATTGTTAGGAGTCGTGATGTTGAATGGAATGAAAAGAGAATGTACAGGGATCAAATTTTGGTACCCAAGGATGAGAAAATTGAGAAGTTTATTGATGAAAATGAACTCTCAGGTTTTAAAGAAACACCTACAGAAATACACAGTAACCGTGGTCGGTTAGGCCCTGACCAACATCGGTCAGATGAACCACCGATGGTTATAGAGGATCAGAACTGGTGTCAGTTAGCCGAACCGACGTCGGTTAGAGGTGACCGGTGTCGGTCACTGTCAGAAGTTGATACTAATGTCCAGGAGGTCCAGATTGAGCCTCCGGTACCCCAAACTCCTGTGAGAAGGTCACAAAGGGTAAGTAAACTTCCAGAAAGATTTTCACCTTCTCTATTTTATCTATTATTGACTGATAGTGGTGAACCAGAAAGCTTTGAAGAAGCAATGCAGGATAAAACTCACGTTCAGTGGGAGCATGGCATGGATGAGGAGATGAACTCTTTGGAACAGAACCAGACTTGGGATTTGGTTAAATTGCCAGCAGGAAAGAGAACATTGCAGAACAAGTGGGTTTATAGAATTAAGGAAGAAGAGGGTGGACAGAAAAGGTACAAGGCAAGGCTTGTAGTAAAGGGATTTGCACAAAAGGTAGGTATTGACTTTGGTGAAATATTTTCTCCTATTGTTAAGATGACTTCTATTCGTACTGTATTGAGTTTAGTTACAGTAGAAGATTTGCATTTAGAGCAACTAGATGTGAAGACGACTTTCCTTCATGGTGATTTGGATGAAGAGATTTATATGCAGCAGCCACTTGGGTATGAAGTCAAGGGTAAGGAGAAATTAGTGTGTAGGTTGAAAAAGAGCCTATATGGGCTCAAGCAAGCTCCAAGGCAATGGTACATGAGGTTTGATAGTTTTATGCATGAGCATGGTTACTTGAGATGTGAATCTGACCATTGTGTTTATTTCAAGAAGCTTGAAAATGGGAGCTATATTATTTTGTTACTGTATGTGGATGATATGCTTATTGCAGGATCTAGTATGTAGGACATTGGTGAGCTTAAGAGAAAGCTAGCTCACACATTTGCAATGAAGGATTTAGGAGCTACAAAAAAGAATCCTTGGCATGAAAATACATAGAGACAGGAAAAAAAGAAATTGTATTTGTCTTAGGAGGATTATATCTACAAGGTGTTAGAAAGGTTCAACATGCAGAATGCAAAACCTGTTAGCACACCTATGGCTGGACACTTCAAATTGAGTAAAGATCAGTGTCCTTCATCACAAGAGGAGGTCAAATACATGACATGAGTGCCATATGCTTTAGTATTTGGAAGTCTCATGTATGCTATGGTTTGTACAAGACCAGACATTGCACAGGTAGTGGGAGTTGTGAGTAGATATATGGCTAATCTAGGTAAAGAGCATTGGAAAGTAGTCCAATGGATACTCAGGTATTTGAAAGGGACATCTAGCATGCAGTTATGCTATGGAGGTTTGGATATTTCATTACATGGCTATGTTGATTCGGATATGGCTGGAGATCTGGATGGTAGGAGGAGCACTACTGGATATATTTTCACAGTAGGTGGAACGACAGTTAGCTGGATTTTGAGATTGCAAAAGGTTGTGGCTTTGTCTACTATAGAGGCAGAGTATGTTGTAGCTACAGAGGCTAGCAAGGAGATGATATGGATGAGTAGGTTCATGGAAGAGTTGGGAAAGGAGAAAAGTAATTGTAAACTATTTAGTGACAGTCAGAGTGTAATTCATTTGGCAAAGAACTCAACATTTCATTCGAGAACAAAACACATTCAGTTGAGGTATCACTTCATATGGAACAGGTATTGGAGGATGGATAGTTGAATCTGGAAAAGATTCATACGAGCAAGAACCCTATGGATATGCTAACAAAGCCATTAGCAAAGGAGAAGTTGGAGCTACACTCCACTTCTGTTGGTCTTTGAGTTTGAGACTTGAAGAGGAAGAAACAAAGCCAAGGAAGGATCCAAGAATGATGATGTACAGGTATGGTGCAGTAATTAAACTCCAAGTGGGAGATTGTTGAGTTGTGAAGCTTAATTACTTCATTTTAGCATGCAATTGGAACTTGCTGGAAAATACAGTAACCGGCATTGGTCAGGGTAGACCGGCATCGGTCAAGTACAAGTAAGGAACTGATCCGCACGGTCAGGGCAGAACCGACATCGGTTACCTGTGTGAGGAAGTTTTAATTAACTCTCGGGAATTATATCTATTTTTAGCATTAAAATAGATTTATTAATTGTAATTGCATGGCTAAGTGCCCTAAGTTTATAAACGACTATATAAGCATAAAAGCTAGGGTTTAGAAGTAAGGATGTATCATAATTACAAGATAATTATGTGAGAGAGAATTCTTGGTGAAGAAAAAAAAAATCTTGAAGGAAGAAAGTACTGAACATCTGAGAAGTGTAGAAGATTGTAAATCTTCATTGTATATCTTGTCAAAGCTTTGGATAATAGATTGACTTGTTTCTTGGTGGACGTAGCCCACACTGGGTGAACCACGTTAAATCTGGTGTTGATTTATGTCTCTTGTTTTGTATATTTCTTCTGGTAGAATATCCACTTTTATTTGCATGTATGCTTAGATCTGATATATTGTCTGTACAACTGGTGTGCTAACCTAGGGAACTAACATGCACACACGTATACCAAAACTACTTATGGGTTTAAAATGTAGTGTAATGTGCTTAGAGACAAGTCCACTGGTTAAGGAATTGCTGAGGTCAGATTCTCTAACCGCATCTCCATATGCATATTTTAGTTTTTTCTAGGGTTTGGACCTATTTCCTTCCTTGAATCATCTCTGGGTCATACTCTTACAGCTTACATCTGAAACCGAACTCCTAGCGTGAAAGGAAAGGAGTAAATATTAGAGACACTTAGTGACTCATATCAAATTAGGGTTTTGAGTATTTATGTTGTCATTGAGCACCCTCTACAACTATAAACCAAGGCGACCCCAGTATCACTCATCAGGGGCCTGTGTCATCTCAGACTAACCCAGATCTACCAGGTTACAGTGCTCCTCAGTGCATATTGTCTGCACTACTGAGTCCCACTGGCTCTAGATCATATACAACTTGCGACAGTCTCCTATTATCGAGAATAAGTCGTTATCTTCCCTTTCTCTTACACCATTAGGGTTTTATTTCTATTTAGACCATAAGGTAGGATTTACATTTATTACATACTGCTTTAGTGTGATTATCATTGATGTGTGGGACCTAATTATATTAAATAGATGTTTCAAACTTTTGTACAATCATCCAAGATCTAATTAATGACAATAACTAGAGTTTCCAAAATCTACTAACTTCTACCCCGACCAACGACAAGGGTAAACTCAATCTCTTTAACAATGCATCTCAACAACATGTAATAAGAAGGCATTGAACTCTTCTACCAATTATGCATATTGCATGCATTACCTCCTCCTGGGGCATTAGGAGCTCTAGATTTCTTAGTTGCACTGAAGAACTGACGCCATTTCGCCATTCAAACTCATTTCTTTCTCCCACGTCGATTATAATGCAAATTTTACATCTAATCATTTACATATCAATGCATCTATTGGCTTGACCTCCATTAACAACACTAAGGTTGACCCATCATTGCCCGTTAGTGCATGCTCTATTTCAATTCTTAAGGCTATCGGTCTATCCTCAATCACAAATCTGAGTACCCTTTGAACAAAGCCTTTAGGCCCATTGTCAAACTACATGTTACAATTGGTCCTCTTATCTCTGCTCGTAGCCTTTCCTTGTTGGAAACACACTTTCTAGATGTGACATGCTTCTTGGTCTTCCTAATTGGATTCTTCATTCTCTAAATGTATCATTTCTATGAATCATTTGTGACTCAAAATATATTCGCAAAAATCATGGTCATTTCTATTGACTGATGTCCCTCCATCTAGCTAAATAGTTGTCATTGTATCCTCGCATAGTAGCTAGCACATCATCTACTTTTTGTAGCAAATCATGTACTCTGTCGCTCAAATCACAGTCTACTCCTAGATCATTTACTCGAGCCTTCCTCTACACGACCGCATCTATTCCACTAGTCCTACTAAATAGTTATAGGCCCATTCCCAAGATAGGTATTGCATCTCGACACAGGTCACCATCTCAGTTTATTCCACGTGGGTCTTCATCATCTTCGAACATTTAGCATCATGTAGATCTCCATCACCGATGCATTTTGTGACATTGCCAAGACCTTCTTCATACATTCATCCATCACATCTTGCACGAGACATCATTCACCAGTACAACATTTTTCTTCTATACCACCACTGATTAGAGCATTAGTCATACTCTTTTTCACCATCACATGTGTCAGATGGAAGACATTCATCCTTCACGGTCATTGTTTAGCCTTTACGCATTCATATACACTCGGGGGGCATTGCATCTAATACATTCCCTCTCACACTCATATTAGCACCTATCATCTTTGCATTCTCATACATCAACGCTTCTCACATAGTCATACTCATTCACAACGCTTTCATACATGTCGTCACCTACCCGATGACACTCTTATGCTTTGGTTCACACTCGATTGATTGAGGGATACATACACACCTGAACCCCACACACTGCACATACATAGACACATCTATGACCCATATTACGATCGTACACCATACTTTCTGAAAACTTCATTGTTATTGATTATACATTGCTATGTAGGCATACTTTACTACATCATATGTATGAAACTGTTCTATATCATCCAACATCTTATTGACAATGAGTTCAACTATATGTATTCCCTACGCATCACTACCAACTACATCCCACTATCGGAAACATATTACACTAATCACACTATTCAACAAATGGTCATCTATCATCTTCATTACATAGGACTACATCTTCTTCTACGCATTGGCATCATACCCTATGCCACATGCACTTAGCTCCTCAGTCCATACTCGACTTGCAGAGGGTTTACAAATCAAATGAGACCTTATCATACATACATGTGTTTATCATTCTAACCTTATCATCATGCGACATTTCTAGGATAGTGACATACATGCTATAGGTTAAAATGCAGTCACCTTACTCTATCATCTTGTAGTGGATTATGCACTTTTATGCTACATCACCACTCCCTTTTATTCATCTTGTAGTCGATACGTAAATTACGCTACCCATTTACCAGGCCTTATGGATTCATTAAGTGACACATATCAAAGTTGGTCATCTCCACTTTCTCTATCCATACTTGTAAGCAATATACTAGCTATAGGGTTCGATCATTACTTCATACATTCATTTTTTCATTATATAATCTCAAGCTATATGTCTCATGCACACCCACTATGTGCCTTAAGTATCATCATACTGACACACTTCGTTATCTCCAGCGATGGCTTAGACACAACACACACTTTGACCATTTCCTGATGACTCACTCTCATCTACTGGTTCATTCTTAACTGCTGAGGGTGCAAACCAAATCTAACCTCACCTGCATACATTTACATTCACTCGGGGGGGCACACCGGCTCCTAGCCATCCATGCTTACCCATTCCATTCCATCCATCCACATCATACCATAGGCATATTATGGTTGCTTTTACTCTTTCTTACTTGTGCTTGTTCATGGTCACTTTATTACACATGCTAGTTAGATATCTACACTATGTCATTTATCTTTACCATACACACATACACATTCATGCCTTTAGCTAGTTGTGATCGCAAATACATGTCTCTTACACACAGCATGAATGTTCTACCTTCCCCTTCCTACACTTGTCTCACTGGGGGCATCCTTATTCGTCTCTCACTAAGGTGTTATTATTTCATTTTGTAATTAGCACTTGGGTACATTACTTGGTTATACACGCTTTTGACATACTAGTTATCTTTCTAACATGCTAACGAGTGCTTCATGTGTAGCATTTTTTATGCAAGGATATTTTCTTCCATACTTGTTTGTTACATTGTCTGTTATTACTTGTTTTTGTATGCGGGCCTCGCCCTTTTTTGGTGTGCACACTTGTTTTTTATATGCGGCCATGATGGCCTTGTGTGTCTTGTGACATCGTGAGTGATGTCCCATGTTTACAGCCCACTTTGTGTGACTTACTTTGTCTTCTTTCATGTTTACA
Source organism: Taxus chinensis (assembly GCA_019776745.2). Lineage (NCBI taxonomy): Eukaryota > Viridiplantae > Streptophyta > Pinopsida > Cupressales > Taxaceae > Taxus > Taxus chinensis. Next base: position 984,640,382 of record CM034146.1, read on the forward strand.
TTACTACTTTTTTTGTACCTTATACATTTTTTGCGTAGCTTATACATTGTTTTCTATATGCATGTTTGTTCATACTAACACTTGTCTTTGGCTAACCTCTTATTTGTTCGTGCCTTTGGTTTTACCAAGCACATTACTTTCACCTATAGAGCAGAGTTACAAAGTACATGCAGTTGTTCCTATTTTGGGGCCACATTCTCTAATCAGCAACGTCACATGCACCCCCAAAGAGGGGGGGCATCATTTGGGGTTTTACATACTACATAGTGCTTCTACATCGGTTCATTTCAGTGCACTTTCCACCCTTGGCATTATGGGTTACATACAGTGAGTGGGTTCAAACCAGTCTACTGAACCCCATACACAGTGGATTTATGGGACATGGTTGTCCTTATCATTCTGGGAAGTAGTTAAAGGTTGGAGGATACATCAGAATTCCTCCCTATACTTCTTCGGCCAATGGCGTCAAATTGCCCAAAAAACCATGACGTACAAAGATCTCTTCACACATGTTCAGGGAAGCAATTAAAGGTTGGAAGATAGAGTGGAATTCCTCCATATACTTCTTCTGGCTATGGCGTCAGATCACCCAAAAAACCCCGGTAGTTTAGGATATCCTTCTACACCCTCTTTCTCGACATGTATTAGGTACATGTGTTCCATTTAAATTTTTCATTCACATGCTTATTACATTTATATACATGTGTCTTTTACATTGCATTTTTACACATACAGTACATATATATTTGACTACTTGATCATTTTCTACTTGCAGGTCCAGTCGTATGCGAAACAAGTAGTCAAATGGGAGAAATAAAAATGGCATCAACAACATTTTGTGGCAACACATACCATTCTATCCATGCAGGCACATCACACACATTAGTAATTACACACGCGTTTCTACCCTAAGTTCATTCTTTTCACTTTTTTGCACTTTTTCATCTTTAGTTTCCACACTCCATCATCTTTGATGTATCCTAGAATATACCCACAAATCCCAAGGCATGTTGGCACATCACTCATACTAGACTGAGCGCTCACCTGAAGCGCGCAAGGGTACCAGGTCCCTCTTTAGAGTAGCTTTTTCAATATATTAGCATGATTGCAAATATAATTTAGATCCATAGTAGATAATCAATTACACCACAACACATAAACAAGATCTAGATCTAAACCATATGAAAGATTGACTAAACAATGACTATAATGAGATTTACCATGAAAGAACCATATTTAATCACATCTAACACCATTATCCAGCCAATAGTATCCATTATATTAAATACTTTAAAACATAGAAGCTTCATACATCATGATCTCAGTTTCCATAGTCATGTGCGCTTGTAATTCCGCAACATAACTCTATAATAGAATGGTATATCTAAACCGTGTAAATCAATACATACATATATATATATATATATGGAGTGGGGACTTTCCCTTCACTTCACTGCCCATGTACCTTCCAAAAATAGGCTACATTCTAATAATAGACATGTGCACCTTTACAAGAGAATACAAAGGCATACAAGTGCTAATAATAGATCTTCTAAAGTTAACTCTAAGAACATATCCTATTCTTAGCCCAAAATTCTGCATGATGTTTGAACTTCCACTTGTTCCAAAAAACCCTTGCATAGCCTGCATAAGTCTTCATACCTTTACATTCTCTACACTCCATGTCCAAAAATGAGCCTTGATCTACAAAAGAGGTTAAATCCTATTTCCAACCTATTTATAGGTGCACTCTTGTTTTGTTATACTTCCACACACGTATACGTGCACCTATTGTTCCCCAGGTGCCCAGTCCTTATGCACTTCCATCCTTGAGCTATATTTTATCCTCTCAACATTACCCCACACTACTTGTATTGCCACCCCTGGAAATGGGTAATTTCCACTCCTTTCTTCAAGAATAAAGAATAATGAATAAAAGAATAAACAATTACATGACCAAAAAGAGTGAATTACTACTCGGTACTTTGCTCCTCTACTGACAGGATCAATTCTAGATACTCATTTGTAATCTTTGCTTCTAGTATTACCAATCACTCAATGCTTCACCTGTTTTATTAGGGACATCTGTAACCACGGCTTCAAACTCATCCTGAGTTATGTTTTCTTATTCATTCTACAAAATTCAAACAATGTTATCCATGTTGGAAACCATTCCCTCCATGAAGTCCATATTTTAAGCAATGAGCTTCCCAATTTTGTTCATCCTTTCCCTATGTGGATTTTGGGCTTTTGCAAGTGCTTTTTGCTTTTCTTCAACCAAAGAAAGCCTATCCATGTGCCTGAGTGTCTCATTCTTCACTACCTTTAATACCTCATTATCCTCTTCAATAGTCCTTACTATGATAATTGAATCTAGCACTGCGCACATATTTAGAGCTTGGTCCACCTTCTTAAGTTCATCCTTCAAGGCCTACAATAATGATTCGTAACTCACAAATTTTCTTGTAATTGTAGCCTTTTCCCTTTCTACCTCCTCTACAGCATCCTTAGGTGTTGGCATACACACGAGCCCTTCATCAACTACCAACTTTACCAAACTGTGAAGGTGATGCATAACAGAAGGAAATTTTTCTAGAACTTTTGATTCTAAGTGTGGTCATACCTTCAAAATGTCATCTCCAATTTCCTCTTCCATACTCACCAATGCTTCATCCTTTTCTTTAGCCCTTTCCCTCTCTACTATCAAGTGCTTAATATCTTTATCCTTATCCTTATTATCATCCATCAATTCCCTAAGGGCTTCCACTTTGTTTATGTTCCTGTGTGTAACCTCTATAGATACCTTCACATAGGCATTACTCACGTGCTCATCCGATATGATAGTAGGTTTAACATTTACATGTCGTACTTGAGGCACTTTCTTCATCCTACGTCAAACGTGTGACTCTTCATACACGTCGAAGTCTAGCTCATCCATATGAGTCTGCATAGACCATGATAATTGCTTCCATGTGTACGCATTCACCATTTCTTCATCCATCAACTCCTAACCATATAAATCCTTATGTTCCACGGTGCTCTAGAACCGCCCGCATATGATTTTTCTTATTTCATCCACATATCCCATTGAAGGAGTCACATAGTCTTCGCCTTCCTTCTCCTTCCTTGTTCGCCTTCATTTTGGAACCCAGGTGCCTAAATACAAAATTGGGCCTTCACCTTCTTACTTATTATGGTGCATGCCTGAAGGATCACCCTTATCTTCTTTTGTTTCTGTCTCCTTCAGCTCCTCTTCATCATTTTTCATTTCTTCACCATGAGACTCCTTTGTATTCTCAAGCTTCACTGGAGTACCTGGCGCACTTTCCCCAGATTCATCCTCCTCTTCCTCCTTAATCTTTATCATGCGCCTTTTCTTCTTCTCATTCTATACTTTCTAAAGTGAAGTCCTAGTTGATCTCTTTAAAGATTATGATGTTACCACACTCTGAGTTCGTGTTCTTTGCAACACCCTTTTAAATTGTGGCTCCTCAATGGTCTGATCTGCATCTATTTCCATAACGCATGTCTCTAGCACTTTATCTTCTTTTTTTTGTAATGGAGGAGTCACCTCGCACTGTCTCTTTTCTCCAACCCTACGGTGTCTTCTACCCTTGTGTTTCAGGATGCCACTATCTTCATGGAGTTCTTCTTCTTCTTCTTCTTCTTCTAAAGGGGTGAAAATTTGGTTCCTCATCCACCAAAGTTCCAATTGTATGCTTCCCCTTTTGCGGGTATTGAATTTTAAACTCATTCTCCATGTATACCCCCTTCTCCAACCTGGGCTTCAATTGAATGTATACAAGGGCTACCCCCTTCTCTCCAATTTCCAAACTCATATCTTTCATATTAATATCATCAGAAATTAAACTTTCAATGTATGCAGACATACCAGGATAGACGTAAGTCTTCCTAAGAGTGTGGTAGTCACAGTCTACCTTGTCAGCATTAAAAACCAGTCGGCACATGACTTTGAGAACCTATGTATAGAAGCTTGAAAGAAACACGTGGTGAAGGCATAAGGAAGCTTACACCATGGGCTCCACTTTCCATCCTTCATCCCAAAACATGGGTAATAGTGAAATGTTGATAAACTACAAACTATACTTGATTACCTACTACCGTCAGAAGATCCTTCGGTATTCTCCACTCTTCTTCAAATGCAGAGTGGACTTCACTCATACCACAACTCTTCCCTCTATTTAAATGGGCCACTCATGGTCCCATCACAAGTGTATTTCTCAAATATCTCTGCAAGAGATTTCTTCACCTCAGGGTATTGCCAAATTTTCTCCTTGGGCCCATCTAGTACTCTGATTTCTACAAAGACAAGTGACAAAAGTATAGCACCAAAACTAATCTTATCTCCACCATGTGCTTCTTCAATTATAGTTTCAGCAATAAACCCTACCAAATTGTAGGCTACACCTTCATACATCTTCTTTGCTATGTGTAGCCACAATGTGTTTACCTATGACCACTAATCTTGGTCATTAAGCTTGGTGAGGAGGTGTGCCACTACCTGAACCACATGATACTTCTGTAGCTTTCCTATATCCATTCCATGCCCTCCTTTAAGGTAGCCTAACTCCTTCCTTATCTTCAGAATACCCTCCTTATCTGAAAAATCGCTACTCACTTCAATGCCCAAAATCCTAAGTCCTGTCAAGCTCCCAATCAAGGGGCATGAAGTGAGCCTCATACATCATCTAGAAAAGTAGAAAAATTCATCATGGACTCTACTCATCAGCCACTGAGTATAACTTCTCTGGTTTCCCAAAGTAAGGGAGTTCATATAACTACAAAACCCGTACCTTTCTTAAGATCTTCTCACCAGCATCATCGTAGACAACCATATCATTAGCAATGCGTTTGTTTGTCTTTCATATCAGCAATTTCTCCAGTTCTTCTTTGTTATCCTTCATTCGGTGATTGTAATCACTCACTTTACTATGGCGAACATGTGAGTCCCAATCATGACCCATGAAAACCCCTTCTAAGTATACATGCTAAAAAAAATCTCTCAGGGCATCCTCTATTTTGATTTCTTCTTCCTTATACTTCTTCCCCCTTGTGTCCACTCCAGATGCCTTCTTTGGTGCCATCATAACTATAAAGGGTGTTCTTTTACCTTCTCCAAGCTCTGTAACTTAACTTTGCATACTCTAGCTTGAAACCACATGCCCTATCTCAACTCCAAACCCTAGCTCTTGATTCCTCCTTCCCACACATCCCTACTTCATTCAAACACTTTGCACAATGGAGCGCAAGTCAATACCGTGCACAAATATGTCAAGAACACCTGGTTTGTGGCTCTCTGCACCTTGCAATGCTTCGCTAGCTCACTTATAAACAACTCACTCGTATGATCTTTGATCGTAAAGGTGAAAATGGCTTTGTCACACCGCTTTATATAGATTTTCAAAAAATCCCACATTTATTTCTCCTCCACCTACCAATGTACCCCACATTAATGAATCATTTTTCAATTTTTCCACGTTGTTCATCTTCGTGCCACAATCATAACTTTTTGGTGTGCCCTCTACTTCTTGGCCACATACCTCCTTTTGCATGCCCTCATGTGCCGAAGTACCTCAACTTAGCAATGAACCTTGTATATAAACCATCCCATACTAAGGGCATGTGTGGTCCTCTACACATGAAAACACTTACATAGTAATCAGCTTCTGGTATGCAAGCGTGCTTATTACACAAAACACTGAACTAAATTGACAAAGCATAGCAACGATGAAGGAAATACATATAAAGGGAATGCATTAAGGAAATATATTCTAAGTGGCAATACTTCCTTATTACAAACACCAAGAAGACTTATTTATAGTAGGGCTTCATCCTACTCCCATTGAAGTAACCAAGCAACCATGTCCCATCCAGTGCCTCTAATTGGCAAGCTCCTGAATCAAGTATATAAGTGATAACATACTGGTCCCAACCAATGCACCTTGAGCTTTACAGGTGGTGTGAAAACTTTGAATCATAAAGAAGTACCATTTTCCCAACCTCAAACTTCTTATCCTTGATGTGCCTATCATGTCATGCCTTCTGCTTGGATTTTTCTTTCTTCTAACTCCATCATGTTATGGCGTGCCTCTCATACAGCTACTTTAGTTTGTCAATACTGTTCTTCCAATGCCTGCTCATCAGCCAGACCTCCTGCATGCACAATACGCAAATATGGTAACATGAATTCCATTGGTAGAACTGCCTCTGGACCGAACACCAACTAAAAGGGTGTTGTTTTATTCAACCTCTTGTAGGTTGTCCTGTATGCCCAAAGTACAATAGAGACTTTATCATCCCAATCTTTCCTTCCAACATCAAAATTTTTTGTCAATGTATGGCTCAGTATCTTGTTGAAGGCCTCAACAATTCCATTTTCCTAAGGAGTGATAGGGTGTTATCCGATGGTGTGCAACCATAAATTCATCCAATAATATCTTGATAGTTTGATTAAGGAAATGAGTACCCCTATCACTTGTTAGACTTAAAGGGCATCCATACCTGTTGATAATATTTTCCCATAGAAACCTTGCCACCGTAGCTATTGTGCAATCCTTTGTAGGCGCCGCCTCTGCCCTCCATGTAAGATAATTTGTACAAGTTATAATATAGCGTGATCCAATCCTGCATGCAGCTTGGGAGATAGGGGCCCACTTCTCAAAATTGCACTAGTAATAGGCCTCAAAGGCTTCTCTATGCCCAAGATTTCCAAGGTGTTGACAATGGTCACATGCCTTACAATATGCTTTGCAATCCTTATATAACATTTACCACCATATATCAACTAGTAGAATCTTGTGCGTGGTGGCATCCCCTACATAGTGTCCACCTACAATACCATCATGAGCCTCTTCCATAATGCTTCACGCTCATGCTCAAGTACACACCAATGCAAAACTTCATCACATCCTAACTTGTACAAGTCTCCATTGATCAACATGTAAGGTGTGGTGCAAATAGCAAGTTGTTTCTTTTCTAAGGCCTTCATTCCCTTAGGCGTCACACCTGTGTGTAAAAATACAGTAATATCCTCCAAGTTCAAGGGCATGCGGTGTAACCTGAACAACTTTGCATCTAACATTGTGTCCTCAATGCTCTACGCATCCTCTCCTGATTGAATCCTTGATAAGTGGTTTAGACAAGAATTGCTCTTACCTGGCTTAACCACCACCGTAAAATTGAACTCCTAAAATAACAGTACCCAATGGCATATGTGCCCCTGTAAAATGGGCTTGTTCACCAAGTACTTCAATGCCATGTGGTCTGTATAAAAGATGAAAGGTGTGGCTAGCAAATATTGTCAAAACTTATGGAGTGTGTATATCATAGATAAGTCCTCTCACTCTATCGTTGTATAATTTTTTTCTACTGGAGTCAACTTCCTGCTAGCAAATCAAATAGGAATGATCAACAATCCCTTCTCTAGGTTGAGCTAAAACCATGCCAATGGCCATGCCAGAGGTATCTACATGAATGTGAAAAGGTTTGGACCATGAAGGAAAGTGCAAAATAGGCACTGTAGTAAGCATTTCTTTCAGAGTCTCAAAACGTGCCGATTGTGCCTCACCCCAATAAAAATTTCCTTTTCCTTTCAACAATTCCTCCAGGGGTGAGGTGATCTTGGCATAACCTTTTATAAATTTCCAGTAATATCCTATGTGCCCCAAGAATTTGCACACCTCACTTTGACTAGTTGGTTCTTCTAAGCCCAAAATCACAGCAACCTTAGCAGGATCCACTACCAAGCCCTCTTTACAGATTATGTGTCCCAGAAAAATTCCAAAGGGTGTGAAAAATACACACTTCTTAATATTTAAAGAGATTTTCAACTTTCATTACCTCTCAAACATCAGCCTCAAATTATCACAGTGATCCTTTACAAGGCCATAAATTGTCCAATCATCTAGATATACCTACAAGAACTTGTGAATAAAATTCCTGAAACGCTTGTACCACTATGCATGAAAATATTACATGGGCATTCTTTAATCCAAAAGGCATAACCATGTATGCAAAATTCCCCATTCAGTGGTGAAAGTTGTCTTCTCTTGATCTTCTTTAGCTATCCTCACCTGATGGTATCCAGAGAATCCATCAGTGAAGGAGTAGATCTCACGCCCTGCAACGCCCTCCAAGATTTCCTCAGTAAATGGTGAGGGAAAAGGATCAATCACACATGCAACATTCAATTCCCTGTAATCCACACAAATTCTAATCATACCATCTTTCTTGATGATGATCACCATAGGGCTCACCCATTTTGATTCCTCGATGGGCACAATGATCCCAGAAATTAACATTTTGTCAATTTCTTCTTTCACCTTGACGTGCACAAGTTTGGATTCATCCTGTAAGGCCTCTTCCAAACTAGATGCGCACCTTCTTTTAGTTTTATCCTCATCTCTCCCAATGATTCATGTATGCCTTTTAATTCATGATAGCCCCTAGGGAACAAATCTTGGAAGCCAAGCAATAACTCAATGATCTTAGCAACTTCAGAGTCAGACCAATAATCTCTGATGATGGCCTCCTTAGGTTCAGTATCTATTCCAATTTTCACCTTCTTGGTCCTCATGGGCTCATGGTATGCGTGCACATGCCTTTTCATCTGCACTATCTAGACCTTGCACGTACCCTCTATGTGCTCAATATCCAAGTTCTCAACCTCTTCATCATCAACTATGTAGACCATCTTACCCTTGTCTCTTTCTAGGAATGTGCACCCAAGCTGTTCAACATTTGTTTCTTCCTCTTCAAAACATGCCCCCAAGTCTGACTCTCCTAACAGCTCCTGAAGGAGCTTCTTCAGCCTTTGCACTATCTCCCATAGTTAAGCACTTCATAACCTATAATGCCTCATTCACTGAGGTTTAGTGGAAAAATAGTCAAAGGTCTGAATCATACCTGTAGTAAGTTCTTATCAATTTCTAGTCTCTCTATTCAACTCATATATACCATATACACATGTGTGCGTGTAACCTCGCAAGGTGAAATAAAGATTGTGCACCCACAGCGAAGGTGGTAAAGCTTCCTTCCCCTCTATCCAGAGTCTCTCACACTATTGAATGTGGTGTTAAACATGATCATTACCATGAAATTCACAGATCTGAGTAGGTGTATGCTCCTTAAAAATCTAGTAGATAAAGCAATCCTCACTTCTCTCCACTCCAAAAGATTATCTTTGTGAACCATCCACCAGCGTGTTGTCATCCCATGTAGAGTATACACTAACATGTTCCTTCTTTCCACCTGACATTCCCACTGAACTTCCATAGCAAGAAGGAATACTTTCTGGATTCTCTTCACCTATGTACTTTGGTACCTGGTTGCTGCCCAAACACCTAATATTGCGTGGCTTACTAACACACACAACAGTTGTACTTCATACTTCACACCCAACCATTTCATAAGTGTCATGTGCTTAGTTGTCACATGCAACACTTGTAGTATCACTCATGGACTGTGCATCATCCCATTGGAGAACTCCTTCCTTTGATGGCTCAAGAACTTCTAGATCTCGAATGGTGTGCACATAAATTATGTTCAAGTCTTCTTCACTTAAGGGCTCTACATAAGGTGCATATTTCCCATATGTCAAAGGGATAATGATGTGTTCTTCCTTATTCTCAAATTTGATATACCCCTTATTAAAATACAGGTCAGTGTTGTTTGCATAACACCAAGGGCACCCAAGTAATGCGGGAAAATTGTCTACTTCTGCAAGCACTAAGACCTCAAAATCTCCAGTAAACTTGGCCCCCTGAATAGTAATGGATGCATCTTTTAAAACTCTAATGGGTATGGCCTTAGTCCAATTCACCATGAACAAGCACATTAGAGGATGGCTGTAATGGAGGTCTACCCATCTGAACCACATGCATCCAAAGTGAGTACATTCACTTTTGCACCTGTGTCAATCAAAATGTTACTCAAAATCCAACCATCAACAATGACATTTAGAGTAATATCCTTGTCATAATCTAAACTATCCAGAGGAATATTATCATGCAAAATATGTCTCTCATGCTCAGTCCCAGTGCATGGAGTGTTTCCTTTCAACCAGTTCCCTAACAATGGAATAATGTTTTCTTGGTGCAACATCTTGCAAACCTCCTTCAAATCATCAACATCTATTGGATGGAGCTCAGCTTGCTTTCTTTTGTTCTAACTTCCACAACTGTTCCTTCAAACATTATATCTCACCCTCTAAATTATGAATGACCTCCATGGTTTCCTGATATACTTCCTTTTGATGCATAGGGTCTAGATACTTTGCATGTAATACTTCCTCCTTAGTAATCATAGGCTTTTATTGAAGAAGCTCTCGGGCACACGCAAGCCTCAGCGTGTGTAGTGATCTTCACATAGGTACCAACTCAAGGTCTGATGCTAACTTTGACATCCACTGGTCCTCTACCATGGCAGTGTTGTACTCTAACCATCCCCTTGCACCCTTATTTTCCTGTTTATGTTGCTTACTCAAGTGTTCATATAAGTTCAGGAATTCTTCATACTTATGGTTCTTTCTACAAAAAGAACAGACAATGTTCTGAGGACATTCACATCTGTAATGATCAGGAGATCCGCATGTATAACAAGTTCCATGAGGAAAATCATTCCTTCCACCTCCATGACCTCTTCCTCTAAATCCTCCATGGTATCCTCGATCCTCGACCACGGATGCCATCAGAACGCCCCTCATTTTGATCATAGTCATGATGTTCACCTTATCCTTAGAGTTATTTGCAACACCAGTCTGTCGTACGCCAATATCAATGGCATCATGAATCTGATCAATCAATCTGTAATCCTCAGTATCATGAGTGGAAGACCTACAAATCTTGCATTAATAGGACACGTTCTTTCTTATCATGCACTGCAACAATGGGCATCAACTTGAACTGTTGGTCCAAATGACATATCTCGTAATCTAGTAACAATGAGCGCATTGATTTACGAGGGAAACTATCCTTTGTATGCCCTTCTACTTCATAGTCTATACACCAAATTCCACTATGTGTCTCATGTGTTGAATTAGTAGATAATTTCTCTAACTATTTTGTCATTGCTGTAATCTGAGCTTCTAAAAATGAGCTCACTCCTGTATCTACACTTCCTACTACCTCAGCACATAGAGCTTCTTCAAGTGCCTTGCACGGATCTATAAAGGTCTTATGTGAAAGAACTCTTCTAAAAGGCATGATTAGTCCTCCAATGAACCAATGTGCATGTTGGCTTGCATGGATGTCATAAGATAACTTAGACAAAAGAGTCTTAAACCAAACATCATATTCCTGAACACTCTTAGTAGTGCCCTTCTTAATATCTTTAAGCGTGTTTATGATTTTATGTTCAAACTCAGGGATATAAAACTCTTTTAAAAAAGGCATCTCGCAGCAATGTATAATCCACACAAGTCTGATCAGGATCAAATTTTCTATACCAGTTGTGTATGTGCCCCTTCAACATAGTTGCAAACTGACTCCCTTGTGCTCTGGAGTTGTAATCCCCTTGGTGCATGCCACAGTATTTCACACATATGTACGTGCTCAGTTGCATATTTCAATGCCTCTATATTCTAGAAGATGAAGAGACATCTCCATATAAATTTGTTGAGGTTGGATGCAGACCATGCCCACTAGACCCAGAACCTGTATTTCCTCCTATGTTTCCACCACCTCTAGATCCACTAGATCTGCCATCACCCGAGCCACCTGACCCTCCTGATCCTCCTCCTGAAGTAGGCAATGGAACATAGAGGATGTATTCCTTGTGTTCCAATGGTCATGCTAAATTGGACTCCCACAGTCTGTGAATTCATGTTACTTCCAGACATTATACCAATGTTCTACGTGCCCACGTTCTGTGTCAATGATCCGCTAGAAAAGAAACCTCCAGATGGACCTCCAAATAACATAGATGATGATTGTGCCACCATAGATGAATAAACACCCTGATTAACTCTTGAACTTGACTACAAATTGACTCTATCTATTGTAACTCTACTGCTCACACTAGCTTACTTACTATTAAATGTTGTAGAATTTAGAAAACCAAGTGCAAAGGCTAGGTCACTAGGTAGGTTCAAATGCACTCCCACGGTCCACAATCCATCATCTGACAGTGCCCTCATCCAAAGCCAAAGAGGGTTTTCTGTCATGCTTTCCCAAATGGGGGAGTTCCAGATGCTCTGGCTTCATGTCCTCTGCATGAGCTCCAAATCCTTCATGAGCCATCTCCCTCCGCAACACCATTATTTCTATGATCTTTCGTTGCTTCATCAGATCCCTCTCACATGCTTCATTAAACTTAAGCTTCCTTTCTTCTCTCTGTCTCTCTTCCGCTAGGTTTTCCATCTTTACCAAACCTTCTCTTTCCCTCACACGTGGTGGGGTTTAGCTAGCCATAGGCTTCTTTTCCAAATCTAGGGTTATAATCAAGATCTTGATTGCCAAAGGAATATCGTGTAAATAAGATCCTCTGGGCTCACGACAAGAACTTGAAACTTAGCAACTTTTGGGAAAGAGTAAGTGGAAATTACGTACTTAAGAATATAATTGTTCAAAACACCACAGAACCAAACATCCACAGAGCATGTCCAAATCATATCTGCATCATACAAGGCCTAGAATTCTTCCTGCATCTAAACAAGTGTGTGAAACCTCCAATTCCTCTTAGACGTGTAAGCAACTAGCCACTCGTACAACTCTATGGGAAATATAGCAAAGAACGTCTCATACAATGTGTCATATAGATTCTGCTCAACCCACGTGTGTGCATTAAACTCAGGTCAAGTGCTAAATCTGCTGAGCATACTCTTCTTCTAGATCATCTAACCACTCTTCAATACTGGCCAAGGTCAACCGGTACATCTTCATCATGCAACATCCTATAAAACAACTAAGAAAGAGGTCCCGACAATAGAACCAATGATGTAGCCTAGAATATACCCACAAATCTCAAGGCGCGTTGGCACATCACTCAAACTGGACTAAGCGCTCACCCAAAGCACACAAGGGTATCAGGTCCCTCTTTAGAGTAGCTTTGTTCAAGATGTTAGCATGATTACAAAAATATAATTTAGATCCATAACAGATAATCAATTACACCATAGCTGCATAAACCAGATCTAGATCTAAACCATATGAAAGATTGACTAAACAATGACTATAATGAGATTTACCATGCAAGAACCATATTCAGTCACATCTTAACACCATTATCTAGCCAATAGTATCCATTATATTAAAGCCTTGTTTGTAAAACATAGAAGCTTCATACATCATAATCCAGTTTCCATAGTCATGCACGCTAGCAATTCTACAGTATAACTCTATAATAAAACGATATATCCAAACCATGCAAATCAATACATATATATAGGGGTGGGGACTTTCCCTTCACCACCCATGCACCTTCCAAAAATAGGATACATGTTAATAATAGCCATGCGCCTTTACAAGAGAATACAAAAGCATGCAAGTGCTAATAATAGATCTTCTAAAGTTAACTCTAAGTACAAATCCTATTATTAGCCCAAAATTATGCATGGTGCTCAAACTTCTGCTTGCTCCAAAATACCCTTGCGTAGCCTGCAAGTCTTCATACCTTTACGTGCTCTACACTCCATGTCCAAAAATAACCTTGATCTGTAAAAGTGGCTAAGTCCTTTTTCCAACCTATTTCTGGGTGTGCTCTTATTTTGTTATACTTCCACGTGCGTATACGCGCCCTATTCCCGCGTGCCCAAACCTTATGCGCTTTCATCTTTGAGCTATATTTTATCCACTCGATGATATTTTTTCATTTCACACTTTTTCAAGTCCTTTGGCATGTTTTCTACTATAATCTTCATGGACATCAAGTACGCATCTCTATCTACTTTTTATTACCGAGCTTTCTAATCACCAACATAAAGTGGGGGTAACTACTCGTCTGGAGGATTTTATATTGGTTGAAATTATCTTGAATCTTCATCAACCATCACCAAGTTGTAGAGAATTATAATACCTTTCCGACGGTATACAGAACTCCAGAAATGGAATCTAGATGCAGAAGATATCGTCGGTCAAAGCTTGGGTTTGAAATCTGGTCAAAGGGGGTGAACAGGCAAATGACGCGTTAACACATGGCATATGGAAAAACTTAAAAAGATTAAAATTTGTGTTTTGAGAACCTCTGGTCTTCGACACATAAAAAATTGGTGGGCCCCACTATTTGCTAGCTGCGGACCCTCAACCAGGTTCGACACACTCTTTTGTAGGAGGGGTGCCTTTGCCATCTTTTATTTCATATTGTCATTATTGCAATTTTTCTTAAATATGCCTATTATTTTTCTAACTCTGTCAATATGGGATATATTTTGGAGATTTGAATTGTTGCATTGCAATATTGTATTGATTATACATATTATCCAACTCAGGTGAGCTATTATTTAGCTCGGTGGGGTGATCAACTCCTCACCAAGTTGATCACATTTCATTCCACATTGTTATAGCAATGGATCTGCCTTATCCACCAAAACCACCTATTTACTTAGCGAGCCTAGCACCTATGAACTTGTGCTTACCTATTTATCCACAGTCAAGCTAGCTAACTTGGTAGTCTATGTGGCAAGATTATTATTTGGCGAGATTCCATATATCTCAGGAGGCCTTATTAAACAATGCACCAACACCTATGTATATGGCAAGTCAACTTAACCAATCGGCCCTATCAACGTGAGCGGTGTAAACAATGCAAATGTTGAGCATTCAAACGCACAGCTTGCCCCAACATTGGGTGGATAAAAAAGTTTGGCCCAATAAAAGGACGATCAGATGTGTCTGAAGCCACATGAGTTTTGGGTGGTCGAGCCCAACTTAAACCCTCACCCCTTCAAGACCGCAAGGCATGTGGGATATCTCACCACATAGGTACAAAACCAATCAGTGAGAAAAATGGAAGCAGGATTCGAACCCATGACCCGGTGCTTCCAAACTGACGTGACTCACCAATCTTTATTCTAGAGTACTTATGGCCATGGTGTAAAAATGAAAAGTGTTCAGAATTCTAAGAGGATTCCAAATATGGTCTTATTTTTCATGTAATGCTTAAAAATCTCTATTTGTAGGTGTTTTTCTAGCACAGTTGTAGGGGGGTCACATTGTGAAGATCTTATAGGGGCCATGGATGGACTTGTGAACATTTTCTAGTAAATTACAGAATTCCCAAAGTTTGATATTAGCCCATTTGCAGGTTTCAAAGTTTTAATGGTCAATAGTGAAGGTAAAAATCATACTTCATTGGATTTAATAGATCGATTCACTTTTTGTGAATCCGGAGACATAGCCTACAGGTGAACTCCATTATAAATTTTGTTTTGTGGATGTTTTCATTTATGTTTTGATGAAGCTTTTGATCAGATAAAATCATTTATACAGATTTTTATTAATTTGATTAAACAAACATCGTAAAATGGGAAAATGGAATTAAGTGAAATTTCAGTATACATAATCCACAACATTTAAATAAATGTACATTTCAATGTTGTGATTGAAAATCAGATTGAGGTGCACATATAAAATCAAGGAATTAATCAGTTTTGGAGTAATTGAATTCTATAAAATTGATGTAAATTTCAAGATCCTTGGAAACATTTTAAAAGTGTAAATTTTAAACACTTGTTTTCAGATCAAATGTAGACATAAAATCATGCACTTTAAACATTATTTAGTCTCGGTCTCATACTAGTATTTAGAAGGTTTTTGAGTGAAGAAAATACTAACTAACCCTTGACTTTTAGTCATCTTACTTTATTTTCTTTCATCGTTCCCGACCTCTTGCACCTATATGCCCAGTCATCTTTCGTCATTTTGTGTCATTTTAGCTTTGACTATGGCACTCAAGCTAGTACTGGGGCACCCATGGGCGCCCTGGTCCCACCAAGGGCACCTCGATCCTTTTTGAACTTTCCCGCCACCTTTTGGTCACTTTCTAGCCATTTTAGCTTCTTATCTTTTTGGTGGTCGGCTATATTGGGGTTAATTACGAAATTAGATCAAGAGAACCCTATAAATATAAAGTTATGAGACCATAACGAGGGACCAAGCACTAATAACTACTATCCTCCACCTAGGTTTGCATTCATCAAAGGCATTTTGGAGATCATTTACATTCACTTAGCTCCATCACAAATGACAAGGCTGGTTCATTTGCATCACACAAGCACAAGAGGGGATTCTATTCTATTCAATCTACCATTCTACTACATTTTTACATCTAGTTATTGCTCACTACTTTATAAAGTGTGACTGACACAAGAGCACCTAGGGCACATGATGTGTGCACACACACTAGAACTACATGTGGGTCTAAAATGTAGTGCAATGCTCAATTAGTAAGCCCATTATTGTGGTAGATGAGGTCAGTCTGACCCATTCATTTGCATTCTTCTTATTTTTAGGGTTTTGATACTTCTTGTAGTTTCTTGCAAGTCTTTCTATCATCTTGGATTATCAGTGACACCTGGAGCAATGCAACAAAGTTAATGCGACAAATAGCAAGGGTTTCAGACCACCTGCTGAACCTGTGAAATTCAGTTTTGGACCTTTTACATTGACTAGGGTGCCCATTCTATAGACCAGAGTGCCTACAATCACCCCAATCCCTCTCTAGGCACTCTAGTCCAGCTAGATAGCTTGGATTCATCATTTTCGGGCTCTCTACACAGTCGTTTTAGCTTCCTGCTTCTCCAATCACTTCTGCGACACAATCCACTAAGCTCATATAATCAGCTGAGTTCATTCTAACTCTCTTAGTACTCTAGGCTTTAGCATTTCCATTTTCATAGTTGTTTGGGTCATTTCCGTATTTATTTACTACATTTATTTAACTGTATTGGCATGTCGTTCTAGATTATATTAACTATCATATATCCACATTATTAGTTAATTTTAGTTAATCAACCAACAAAGAGCGATAAAGATATTTAGACAAGTGACAAACCCAAAAAAGTTGTAGACCACAGTTTTGAGTAGGGTCAAGATTATAATAATTAGGTCAAGACCATATAAAAATTCTTTCCCCTGCTGTATGGTCCTACCCAGAAGTATCTTCAGGTCACATTTTTAGTTTCAAAGCATTCTCGGGTCCATATTCCTTGTTCTACCATTCAGATCACCCGAACTCGCTCATAATCATCTATAATCAACTAAGTGCACTTAATCCCATGTATTTATGAACTTGTTTTGTATCGTATACATTTTTTGCAAGTATTAATGCATTATTATAATATTGAATGGTTAATGTTGGAACTTATTTAATCAAAATAACCCTTTATAGATTTTATTTCATTCCTTTTAAGTTATGTGTAAATCTTAATCAAATCTAAAAAGGGTGACAACAATCTCAATGTTAGCAGTGCATGGGGGTGCCCATAACCATTATAATGTTTGTTTTCCAAGCCTCTTTATCCATGGATAGGGTTTGAGATGATAATCAATCCATTTAGAGAGCCTCATTACATGTGTGATAACTAGGGTTTGACAGCGAAAAACAAATCCAAGAATGTGACTAACCTAAAAAATTACAAGAGCAAAAGAAGAGTATATCCAGACCATAGTGAAGGAGCTAAACTATATGGTACAGTCTTGATTGAATGATACATTACTGACCTGGATGGATTCACAGTCACATTTCTATTTTTGAAGGTCATTTTGTAACACACTAACAATTTCATAACCCAAAATGTAACAGTAAAACTGTCAATCTTGTTGTTGTTGTATGACACAACACTTACTGCAACTGCATTGATCACAAGACACGTAACATTAGGACCACTTACACTAACACTCATAGTTATATTGATACACTTAACATGTGGTTTACAACTTTATTGTTGTATGCATTGTATTTTGTTACTTAAGAAGTATTTTCATTTGTGGAAACAGGGTTAATATCATATGACACATAATACCATATTGCAAATGAGGTTCATACCATTCATAAGTTTTGTAGTCATGAAATCACACACTTTCTATTTACATCAGGCCTCTAAGTATGTTGTTATATGCATGATTCATAAGTGAAAAAAATAAATGTGAACAATGTGTGTTTTACTTTTACATTACTTTATCCTCTTACACACTCTTCTTATTTACTTTTTTAAAATGACCACTTTACTCTTAGACATTATACAACATATGACCCAACTCTATATTTATCGTTATATCCTCTGAATATCCTGGACAATACTTCCCATTAGGGATGGGAGTTCCCACGCGATATTGTCCCCTTTGGAAGCTTCTGTCCTTTTCCCTCCTTTTCCTAATTTTAAAATGTCACATCATTTGGTACCTTTTTAAAAATATTTCTTATTACTTTGGGTCAAATTTTCTTATTGTTAATGATAAAATTCAAACATGGAATCATATATGTGTGTGTGTGTGTGTGACTTACTATCATTAGGGGTTGGAAAATCTTGGGGATAATACTTACTATCTACTATTTGGGAAAGAGCAACATTCAAAGACTGCATTTGGGTTACATCATTCACTACAAAGGAAGGGATATTTCTGAAATCCATCTCACATATTCATCTTGGGGGAAAAGTAGTTGTATCCTGATATTTTAGTGTGATTGGCACAAGAACAATCTAGATTTAAGGGACACAATTCAAATTACACATACACACATAAACTACATATAATCTGAAATGTAGTGCAACGCTCAGTGAAAATCCCATTAGGGTGACCGTCGAGGTCATTCTGACTCAATCATATGCATTAATTATTCCATCTAATGTTTTCTTAAGCCTTGTATAGGTAGCTAGGGTTTGTTTTGCATATACAAGTGTGACACAGGAACCCTACATCAAATTGGATGTGAAAAACTACATAGAGTCTGAAATATAGTGCAACGCTCAGTGAAAATCACATTGGGGTGACCATCGAGGTCAATCTGACTTAATCATATGCATTAATTATTCCATATAATTTTTTTTAAGCCTTGTATAGGTAGTTAGGGTTTGTTTTGCAGATACAAGTGTGACACAAAAACCCTACATCAAAGTGGATGCGAAAAACACCGAAAGGAAGAAGCTAAGTTAAAACCCTGAAGAGAACATAAGTAGAGCATCTACAAGGACACTAGCATTCAGTTTTAAACACCAACACCTGGGAGGTCATTTCCACATTTGAACGCCCCTATCTGGAGATGTTCTAGATCCCATTTTCTCAAATAAAGCTTGCAGAGATCAGATCTAGCCTTTACAACCTATTTTCTAGCCCAGATTCAACTCAAATATTCCAATATAGGCTAAGTCATTATCATCTCCTATCTTACACACTAGCTTATACTTTGCATGTTAGATCTCATTTTTCATTTCTACATTCTTTTGATCTCAGTCCTTTGGAAAAAAAGATTTAAAATTATTTAGATCATTCGGTGAACTTGGTCCCTTACATTTTCTTTAGCGGATCCAGTCTTCTCCAAACCCAAACCATGGTTGCATTAGAGTTCATATTTGCATCTTATCTTAAGATCCAAACCTGATTTTTATTTATCACCTGTCATAAATCAGATCGGCAAAATTTTTCCTAGTGTTTCATGCTTCATCCTACCCTTTGGGTCTCTTTCTAGGGCTCCCAATTTTCAAAACACCTTTTGTTTCATTTCTCAAACATAACCGCTCTATTTTTGAATTCCTTTGAGGTTATTTTTCATTTTTACATATTTAACGAAAACATCTCTTTTCCCTAAGTTTTTACACAATTTTCATAAATTTGAAATTACACTTTTTGGTAATTAAGGCATAATTAAAAAAATACACACTTTTGAGAAAATCCCTTATAGGTTTCCTTTTTACATCATTAGATTCAAAAAATTATTTTTTTCTTTTCTAAAATTCAAATTCTATTTCGATATATGGCCATTTTATTCATTTGACGACAATCACTTTTTAATCAACATCACTTTCAAATACAAATCTATTTGTATATTTGGCTTACTTGCGTCAAGTTATTTTATGGCTTATAATACAATTGATGACAATGCTTCCCCATTCTATATTCAGGTTCAAATTTATAATGTGCTTGTTAAACATGCTTTAGTTTATAATGGATCTGATCTTAATATATGTAACATTTCCTTTCTCCATCAAATAGGATTTTTTGTTATTGATCTAACTCCATCTACTTTATGTACCTGTGGATTTGTTAACACACCCAATCAAGTGTTGGGAGAAATCACTCAACCCATTACTGTAGGCCCTTGTAATCTTAGTGTTCTATGTTACGTTATGCCTCATGATCTCACTTATAATATCCTTCTATGTCATCCTTGGTTACATACTATGAATGCAATCCTTTCTACCCATGTCGTCACACACAATGCCCTTACAACACCTTCTTCCATGGATAATGCTATAGTATATTCCACACCTCATGTTTCTATTCTTTGTGATATCCCTCTCATACATGATAATGAAGTTACCTATTGCTTATCACAAAATATATGCACTTGGGTAGATTTCTAGGTCCTAAAGAATACTAATGTATACATGATTCCTAAGTAATAAAACTAGTGGTTAACAACTCCTTTTGGATTTTTGGTTGCTTTATCTCTTGCACTTTACTGGTTTTACACATCTTATAGTTCTACTGACACTTGACTAATTTACTTGTTAATGGCCTCATACATTTGTACCCAGTTAGGACAGAAATTCCTTGGTGTTCTTGTCCCTCCTGGGTGCTCTTATCCCTCTCTTTCTTCTTTTTACTCTTGTGGGTCCTTTTCACTTCTTTGTCACCTTTTAGTACTTTGGGTCAGCCTTTTAGTTGTCAATTATGAAATTCAAACAAGGGAATGATATATATACTTAGTTACTTCTTCTAAATAAAGGGCTGAACACTATAAGCTTTGTCTATCACCACCTAAGCTTGTACAAAGGCACAAGAGCACTACAAATCATAAATATAGCACATTCATACAAGGGACAAGGGCTGCATTGATCTACATACACTGCATAGGAGGGGAGTTCATTTTATTCCATCGCACATGTTTTGCATATTTAGGACAATCTAGATCTAGTTCGTTATCATCATGTGATTTGTATAAGGGTAACCTAGGGAACAAGACACGAGTATACACACACACATAAAGAAATACATGGAGTCTGGGATGTAGTGCAATGCTTGGTCATAAACTTACTCTTCGAGTGACCACTGGGGTCATTCTGACACCATATTCTACATCTTTTTTATTAGATTTTATGTTGTTTGTGGGTATGTGCAGGTAGTCATTTGTTTTACAGGTCACAGGTGGGATCGGAACCCTTAAAATGAAACCAAAGCGACAAAGGGAAAACAACATTGAATATCTTCTAACCCGTAAAAGACCAAATTTTGAACATGTGAGTAAACACATGCACCCATATTATTCATTAGCACCTGAGGTACTCTTTCCCTCTTGCGGGTGCCTCTTTCAGGTACATTCCTGAGGTTCCTGTTGACATGGTTCTTCATCAATTTTTGGAGCAAGCCATGAAGATAAGGAAACATCCGTCAAAGACTAAAAATACTTGCAGAATATAGAGAAATCTGCCAAACACAGGACAAAGCCACGGAAGCCTATTCAAAACCACAGAACAAAGAAAATCAAGAATAGAGTATGACATAAGCCGATAGAGTCATGACCAAAAGAAGTGTCTTTTGTCCAAATTTGTAACATAAGATATTTATTGTATGTAATCAAAATAATATAGTGTGTCACACATCATGTTTCATATATAGAAGTGTGTCATAGAATAGAATAGAGAAAATGCAATGATATGAGAAGTATGTAATGGAAAAGGAGAGAGATAGAGTTGTATGAGAAATTTGAAGTGTTAATGAGACTAATGTAATTGATATTGATATATGAATAAATATGAATGATTAATGCAAAGTTCTTAATTTTTTATGTTTGATTACATTCTTTCTATTCATCTATTGGAGTTTACATTACTCTATTTTACATTTCCCTTGTACATATCTGACAAAAGGGTGAACTTCTTAACCCTCGCGCTATTGTTGAGGCTTAAGGTCAACATTTTAGTGTCTAAGCCTAGGTTCCTTTTGTTAAATGAATGTCCAGAAAAATTTCACCACTAGGATATTGGAAATTAGTGCTAACATAGATTGAGGATTGGCGGGAAAAAGAGATTGCCATATTCATTAAAGGAGAGGCAAAGAGAATAAAAGCATCTTACAAAGGAACTGAAGCTGAATATTTGGAGAATAGGAAGAAGAATTTTGGTCTCAATTCCACACTTATTATGGCCTTGCATTTTAGCATATGCAAAAAGAACAAAGTGGTTGCGGTTACACTTAAGGGAACCCCTTGAGTGGACTTAGGAAACATTACAAATCCTCAGATATCTCGACGAACCTTGGATGAAAACAATATACTATTGGTTTAAAACCACACTAGATTCATATATTATCACTTGGGCGATCCATGGTTGGACCAATTTTGATCACAAGAAATTTGAATTTCGAGGCGGAGCCAGAGGAAGATTCCTTAAACAAGTTCCTTTCTTAATTAAAATTTTACTAGTTGAAAAAGGAATAATTAAAAGCACATAAAGTTCCTTTAGGGGATAGAAACCATGGGATGGCATACATGAATGGGGGATATCTAAGAGACATAACTCATCAAAAATGATGGGGTGATGGTTGGGACAAAAGAAATAGGACGACATGAAGAAAATAAAAAATATATATAATTGATAAAAGAAAAATTAAGATAATTAGGGGAATTAGAAAATAAACAAAAAGTAAGGATGATGATAATAGAAGGCTAGGATAGCCATAGAGAAAAAATAATTACAGAAAAAGATAGAAAAACAAATGCTAGCAAGAGAAGAAAGGATCGAAAAGGTAAATGAAAGAAAAGAAAAATTAAACAAAGTTCAACAAGTAGAAAAGAAAGAAAAACCCACTTCAAGTGGAGGCTAGTTATTGGCTATCCCAGAAACAGAGGTAGAAACTCTAGTCTTGTTATCATTCCCACACAATGCGGAGACCAACAAGCTTTGGTTACCCCAAGGATCTCCATGGTACAATGTCCATTAGATAATCCAATATAGCATTCATTATCAAAACAAGTGACGCTAATGAAGGATCTACATGAACCATATCTTAAGCAAGTATTAGGAACAACAAGATGGGAAAAATAAAAAGAATAAGCCCCATTATTGATTAAAGAAAAAGGTGAGGAAGAAGAATAAGTTGTCATATTAGAAGAAGTAGTTAAGGAGTTAGGAGAAAACAAAATCATTGCAGAAGAAGAGATTGGTAGGTTAAAAGAACTAAGGAGATAAGAGAAAATAAAAGCATGTTAGAACAGCAGGATAAAGACAAAAGTAGCTCGGAAGAACAAGATACTGAGGAAGGAGAAAAGAGAACTAAGAAAAGAAGAAGTGATGAAGGAATGGTAGGATTAGAATAAAATTATAGGTTAAGAGATGTTAAAGGAAGAAAGTTATTTGTGGAAGAAGACAATTATGAAAATTCACCAATAAAATATGTCCCCCAACCATCATACTAGCCCAAAGGAGATGACCTCCCAAATTGGATGCCATTTCATGTTTCGCTTTACACACCATTTCGACAAGTAGAAGAAGGAGAAAGTTTGATGGATAGATACAACAAATTACAAGAAGCAAGTAGAAAAAGAGAAGAGATTGTGAGAGAATTCACAAAAATATTATGATAACTTTACTTTGATATTGAAGTTACAAGAGACAAAGGAAGAAAAGGAATTTTGTAAAAACCGAGTAACCCTAGTAAGAAAGTGAAACCTCCAAAATAGTAACCAATTATTTAGAATCAATCAATCCTCAACCAGTTAGAAGGATGGCTCAGAAAATCAATTGTGAGTATTTGGAAAAGATACCAAGGATGCAGAGGAACATCTATCCATTTTAGACTCATACTGGAAGAACAAAAATGTGGTTGATTCTACAGCCAAATTATATGACTTCATTGGAACATTAAGGTAGGATACTTTAAGATGGTATATGAAAACGAACACTTGGGGCAATAAAGATTGGGATGCGATAGAGAAAGAATTCAAGATAGATTTCCATTCCCTGAAGCACCTATGGAAAGTGTTAGAAAAATGAGAGATTTAATTCAAAAAGAATATGAATCAGTAAATGAATTCAGCCATAGATTCAAGAATGTTACCAGACTGTCAGAAGAACCTCTGACATATAAATAAAGAGTTGAATGGTTCACTTCAGGATTATTACCCTATCTCAAAGCATATTTAGATGGAAAAGGTTTTACAAGTCTTTCAAAAGCTATAGAGATGGCCATAAGGTTAGAAGCACAGCCTTGTAGGAGAGAAGGAGAAACCTCAATCAAGACAGAATTAGAAAGAGTGCAATTAGAATTGGCCAAGTTGAAGTTACAACAAGAAATTTGAAGGAAAGAATATTACAGAACCAATTCACCACAAAGAAATAATATCATACCAAAAATATGGTGCACAATATATTGTGTAGAAGGTCATAGTAAGACAGAATGTCCATATTTGGAAAAAGTAAAAAGAGTTGCAACATTTAAACAACATTCCTAGGAAAAAGCTTCTTTTAGTAACATATTTGTAGTAGAAAGAACTTGGTGTGGTATTTGTAGACTATGGTACCAACATACACAAGATACTTGTCCATTGCTAGAAGTATCGCCTCCCACAAATCAACTCATGTATTTCACAACATGTGGATATTATAACCACTACCATCATACATGTCTCTCAGTTGATGCTCTTGAAGATTTAAAATACTACAATACTTGAAGAGCTATGGTAGCCATAAAAAACACAACACCTTCCCCCCATAACAACCATCACCTGCAGTAACAATTCAGCAACCTCCACCTGTTCAAGCTCCAGCAATCACGACCTCTCCACAATATCAAGGATATCAAGGTGATCAACCATACTATAAAGGAGGGTACCAAAGAAATAACTACAACACAAACTATCAAGGGTATAATGGTGGTGGATACATAGGGGGATTTAGGGGTGGATATAATAACTATCAAGGTGGCAGAGGATATCAAGGGTATCAAGGATATCAAGAAAGAGATAATCAGAATAACTCAGGGGTTGGCTTTAAGGACCAAATACCCATGCACTGCTATAAATGTGGAAAATATGGACAATTAGCAATAAATTGCACAAATCTTGAACCTTGTGGATTTTTTCATGAACGCGAACATGATTCTTTCAATTGTCTTAAGGCTACATAATTTTATAGAAATGGAGGGACTAAAATAGAATCATTAGGAAGGGATACCCAAAATAATGTTCAACATCTCACTAGAATACCATGGGTTGAAGATGAAGAATAAGCAAAATAAAGAAAGAGCATACAATTCTAAGAACAAACTAGAGAAGGAAAATAAAAAAGATGAAGCTAAAGAGAATTACTTTATGAGAAAATCCCATAAGAAAGAAACATTGACTCAAAAGAGCCAAAATACAGAGCCGCAGTTACAACAAGGAGTGTTGTCAAGACAAAGCACACACCTACAAAAAAGAAAGTTATCCAGTTACCTATAGAAGAAGACTCCTCCGACAGTGAGGATTGGGATCCACAAGAGTTCAGACTAGAACTACATGATATAGAAGTAGAGAACAGTAAGGCAGTTACAAATAAAGCACAAAATCATGAGGATACAGAGAAGAATTGTTTCATGGAAGATGAAATCATTGCACTTTTTGGTTGGATTTTTTGTCACTAAATATTCCCAATGGAACTGCATAAAAGACCAGCAGCAATGAGGGAAATTCACCTTTTGACAGGGTGAATTTTCCTCTACTTTTTGAAAGGGGCAATTCCCTCCTATGATATAATTTTTATATTTTTGGTGCTTTCAACCGGAAATCACAAAAGGGTAGAAAATTGGGAAAGGAGAAATACAGAGAGGAAGGAGGAATGAGGAGGGAAAGAATACAACATTGTAAGTGTTTGATTAGAAGAATTAACTTGAGACATAAAGTTCGGAAAATCTATCTATCAAAGACACCCCTATCCTTCTTGGTTGTCCAAGATTGCCCTACAAGGTTTGATGGATGAGAAAAATAAGTGCAGATTGCAAGCAGAAGAATGTAAAAAAGGAGAAATTCTCTATCTGGCAAAAAGGAATACAATGAGTGTGAAATATGGGAAGCACACAGTCTTCATCTTCTTCAGAATATGATGATATGGCAAAAATTCCACGTAGTCTCATATCCAACACAAATTTTGATTACCTTAAGCATCAATCACACTATGAAGGAGCAGCATTAACAACTCAACCACAAATAGAATAGCAGATTTTGTAATTGAGAATAATTAACACAACAATTGAAAATGCATTGTATTCATAAGGGAAAATCTATGTACACAAAGTTATAGCAGCATGATATATAGATAAAATAATTCCCCAAAAGATCTTGAAATGACAATGAGAGGAATGAATCCCCCTTACAATTATAATTGAGCCTTTTATAGGTATTATGTTCCTAAAAGTAGTTATAAGACTACCTTCTAAACTAACCCAGCTCTAATCTACCCCAAACCTTGAGTTGACTCAACTTGGGTTTTTACAAAATGTATGTTACAGTATTTCATTAATTCAAAATTAAATTAATTATGCTTTATAATCATCCAATGGAATAATATGTTAAAAGAAACTTCTAATGTTTAAACTGGAATTCATCTTCACCTAAATTAGCTTCTTGAGGCATTATTCATGATAATCAAAGTTCTTTGTTCTCCATACCTCAACATTCATTCAATTGTTATTTCTCCAATTCATCCATTTTCTTGACAACCTGAGATGCATCATATTTGACTACATTATTTGAAACATGTATTAACACATTTGATTGTATCCCAGTGTTTGGATTAAGGAGGCATCCATTTCTATCCATATGATAAGATAACTTTTATCTACATAGGCATCACATTTATGAATACAGTACAATTCTCATCAATTTCACCTATGATGAGCATTTGAGACAGGTGGGCTACAACTTTATTTTTGGTACCATAAACATGATCATAGGTTTTCTCAAGAAAAAGATTCAAAGCAGCATCAGTGACTATCAAAGCAAATCCCCTCTCAACAAGCTGAACAACTACATCTTTCATTTGCAATCTAGCAATTTTTAAGAGGATCAAAAACAATTATCTTGTCAAACCTATACAATAACTCCATCCTAAAGTTCTTTCTCAATGATAGGAGGATGAGAGAGGAAATAGTCATCACTCAAAATAGTGCCTGGAGTGGTGTTTCTTATGCCCTCTTGCAAGTTAGACAAATGGTTTTAATTGCACACCGATTTAGGAAAACATCATTTGACCAACTGTCACTTATGTTTGTCTGAATTCCTTATGTCATTAGATTAAGGTTTGAGTCATAAAAGTCTTTGATTGTCATCTCAATGATCATTTTATCCCATACATGATGCAAATTAGCCTTCTAATGATACCAATGTACAATATTTAGTTTCCACTTGAATCTTCGATGAATCCAACATGCAGAGTTTGTCTCCCACGAAGTGAGACATAAAGAGTAATGCTTCAGTCAAATTATATTGTGCATCAGAGGATTTTCTCTGTGCTGCAAGCTGAGCAATATAATTATTGATCATGATGGCTTCGGAGACACACATATATCATTCTTCCTGTGCATTATGACAGTACCCTGATTTATCCTCTTAAGTAATTCTTGTCTCTAAGGGAATAGATGTGACCAACGTCTTCATAGCCATAACTAATGAATCAATATCTTGTTTTCCATAATAAGATTCGTGATCACGGTGTCCATGAACTATTTGTCCCTCTACCAGTGACTTCGGCATAACGCGATATTCAGGGAAGAATCCCATGGTTTCTCTATATTCAGGAGACATATTTACAAAGTTTCTCAATCAGCAAGTGAAAATTTCCCCATAGTATTTCCATGGCATTCAACAAATTTACCAACAACACCATGCTTTCGTAGCATTTGATCACAGTTAAAATCAAATCAACAGCCGTCGCTCCATTATTTTACTTTGTTTTGGAAGCTGGTGAGTAATGTGGAAAGGATGCAATTGCGGGGAACACGGGACTTTGGGGAACAAAGAGCCCGTGAGAACGATTATCATTAAACATTCAAACTTTGCATTGGCTATGGGAAGTAATTTTTTTACGTTTGAAAAGGGAAAGCAGAGAACTTAATCATAAATGGCACAATTCCTTCAGTTCCTAAAAATGTCGCAAGGTTTACAATAGGGGAAAAATCAATGTATTGCGGGAGCACATACTATGCGGGGAACTTGGGGCTACGAGGAACCAAGGTTTGCTAAGAACTAGTTTCACGCAGAGAGTTCATTTCTGCATAGGCCATGAAGGACAAAACTTGTAGGTTCGAGATCAATGTGGGGAACCAGGACTCGATCGAAACACTTTCATCAGTTCTCAGAAGTTCCAAAAAACCCGCAATATAGGGAATATCAATGTTGTACGAGAACAAACTCGGGATAACAATTCCATCACTATATAATTTCAACGTACCAAAATAATATCTCCATCTAACACCTTATGTGGGAGGAAGAAAGATTTATTATAATAATAAATAGTTTAAGTTTTTAAATAATCTCACTTTCTTTTAAACCTCCAACATGCCTCATCACTTCTTTTAATAAATTTGAAATACATGCTTTGAGTTCAAGCCTTTGAAGCATTTCATGATGTGCACTAGGGTTATTAAATTTGGCCAAGAGGGGTCACTTTAGCAAATGGTGACTTTTCCGATGAAGAATTTAAACTCAAAATTTATTTTGGGCTAGTTTTAACATAATAGATTCGAAATGGAAAAGTTTTGGATAGTCCAATTTTTTAGTGACAACAACACTCAAAAAATATTCATGCTAACTATTAAACGAGGACTAGTTGACAAGTTAAAACAATTCAGTAAAAATTAGAACAAAGAAGAGAAGAGTTTCCATGTCTGGTGGATTGAGGTTGGTCACAACAAGAAAAAGATAAATGTCTTAAAAACACAAATAGCCTAGCCTAAGTCTGCCATGTACTTGGATATTGAAATCTTTGATACAACAATTACAAGGATACTCTTGGAATTATGCGCAGATGTGAATATAATGTCTAAGACAACTTGGGAAAAACTTGGGAAACCCCACTTAAAACCAATGAGATATCATATTGGTTTGGCAGATGGATCAAAGAAGAATCTTGTCGGTGTATTAAAGAATGTAGAAGTAAGTTTCATGGGGATCAAGAACATTGTAAACTTTGAAGTTATAGAAAATGTAGCCGCCAAACCTACATACAATGTCATTCTAGCTTTAAAATGGTTTGTTGATTGTAACGGTACACTAAATTCATAAGAAGAAGAAGTCACATTAGAATCAAATGAAATTCAAGCTCATGTACCACTACGAGAAGGAATGAGTGTTGCCTGGTCAGAATAAATCTGGTATGATACCGATGACGAAGATTTTGATGACATTCAAGGTATATATACTTTGAATCGGTTGACTAATATAGATAAAGATTTTGAACCCAATTTTGATGGAGAAATTTCAATAAAGAGTGAATGTATAAATGAAATCTCGGCATGGGTACATGGCTTCCCGGAATCTAGAGTAAGAAAATTACTCTATGCAAGAAGGTTACCATCACGCATAATCACTATGGATAATGATGACTTTGAATCCGTGGATGAGGCAGGAGATATTTTTCTACCCACACAAGATACATTTGATGAAGAAGAAGTGTATTACTTTGTGTCAAAAGAACAAGATGAGAAAGCTATCAAAAGAGTGTATAGACTGAGCTGAAGATCATCCCACCGTACCTTACCAAAATATTCAGGGTTTAGAGACCTAGAAGGTTATCTAGAGAAAATGGTACAAATATTTCCCAATGAGATAGCTTAGATGGAAGCATTGTATGATACCCTCACAATAAATATTGTCATATGGTGGGCAACACATAAAATAAATCTCTCTCACTGGAACTCTTTAGTCACACTACAAAAAAATATATATTTGGAGAGTGGAGGATACTACACAACTATACCTAAATACACAGGAGAAGGAGACCCACAAAAGCATATTCAAGTATGTGAAAGACAATGGAAAATATGCAGAGAGAATTCTCCCTTGTTGTGGACTCAATTATTTGTATGGACACTAGGACCTTTACGTAGGTCCTGGTATATGCACCAAGAAACAAGGAAGGAAACAATAAATTGGGATCAAGTAGTAAAAGATTTTTGCCACACTTTCAATTTATGTGATGTGGGTCTCAATACAATATGGGCATTACAAAACTTAAGAACATTATTATTCTTAACTCCAAAAGATACCACAGACCGATTAAATGGAAATCAACCCCACAAGATGAGCAAAGACATCCACAAGAACAACCCATAAAAGTCAAAGAAATGGCACATTGTTTTACAGTACAGAAACAAAAAAGAGGAAAAACCTAAGAATCTGAAATATAAAATAGTGGAAGGAGAAAGGGAAGTACTAGAAACTAATATAGAAGAAGAAAAATATTTCTATCAACCTCAAAAATTAATAAATGAAAACATTGGGATAAATGGAGAAGAGAAATTTACAAAAATAGGAGACTATTGGTCTAAAGAAGAAGTAGCTAAGGTGGTCGAATTACTTCAAAAATTTCAAGATATATTTCCCAAAGACTTCAAGGAACTACGTGGGATAAAAGAAGAAGTAGGAAAATGAAAATCCATATCAAATAAGGGGTCAAACCTCTAAAGAAAAGACCTTACAAATTAAACCCTGACTTGATAATGAAGGTAAAAACTGAAATAGATAATATGTTGAATGCAGGGATCATCAAACTAGTTGAAAGTTCTGAATGGATAAGCCCTAGGGGAGTCCAAAATAATAAAATGAGAGAGATTAGAATTTGTGTAGACTATAGAGAATTAAATAAAGCATTTGTGCATGACCCATTTCCTACTCCATTCACAAAAGAGGTTTTAGAAAACTTAGCGGGAAGAGAGGTTTATTCATTCACTGATGGGTTTTTTGGTTACCATCAGGTCCTATTGCTCCTAAATACCAGCCCAAAACCACATTTTCTACATAATGGGGTTCATTCATATACATAGTGATGTCATTCGGGCTGAAAAATACACCCGCCGTGTTTAGCAAAATCATGATAAATGCCTTCAAAGAATTTATTCATGAATTTCTAGAGGTTTATTTAGATGACTGGATAGTTTATGGATTATTGAAAAATAATATACAAGTCCTCATACTTATGTTTTAAAGATGTAGAGCACTACAAATATCCTTGAACTTAAAGAAATGCATCTTTTTAACCCCATTTGGTACATTGTTGGGTCATGTTATATACAAAGAAGGATTATTGATAGATCCAGTTAAAACTTCAGCGATTGTCACATTACCACCCCCCAAAAACACAAAAAGAAGTCAAAACCATTTTGGGATACACGGGCTACCATAGGAATTTTATTAGAAACTATGCAGAGATCAATGCACCATTAGAGGAAATTTTGAAGAAAATGACTAATAAACAGATAGAATGGACCAAAGCATGTGCAGATACTTTTGAGATACTTAGAGATAAAATACCACACACACCTATTCTGATATTTCCAAACTGGAAAGTCCCCTTTCATGCATGTATATGCATCAAGCATTTCTATTGGGTCAGTACTAACACAACCAAGAGAAAAGATGGATCACCCAATAGCTTTTGCAAGCCGCAAATTAGCTAAGGCTGATACAAACTATTCTACAACTGAGAGAGGAGCACTAAGCATGGTGTACACATTAGAAAAATTTAGACATTATTTACTAGCTACACCATTTGTATTTTATACAGACCATGAGTTATTGAAGTACTCGTTAAAATCCAGTATTGCAAGGAAGAATATGTCGGTGGTTGATGTTATTCCAAAAATTTGACTTTATTATCTTTGTTAAACTAGGCAAGTTAAATAATAGTCTAGATTATTTGTCCAGAATAGAAACAAGAGAATACGTAGGGCCTATAAATGATGATTTTCTAGGGGCTCATTTATTCAAAGTTGATGCCATTCCTAAAGAGTTTGATGTCATAGCCTAACTACTAACTATTGGATAATTCCCCATAGATTACACCAAACAACAAAAGAAGAACTTGTTAAGTAGGGCATTTCCCTTTACTTTGATTCAAGGTCAATTATACAAGAAAGTACATGATGAAATCCTTAGAAGAGTAGTCCTAGAACATGAAAGAAAGGATATTCTCATATAAGACCATGAAGGAATAGTAGGAGGCCAAAACGAGGAGAACCTATAACAAGAAAAATAATGATGGCAGGGATATGGTGGCCTGCACTTTTTAAATATGCACATAAAAATGCTAGGTCATGTGACATATGTCAGTGGGTTGGAAAACCAAATGCAAGATATGAAATGCCTCTCAGACCAATATTAGCTTTAGCCACATTTGAGAAATGGGCCATAGACTTTATTGGACGAATCAAACCAGTTGGAAAACACTCTCATGATAGATTTATAATAACATGAACATAATACCTTACAAGATAGCCAGAGGCCACCCCTACAAAAGATTGCATTACAAGAACAATGGCCAAATTTATTTATGATAATATTATAACAATATTTGGGCACCTCCTAAGCATTACAAGTGACCAAGGAAAACACTTTGTGAATGCTACAATCAAAGAACTGCTAGAACACTTCATGATCAATCATAACAAAAGTACACCATACCACCCTCAAGCAAATGGGATGGTTGAGGCATTTAATAAGATATTAGAAAAATTACTCACCAAAATATGTTCACTCCAAAAATTGGATTGGGACTTGAAGATACCAGCAACATTAAGGGTGTACCGCACAATATACAAGAGGCTGAAAAAATATTTCCCTTTCCAACTTGTCTGTGGACTAGAAGCAGTGGTACCCATGGAATTTATACTTCCAAGTCTTAGGGTGGTTGTAACATTCAGGTTAAATGAAGATCCCTTAGTACATGAAAGGCTCATTGAATTAGAAAAATTAGATGAAAAGAGATTCATAGCTGCATATAATCGAACTCAAGAAAAAATAAGGCATCAAGCATGGCATGATAGACATATTAAGCATAAGAAGTTTGACATAGGGGATTAAGTGTTACTATATGATAGTAAATGGAAAGATCTTAGAAAGCTCAAAGTTTTTTGGTTAGATCCATACATCATCAAGGATATATTGTCATCAGGAGCCACCAAACTTCAAACATTGCAAAATAAAGAACTGTCGAGCTATGTCAACAAGGCGCGGCTAAAGAAATACCACACTTTGGACTAAAAAGATTAAAAAAATCCACAAAAGCAAAGAAATATCTACATGATAAAAGAAGAGTCGCAAAGGTAAGAAGATACCTATGGAACAAAGTAAAATCCGCGAAAGAAAGAACAAACCAAGCGGAACATATTCAAACAGCGGAAAAGCCGCACAACATTGAAGGAAGTTGCGGAAGAAGGAAGGGAAGCCATGGAATATAAGAACACCAAAAAACCCCACTAAAAAAAGAACACAATTTTCCCGCCATAAAACCAATAAATGCAGTAGATAAATGGCATAAAGGTATAAAAGCATAAAGTTAGGAAGACACAAGCCACAAAAGCAAAAATATTAAGGGTAAAGAAGTGAAGCACGAAATCAAGAAGCGTAAGAGAGTTAGGGCTCACACAACATGACAAAATACAATAGAAGATAGTGATTCCCATCATTTTTGCACTGTAAGATCTCCTATAGCCAAAATTCTAGAAATATTTCATGAAATCGACCCAGCATGATCTAGTAGGAGCATTTTCACACATTTTGTTCAAAGTCACATGCATGTGCAACATTAAAAATACATACATCACATAGTATGATCATAATCGCTTAGATATTGATAGACAATTACTTCTCTTCAAAAATCAATCTACATAAGAGTCAAAGTACAAGGACAACGCAAAATTCATAGCCGAGCTAAAATTGTATGCATGGAGCTGAATCCCCTATTTTTCTAGGGCATATAATGCAATAAGGATTCTTCTTAATCGACTACACAATCAGATGCTATATCTGTATCATCCCTACCAAATCAATGCAGTTGTATTAGAAAAATTCGTAGGGTTATTAGCAACACGTTGCTCAGCACTAACAAAGAAGAAGACGCCAATGAAAACTACACCATGGTTGATGAATGTAACCATGTAAAAAAGAAGGGTCAGGATTGATGACATCAAAAATCATGCCCTTAGGTATGTCGTTAAGGCCATTTGTTTTGAATTTTATCATACAAATTGTGAAGATGGTGCCCATGGACTTGCACAAATTTCCCTAGATATGATGACATCTCATTCTAAATATAATCTATGTGAAGTGTTAGCCGCCAAGTTCTGTGGGAATACTAGGAAGATTGAAGAGGGAAAACATACATTTTGTTATGGGTCAATTTTATTATGTCTTGTAATGTACTTCACCAATACCCTCCTAACCAAAAAAGAACCAGTCCTATGGCGGCAAGACAAACCAATTCTAGAACATATGAGCTCAATGGATCAAATACAAAAAATCACATGTATGATAGGTTGGATAAACAATATTTTAAATTTAGTAACAAATTGATCAAGGGTTTCAGAACAAGTAGTGGTGAGATATGAAAATGAAGTGATCTTTATTATTAGCATAGACTACACTTTCGTAAGGCCCTTCATTTCATGAATTACAAACATAGCAGCAATGCCTTATGAGACATCAAACGACTTAGTGGCCACAATAATAGAAGCAATAAAAATCCTTCCTGTAGATCCTAGAAAACCAGTACCTCCCAATATTAATGACATAATTGAAGAAACATGGGAATAAATTAGAATCAAATATACACAATAATAAGGCCGAGGGGAGACAAGTAGAACAGGTCCAAAGACATATAAAAGAAAAACAAAGAAAGAGAAAATTGCACCACAGCTAGTCACTAAACACCAAAAGACATTGGCCATAAAGAAAATGGTGAAAGAATAAAAAATAAGTGAAGAAGAACATGATTCAGATCCAGAGCCTATGCAAATAGTGGATTCAAGGGAAGAAGAAACCCCTTCCTCTCTACTCTCACCTCTCATCACAATACAAGAAGAATCGGGACCATAATTCATTGAAGATGTAGAATCCTAGGAAGATTCACAATTATCTAAAATTGCCTACAGATACTATAAGACATGTTTAACCCCTGACGACATTTCAGAAGTCACCCAACAATATGAAGTAGGCACGATAACATAACATGTGGTGATAGTAAAGGCCATAATTCATTATCTAAATAAATTTGCATTGATAATATGAGATATATTAGATCTCCTCCCACATTAATTACTGAAGGAAGTATAACTCCAGATAGACATGGAGAAAGAAGCCATCCTAGAAGCTTCTGGGAAAGAACTAAGATAGTTACAACACAAGAAAAAGAAAACCATTAAGGAAAAAACCCGCATTGAGGAGATACAAGAGTTGATGTGGATAAATTAGCAGGAGAAAAAGCAGAAAGAGGAGGAAAAGAAAAAGAAAAGTAGAATATAAGAAAACCAAAGAAGAAAAGAAGAAAAGGACAATGGACAAGAAACAAAAAGAAGAACAAGGAAATGAAACAAAAGCTGAAGAAATAAGGAGAAAGTAAATAGAAAATAAGAAGAAAGAGAAAGAGGAGGTGGATAAGAAGAAGAAACAAGAGGCAGAAGAAAAAAACAAGAATACGATAACAAAAAGAAATAGGAGGATGATATGAAGAAATAAAAAGACCGAGATAAGACGAAAAAGGAGGAAGAAGAGAAAAAATATGAAGAAGAGGGAAAAAAGAAGGAAAGGGAAAGATGACAACATAAGGAAGAGGAAGAAAGAATAAAAGAAGAAGAGAGAAAACAAAAAGAAGAAGAAGAGAATAAAAAGAGGAGGACAAGAGGAAGAGAGAAGAAGAAAGAAAGAAAAAGGAACAAGAAGAGAACCAGGAATAAGAGGAGAAAAAGAAGAAGGCGGATGAAGAAAGAAAGAAAGAAAGAAGAAGAGAAAAAGGAGCAAGAAGAAAGAATGAAAGAAGAGGAAGAAAAGAAAAAGAAATAAGAGGGTAGGCAGAAAGAAGAAGAGAAAAATAAATAGAAAGAAAAGGAAAAGGAGGAAAAAGCTAAAATTACAGTTGTAAGAACAAGTGAAGCATCCCATTGTATAGTGTCAACCCACTCTTTGCTGGATACCTTGGCAAAAATAAACAAGCACTTTAACAAAGAAGACAGGCATAGACAATACAACTATATCAGGGGGTAGTAGAAAAAACTCAAGAAGGATATACAATACATCTGCACCAACTTTCACCCCTACAAAAGACTACATGCAGTCAAATTTTAGAGCAAAGTGCCAAACATGAATGGATGCAAAGATTCCTAGATATGGAAGAGATAATGAATAGAGTACTGATATCCATCAAATCATCCAAACCACAAGTCCAAATGGATTCAATTCTTCCAATGGAGATAACAACTGAACAAGTGGTACAGACAATTTTGGCTGATCAGGTAACACTTCAGGAAGGCAAAAAGAAGATAATTAAAGAAAAAACAATACAAGAATATAAGGAGAGAATTACACATCCTCATGTACTAGTAAATCCAATCGGGTGAGTTGAGAGGGGGAACACTTCCTTACACAAGGCATCTAAGTTTCTGGTAAGTTGATGCATTGGTTCTCCAGAGAACATCTATGAGGATAAAGTAAAAACACACTTCAAAATTTTTGCACAAAAAGACAGGGTTCTTCATCTTTTGTTTGTCTCAAGGATGAGTCAAAGTTTTAAGTTCGGGGATGATGTTGACAGGGTTCTTCATCAAGTTGTGGAACAACCCATGAAGATAAGGAAACACCCCCCAAAGACTAAAGCTACCCACGAAAGACAGAGAAAGCCTCCAAACATTGGACAAAGCCGTGAAATCCTATTCAAAACCATGGAAAAAAAAATCAGGAATAGAGTGCGGCGTAAGCCGACAGAGTCATGACCAAAAGAAGTGTCTTTTGGCCAAATTTGTAAGATAATATATTTATTGTATATAATCAAAAGAAAATAGTGTGTCACACATCATGTGTCATATGTATAAGTGTGTCATAGAATAGAATAGAGAGAATGCAATGATATGAGAAGTATGTAATAGAAAAGGAGGGAGGGAGAGAGAGATCTGCATGATAAATTTGAAGTGTGTATGAGACTAATGTAACTGATATTGAGATATGAATAAAGATGAATGATTAATGTAAATTTCATAATATGTTATGTTTGATTACATTCTTTATGTTCATCTATTGGAGTTTGTATTACTTTGTTTTACATTTCCCTTGTACATCTTTAATAAAAGGGAGAATTTTGTAACCCTCGCGTTATTATTGAGGCTTAAGGTCAATAGTTCTAAACCCTCTTCAAGCCTTTAGGACATTGTCTCCATCCTATTCCAGAAAATACACAATCCTGATCATTCCCAGGCTACACAGAATCAGCTAGGTCATTATCTCCCTCTCATTTACTTAGGATTGTACATTATTGAATGTTTAGTACTTGTACAGTATTGTACTTAATTACCTCAATATCATTTGTTACACTAGTTACTCTGAAATAAGATTTAATTCAATTTAGATTAAATCATTTGGTGAACCCAACCTTCTAAACATGCATCGAATCCTCTTTCCTTCTTCTGAATTTATGGACCATTCCACTTACCCATCATATGCACTTACCAAGGTTTCTTGCATAGATGTTAGTACTGCTAATTTTATACAAGTTTGTACCTAACACCCTCCTAGCTTCAACCCTCCAATGCTCATCCCAACTATTAATGTGGTCACCACTCGACGCAATAGGCAAACCATAGCTCCACCCATCTCTATTCCACCACCTATTACTTCTAAAGTTCTTACCGACACCTCTAAAGGTTATGATATCATTGAGCAACTAAATAATACACCTGCCAAAATATCCCTTTATGACCTTTTATGTAACACACCAGATTGTCGTCATAAATTAGAGGTTTCCCTACATTCCATTCAAATTGCAAGTGACAATTCCCCTATAGTCTTCATCCATCTTATCCAATCCCTCAAAAACCTACCACATGACATATCATTTAGTAATCAGGATATCCCTCCTATTGACATTGGTGGTCATTCATCACCATTGCTTATTACAACTACTATTGGCCATCACCATGTCAAGCGTATATTAATTGACAATGGCTATGCTCTAAATTTATATTACCTCTCATTACTCAACCAACTACAAATTCCTGATAATCATATCACTGAATCCTCTACCCTTCTTCGTGGCTATGACTCTATTACTCGAACATGCATCAACACCATCACCTTACCTTTACAAGTTGGGCCTAAAACACTTCCCACTCTATTTTATATGATCGATACATCATTTCAGTTCAATTGTTTACTAGGTAGATCATGGATCCACGATATGCATGTTATTCCTTCTATGGTGCATCAGTTTGTTAAATTCTTACATGATGGATATGAGCATACCATTTCCACTGACCCTAAACAATTCAAGTTGTACCGGATAGACCCGATCATTGTTATGCCTATAACCCCACTTAATCTAATTCCCTACCATGTTATTGATACATATGATGTCAGTGAATCCAGTACTTCCATTACTTCATATGCCTCCACATTCACGCCTTCCATCCCTATACATACGATTCATCTTATTCCTCATACCATATCTCCCTCCATCACTACCAATATGCCACCCTTTATTGCTTCTCCTAGCCCTATGTCCACCACGCCTCCTACTAATATCCTTGATAATGCTACCCAACATGATAAGGTCAACACCGATGATTTCGATGATGAGGTCGATGTCATATAACTTATTGATGAAAAGATGTGTAAGCTTGACTTTACTCCTCTTGAGGTAGATGAATCTTATTTCCAAGATACTTTCGTTGTTATTGGCTCATGTGAGTATCAATTCAAACAACCTCCTCCCTCTATTACAACTATGATTCCTTTCTAGGAAATTGTACATACACTAGACCTCATACCACCTCCTTCATCTCCCCAGGTCACCTCTAGTCTGCAACTTGATCCATTCACATGCACCTTACTCATACATGATTCTTATTGGCCTCGTATTCCATTCGATCACACTTGCCTTGACACTGTTTACACATAAGAAGGCTTAGCAAAATTAGGATTCACACTTATTGATATCCTCCCCCCCTCATTCTCACCACGTGTATCACAGATATGTATTTATTAATGTTTCATATGGCCTCTGTGTCTTCCATTTATCAGTCTTCCTTGCACATATACATCGATCCTCTTTGCTCACCCTCGGACAATCTTAGCTCGACTATATTGGTGGTACCCTTGACCCCAACCATACTAATATTACCTTTCCTATGCCTTTTGACCACATCTTTATTTGCAATGATTCCTTCCTTGGCTATGCCCCAAAACTTACCTCACTAGTACAAACATGATTGTCCGCAACCCCACTTTACTGATGAAGAATATGTTATGGGCCAGTATAATTTACGCCACACAGTCTCTTTCTACGATCAACCTCAAACTATCACATATTATGTCTCTAATCCAAATCCTATTGGTTACTACCCTGACACTGACCTCCTTGATGAGTTTACTTGACTCCCCACCCTGCACATAATTGGGGGGTGTTCGACTTCCCCTCTCACTAGTCACATCTCGATGAATTTCTCTTTATCTCTCACGTTCCATGCTTCGTGTTTACCTTTTTGAGCATTGCCACATTTCCAGTACACATACTTTAGCTTTACCACCTGATTGATGTAGAGACAATATAAAACTTCAATCAATATTAGAGTTAGTCAATTACTTGAAAACATCATTCAAAACCAAACAAATTTTCATCTTTTCTCAATAGGCCAAATCTTGTATTTCAACACAAAATACTATAAACAACCGATACAAAGCTCAAGAATGATTTATAATAGTTTGAATTCACCGTACCATCATGTTCCAATACTTGGAAAGTTTTCAACACTTTAGTTTTACCCAATGTCAATCTAGACCTCAAACTAGCTTGTAGCATTCCAAAAATGCATTTCCTAATGTAAAATCCACATTTCAAGGAATTAGGATTCATTGCTAAGTTTTCCTAGGACCCATTATCCTCTTTAAATCATTAACCTAGTTTCATAGCTCAATTCCACTTCCATGCAAAGTTATTCTCAATTTACCATTCCAAACTAGACTTAATTTCTAGCCTTGCATGCATACAAAGCTTAGTGTTTAGAATAAAACACACACATTCATGCAAAAGTGAAATATGTTTTAGATACCCATTAGGGCATTATTACTCCCAAGTAAATTTTATGATCCCTCTCTAATCACAACTTCCTCAAATCAACTTTTCTTCTTTTTTAGGTCTTCATTCCCTAACTAGCCCTGTTTTAGGACAAATTAACATTTTTAAGACAACATGCAAGGAATCTTGAGGAAGTATAAGAATTTTTAGACACCCTTTGATGAGTTTTAGATTTCTACCAATTTTTTTGTTCCATTTTACCCTAGAACTCCTTCAACTCTCATTTCACTTCTTTGTTTTGTTATAATAAGCTTAACATAGGGTTTAGTGAGCTCCTTAGGGTTTGAACATTTGAACAAGCTTCTTAAGATCTTAATCACATTTCACATCCCAAAATACCTTATTCGTATTATACATCATGTTCCTACACCTCCTTGGGCAACTTCCACCTTATCTTACAATTTATGGCTTTTGATTGACACCAAACCCTAACAACCCTTCCTACTTTATTTTAGGCTTTTCCTTGGGTTTTTCTCTAACTTCTTATCATCCTCCATCTGACGCCACTTAATCTTCTAAATTTATTCATTCACAACACTCATTGAGGCTTCTTTTCAAGACCCTTTCTATCACATGAGTATTTGGTTCTCTAGACTTCACGAGAAGATTGTATAGGACAATCTAAATAACTTCAAGTTTTTGAAGGTTTATTAAGTTATTTTCAACTCTAAAGACTTCATACACACCCTACTAACACTTCTAAAACCCTATACAATATCCTTCTTGTCAAAATTTCCCTCAAATCACTATCTTACTTTAAAGTAGGATTGTCACGTGTTTATGGTTATAGTTGTGCACTCATCTTCTACCCTTTTACTCTTCAGTGAACCAACACATGTTCTATGTTTTCCAATTCTTCTTGACATCCTTGATCAACTATCCCACACTAAAATGAATTCACATACCTTATTAAGAACAAATTAAGTTTTTTCTACAAGAAAATCACTTCCTTGTAAGCCCAAACTAGTTTCAACACAGTCACACAAGAGTTTAGAAGCTTAGGAAATAAAATCTACCTTTCCATTGTCTTGATTCCTCCTGCTTACACTTGTTATCACTTAAAACACTTCTTAAACATCTCGCCATAGATTCTTGATAGTTTTCTTTAGCTTCATTCAAATAACATTGTTACAAACCCCTAGAACAGGGTATCAAGGTTCTAACAAAAAAAAGATTTCTTAAACATTCACACCTTTAATGACTTTACACTCACCTCTTGATGCCTCCACTTATTTCTCAGACCTAATACAATCTTCACAGGTGCTTCAAAACATACAAAGCCTTCACATTACCCCAAAGTCTTTAATTCATTGATATAACTGTTCACATAGGCTTAAGCACAAAGTTTTCCAAACTTCCATTAAACCTTCCTTTCACAATGAAGTTCTATCAATTATGAGAATGACATTTAGATAATATTGCCAAGAATTTAAGAATGATTCAAGATGTAAATCAAACATTAAATGTGAAGAAACTCAATCATGTAACAATAGTCGTGAAATACCTTTGCCCTGTCATTTTGTAAATCCCCTAAACCTGCTAGCCTCATTTACTAATCTTGCCACCTTTTAACCTCCATATTATATCTCTTTCAAGTTATATCTTAATCATTAAACCAATATTCAAGAATACAAGACTCTAAAAACACCATACTCTTAAATTTATGCAAGATAGATGAACAATGAAACACTTTATTTACAAAAAAAATTATGTTACAACACATTTCTTAGATTGCAAACCTCTAGAGCCTCTCCTTGGA
Source organism: Taxus chinensis (assembly GCA_019776745.2). Classification (NCBI taxonomy): domain Eukaryota; kingdom Viridiplantae; phylum Streptophyta; class Pinopsida; order Cupressales; family Taxaceae; genus Taxus; species Taxus chinensis. Next base: position 984,682,621 of record CM034146.1, read on the forward strand.
TCTTTTACATGTTCAACCTCCTACTCAACTCCTCCAAAACCCTTCCTTGGTGTTTCCCATTTGAATTCTTTTCTTTTTAACATGACAAAAGGTGGTTTCCAAAACTAACCCTATGGTGGCCAAGTATGTTTTAAGCTAAACATAGATTATGACATCTTTCATAAGGGTTGAGCACCTTATTTTATTTCATGCGGTCTTACAATGACCTTTTACAATAATAATAACCTTTGCATTGTACAATAGACCCTTTTTCATGCACTTAGAAATTCAAATTTTCCAAAACTCCATTTTGGAGGGAAATACATTGGGAGCTAAAATTTACACATGGAGGGTTTAAGAAAACTATAGATCACCCTTGAAACACCTAATACGCCCACTACTGCCTCACACAAACCGTAAATGAGAATGAAAACCAAAATTAGCTATGCACAAGATGATGCACATGCATTATACTCCCCAAGTGGGAAGATTTGCACCCATACAAATGTATGCCTTCTTCCTCCTTTTCCAAATCATTTACTTCTTTGAAATGTCTCTTCTTTTGTTTTGTTTTATCTCGCCTTCATTCTTCTTTGTTTTCTCTTCTTTTCTCTTTACTTTCCTTGTCTTTAGCTTGTTTGTTTTGTCTTCTTCTTCATATTTCAGTTGTGTTTTCTCTTCAATTTCTTGCTTCTCTTAATCTTTCATATTCAGTTCTTGGTCCACACTTGCACAAGCAAAGCCAAAAGCCACCTTAGATTACAAAAATAATGGAAAAATAATCTCCTTCTTGTCTTCTCTTCACCAACTTGATTTCTTCATCCTTTTGTTGATCAACCCTTGATAAGAGCATGGTATCTTGTTGTATATTATTAGGTTTTTGTATTGTTTCTTCCTCTTGAATCTTCATCTCACTTTCATCTTCATTGCATGCTTCACTTGCCAATGTTTCTCTAGTATTTGTCTTGTTTTTCACCTCATCTTATCCACTTAACCAATTCAACATGCTAGTTAAAGATTTCCATGATCTTTTCATCACACTAACAGTTGTACTTTCACCTTTGATGAAGTATCCCTTGTGGGATATCGCTTGAAATTCACCAAATATATAAAAATAACAGTGAACTGTAATTCTGATTTTTCTTATTTTTAGGACAGCAATATGTAGAAACAAAGAAAAATTTGTATTTTCCAGAATAATAATTTCTAACACTACCCTAAAGCTTCAAATAAATTAGAAAAATTTGTAGAACAGTAAACAAGAGAGAAATACTTTTTTATCTCTCAGATCTGATTTTATCTATTTATTTTAACTGTTGAAACTGCCTAAAAATTCCAAAAATTCACAAGGAGCTGAAATGATCTTTATAAATTTTGAAATTCAAATAACAATATATTTAAATTATAACGAATCAAATCCAACTTGGAAAATTGAAAAACTCTAACCAGAAACCTAGAAAACATTGTTACAAAACCCTAAGTAGATCTAAAAATAAATAAAACAAAAATTGAATGAAACTCCTCCTAGGAAATTCGCCAAGCTTGTCTCAAACGTTGGGACATAATCTAATTTGTAGATGGCTGAAGTATGAACCAAATAATCTCTCTCGCGGCATTGAGCAAACCCTTGAAATTCTCTGAAAACTCTAATTTGAATGAAGCTCTAAATTAGCAAACTAGGGATTTGATATTGAAGCTACCAAAGAGTTCTCTGCAAACTAAGGAGTGGATCTCTCACCACTGAAGCTAGGGTTCCTGTGGGATCTTACTCCACAAGCAAAAAGCATGCAACTAACAATGGCTTCAATATCATGACAATGAATGAGTGTATGTATATGAATGCCCCTTTCTCCCCCAAGCGCTTCCTTTTATAACTTTTCATTGCAACAAAGGGCCCAAAAGAATCTTAATCAACCTCCTTGGGGAAAAAAATCCACATAATAATAAAATGACTTAAGTTGCCTAAAGTTTTATCACCACTATAGCTCAAAAGTACACTTAAGTTACCCCCAACGCAAGAATTAGAATAATAAAGTACCATAGGGGAGCATCACACAACCTTATTTCACTTAAGTCACCTCAAAGTACGCGACCAACGTCCAAAACATAATATATAAGTGAAATGAAGGTGTAAACCATACCCAATAACCATCAACATGGCAGTAGCCCCTTGGGTATGACCAAGGCTAAGATGGATGATAAGGCCTCCTAGGCCACTTGCTCGGAAATGGGGACATGACAATCTTCCCTTCTAGGAAAATTCTTAATGGCCAATCTATTGTACTTCTTTGTCATCTTCCCACTAAGTTGACTACGAGCATTAGTAAGTTTCTACATCCTCACTTCCTGCAATCAACTCAAAGATCCATTGTCATCTTGATATTAGCCAAGATTTCTTATGTAGTCATCATGTTCTCCATGTCATGTAGAGTTCAATGTTACCTCTTAACCTAATATGTTTGAGCCACTCATGAGAATGATCAATCTGGTAACCACACTAACTTTGTGAATCTGTCCACTCCCTGCCATTATGGAAGTTATCGTGATATGATCAAGGCATTCAATACCTCTCCAGTGGATGAATGGGTCATAAAGATTCCACTCTTAAGGCATGCCATGTAGACAATAATCTGGATCAACCCGTATTAGGACAGGAAGTGAGCCAACTCTCCCTTGTGACCCACACGTCGTGTGAGAGGGAGAATTCACATTAATGTGTCTACGATGTGTACCACTAGGGAAAAAATCCCAAGCACGTTCTTTAGAATGGTCAACCATATATTGGTGTATGCTGCAATGACATAGTCCACCTCTTGTGATGAAATATGAGGGCTATTGAATAACAAAGGTAATTGCTGTGAACTCTTTCCATGGAGTAACTAGCATATGAGTGAAGCATGAGTCACCATGCAAGGAATAGAAGTGACCGGTGCAAATACCTAGGAGTGTTAGCCAAATTTTGACTTAGGGGATAAAGTGATGTAGGTCTATAGTCAAGAAGCTTCAGGATGAAAGAGAAGGCAAGAAGGTCCCTGTATAAACATAGGGGGGTGGCTTGGGTCAACCTATGTCATATGAACACTCTCCCAAAGGAAAAACTACTACTAGGTCTCATCAAAGAATGAGTGTCAAGTCATGGAAGGTCATTATGCACATGGTCGCAGTATCTCCAAAGCGCTCAAGACATGTAAAATCTTAAATTATTTACAATAAAAGCTAGAGAAAAAAATCATCTCATCCTCCAGAGAGGAAAGATCTTAAGGATATTGCCTGACTATCCATGACTCTCACAAGTAAGTCGGATCTTGGATGTAGCATCATAATCAAACATTAGCGGTGGGTAACATCTCAAACTCCATCATGGCTTAAACGTGACAAGGGAGATCGAAGACATTATAGTAAAAATGTAACCTTTGATTTTTTTGACATGGTTACAGTTCTATTTGCAATAATTGTCTGCCAAAATCTTGCAAGTACTTGGGCTAATGTTTTCACCCATGATGCCACTCGAAATCCAGAAATATTAGCAATGATTTTCTGTAAAATACCTCATCGTGCATTTGCCAATCTAAGTCCAAAACCCTCTGTGTATACACTACTGCGACCACGTATGTGCAATCCTGTAGATTAACCTAGCTGGATGAGTACATTATTGGAGTCTCCTTCAGACTCACCAACTTTAGCTCAATCCTCCGATATTTTGGTAGAAAAATCACCAAATCAGTGACAGCTATTAGCACTCAGCCAATGTTGATTGTTTGTCTCTGACAATGTCCTTGCTATGTGGCAATTATCGATAATTGTGTAGTTACCCATAGTCATGCTCAATTGATCAGACCTCTCTGTGTGCATCTCATAGACTCTTTATTGGTTGCAACAATGTTCAATCCCTCAAATTATTTTGTTTGTAGATCTCGCATCTCAACCAAGGATGCATCAATGAAGTTTTGGGTAGCCCCACTATCAATAAGTACCACCACACACTGACCTTGCATAACTCCTTTCACCTTGAATGCCTTATACCTCGGGGTACTAGACAATGTAGCTTTAATCTCATGAGGATAATTCTCATCCTCCTGCTCCACATCAATATTGATCAATACAACTCCATCTCCACCATCCATCTCGTGGATCTCTAACTCCTCTTCTTTTTCACCCTCACTCTCCTAAAAGACCTTAATGAATTGGGCCTTTCCTTTCCCTGTGCAATCATTCCCGAGAGGCCAAGGTGTACGAAAATCAAAACATAGTTTCTTTTGCCTCAATTCATCTCTAAGCTCTTGGGAAATGAATGGATTCTTAACCACATCCTACCCAGGTGGAAGCTCCTTTTGTTGAAACTCATCCAGTCTTGATAGAGGCTCCCTTGGCTAAGCTCGAGGTAGGAAACCTCTACTTTGGAGTAGATAAATCCAAATCCCATGCTCTCCTAATAACATCATGCAATGAAGAAGGCTCAAATTCCTTCATAAACTCGGCTAGTGCATTTGTCAAACCTGCTATGAAGAGGGAAGTTGGCCTCATCTCTGAAACATCATGAACCATGATTGAAAGACTCTGAAAATCTATAATGTATACATCTAAATAACCTGTCAGTCTCAACTAAGTCAATTCTTTGAAGCACCTATTAAGATCCCTCCTATCAAACCAACTCATTAGCCTCTTTGTAAAATCTACACATGTATCAATATGTATCTACCCCTATGTAATGAGACCATGATGCCACCAGTCTTGTGAATCTCCCTCCAGATGTAGGATTGCAAATTTAATTACATCCTCTTCACGCATGAGATTCAAGTCGAAGTATGTCTTCAACTTCTAAATCCATGATTGTGATGTACACTTCTTCAAACCATCGAAGTGCGGAATGGAGATCTGTCATAATCTCCTTTGTAACTCAAGCACATGTGTTAGATGGTCCCTCTTGGGTCTATTACCAATCTTCATCTTGCAATACTCTAGAAATGGCATGTTTTCTTGAAAACCCTCACTCAAAGATTGATACTTCTCCCAAAAATATTCCTCGTAAAATACTTATGTTTGTTGCCCCCACTAGTGAAGCTTTCAGATCCTTCAAATTTGGCTCTTGAAGCCCCCAAAGGCTTGGTAAAAGAGTGGGGGGATCGTTGCCCTGAATGTCCACTTTCGCCTCTTTGAACATGTTGCCCCATATTACTATTTTCTCCTCTATCCACCTAAGGCGCAGATCTACCCTGTGACGATCTCTCTGTGAGTTGTCTCAAATAGAGGTTTGTAGTCTCATGTTGCTTAATCATATTGGTGAATAATTTCTTCATTAAATCCACATTGAGATCTTCAATGTCACCCATTTTTAACCCAAACTGGTTAGAGGAACAACAACTTTGATACCACTAACGTATCCCTTGTGGGATATCACTTGAAATTCAAAAAATATAAAAATAACAGTGAACTGAAATTCTAATTTTTCTTTTTAGGACAACAATATACAGAAACAAAGAAAAAATTGCATTTTCCATAATAATAATTTCTAACACTACCCAAAAGCTTCAAATAACTTTGAAAAATATGTACAACAATAAACAAGAGAGAAATAATTTGTTATCTCTCAGATATGATTTTATTTATTTATTTTAACTGTTGAAACTACTTAAAAATTCACAAGGAGCTGAAATGATCTTTATAAATTCTAAAATTTGGACATCAATATATTTAAATTATAACAATCGTATCCAACCTAGAAAAATAAAAAACTCCAATAAGAAACCCTAGAAAACACTACTGTAAAACCCTTAGTAGATTTGAAAATAAATAAAGCCCAAACTGAATGAAACTCCTTTGGGAATTTGCTAAGCTTACCTCGAACACTGGAAAAAAATCTGATATGTATATGGCTAAAGTATGGACCAAATGAGCTCTAAAAGATCTGCTTTTCTAAGGCAGACTCATTTGGTGTGATTACATAACATTGAACTTTCCCCAAGGTGTGGGACCTTGCAAAATGGGAAAGCTCTCCAGATTGAAGGTTGGTTCCTTATTCCTCTGTTTAGGTGCATACGTAGAAACTTGCAGAGGGTCTGTTCTTAATCCTAATCTAAACTTTACCAAGGAGACAGGGATAGAAGGAATACAGAAATTAAAACAAAGCTAAACTATGAGGTGATGCACCAAAGGAATGATGAACACTTATTTTGCTAATAGACACAAACCAACAAAATGCATACAATAAACAAGCACAGATAGCCAGATATATAATGGGAGACCAGATGAAAGCAAAAGAGACAAGAGAGGATCTAAAATCGATCACAGACGTGTTTTATTGCTCTGTAGATTGATACAGTCCATTACAAAGTAGCCAAGAGGTAGAAACGTAATGAAATTTTTGATGGAAGGCCTGAACCCCACAAATCCCTTTGCTAAGAGGAGAAGGGAGCCTGCAAAACAAAGAATTTCCAACCCTTTACAATGAATCATGCCCCCGTATTTATAGATTCAACCTGAAAGAAGAAAAGAGAGAGAAGTGGGAAAAATCAGGTTGAAGCTCAACCACCGCTGTTAATGCCTCTGATGAAATCTCTCCCCAAATCCATCTTTACTACATCAATCCTTGGTTTGGTGCCTTGAAGGAAGAGGAAACGGTGAAACAGATCAAATCTGATCTAGTTGTTGAGGCAAGAAGATCCTGCATTGAAATCTTGAAGATGTTTCCTCTATTTTTCTTCACCTAACCTCCTCAAAATTAAAGTTTCAGACCTCCATGGCATGGGTGAGGCCGAGATCTTTCCAACGGCATCATATTTGCAATATTTCAAGCCCTGAGTCAAAAGATATGCCCCTTCAAAGTTTGTATCAGGTCCGTACAGGAGGGCAGGAAAACAACTTGAAAAATGGGTCCCCTTTTGATATGGGACACGTGGCAGCCAGATTGGAACAAAAATTGGGCCTACGGGTCCACAATTTATCTTTTGCCCTTTCCTCTGATTCCCCGCTTGGCTTTGACTCGGGCCCGAATGCTGACTTTTTCCTTGGGCGGAGTTGTGGGCCATTTTGTAAATTTTACCCCTTTTGATAACAAGGGGCAAAGAACCAACTTTTTCCCCCCTTTCCCCTGGGACACGCGGTAGTCTGGCGCTTGTTTAGAAACCTTTTCTCTATTTACCCCTTGAATCAGCGCCATACTGACACTTGGCATTCTCCACTTATACCTTTATACTTAGCCAATTTTGAAGCCTTTTCTGTCCACCTTTTGACTCTGTTTCCTCTTATGCGGGATCGTGGTCGATCCAATATTTGGCACTGGGGGTGAAATATGGATAACAATTTGGTGACTCACAGGGGTATCTTCCTGCTAGATGAAAAGACCAATTGCCTTGTCGTATCTATTGGGCATGGAGTTGAGAAAGACGAGTCTGGTATTGATTTTGCCTCTGATTCATGAGCCCGACTGCTTGCACTCTCAATTTTCATAAGAAATCTCGAAATGAAGGTTTCTGAGAGTAGAAAATTGTTTTAACCCGAGGGTTTCATCTATCTTTCTGAATGGACTGCATAAGAGCCACAAAACAACACCACACTATATACAAAATTTGAAATCATACATGCTCCAAATGGAACATGCAGAGCGTGCAAAGCACTTAGGAGAAAAGCAATCTACACTACAACAAGACAATGTGCATAAGCACTTAGAGGAAAGAGAAAACTAAACTAATATGTATAGGGTGAGAACTCCCCTTTTAGTAGCAGTGCTTAAGATAGATCCCATTTACTGGAATCTACAACTCTTCACCCTCCAATGTAGACAATTGGAAAGCATTGCTACTTTTGCATCTTGTGATCATATAGGGGCCACTCCAGATGGCGTCAAATTTGGAATGCCTTCCTGGTTTTGCTCGATCTGCATCCCATTTCAAAACCAGGTCTCCTTCCTGGAAGGTCCTTGCTTTTGCCTTCTTGTCAAAGCATTTCTTGACTGAAGCCTGATTCTTCTCTATTGCTTGGAGAGCATGCTCTCTGGTTTCTTCTAATTCTATCAGCTCCGCATACCTGGCCTCCATTGGTCCAAATTCAGACATCTCTAGTTGCTTCATGAGCTCCAATGCTGGCAACTCAAGTGATATAGGCAACACTGCCTCTTTCCCATAGACAAGCTTGAATGGAGAGCTGCCTGTAGATCTCTTGGGCGTTATTCTATCAGCCCATAAGGCCATTTTGAGCTTTGTGTGCCAGGTCCTCTGATTCTCATCAAGAGTTCTTCTGATGATCTTTAGCAAGTTTTTGTTTGTGGACTCAGCCTGGCCATTACCTTGAGGGTAATAGTTTGATGAAGTACTCAAATAAGTCCCATTCTTAACAGCCCATCCTGTGATTTTGGAACCTATGAATGCTAATGCATTGTCTGATATGATGGTGGCTGGCACTCCAAATCTGGTCACTATCCCTTCATAGAAATCTAGGATACTAGACTCATTTGCTTCCTTGAGTGCCACTGCCTCGGTCCATTTGGTAAAATAATTTGTCGCTGTCAGGATCCATTTGTGACCTTGGCTTGAGTTTGGATTGATGACTCCAATGAAGTCCAATCCCCATTGCATGAAAGGTTGGTCGACTGAGATTGGGTGCAATGGAAGTGTTGCTAGCCTTTCCTTTCCTTTGAAGAATGCACAATTCTTGCACCTTTTGATCCATGTGTAGCAGTCACTAAACACTCTGGGCCAATAATATCCTGCTTTCATGATTTTGAGTGTTGTCACTCTTGGAGAAAAATGGCCTCCAGCTGCTTCAACATGGAATTCTTGTAGCACTCTCTCCACCTGATCTGTCTCAATGCATCTCAGCAGAATGCCATTGATGTCTCTTTTGAACAAGACACCATCGATAAGAACATATGGGATGGCCTGTAACCTGAAATGTCTCCTTTTTTCTTTACCCATCCCATGAGGACATAGGCCTATTTGAAGGAAGTGCACCATGTCTTGGGTCCAACAAGGAGCAGGTACATCATCTCTCCCTTCTTCTTGATCATCTTGTAGAACAAGAACAACCTCCTTTTCACTGTCTGTTTCATCTTGCTGACCTGAGGCTAGTTGTTCACACAACCCCTTCCCATGGACCAGCTTGGTGACCTTGATCTCAATGTCATATTCCATGACATGGGTGATCCATCCTGCACACTTTTCATTCAGGTCCTTGCTGAGAAGGAATTCTTTAACTCCCGCATGGGAGACCAATAGTTGGATTTTGTTGTTTGAAACCAAATGCTTAAACTTCTTCAATCCTCTGATTACCACCAGGACCTGCTTCTCAATGAAGGAGTACCTCACCTCATAATCTTCCAGACTCTGGCTGAAGAAAGCAATTGGTTGTTCTGTACTTTCTTTGTTCTGTTGCACCAAGATTGCAGAAATTGTGTCGCTGCCACCAAAGGCATACAATATGAAGTCTTTGGAAAAATATGGGTTCACAAGAGTTGGGGCTCGTGATATGGCTTCTTTGATAGCCTCAAAACTTGCTTTTCCTTCAGCTGTCCACCTGAATGTTAAGCTCTTCTTCAGCATCAATGTTATTGGCTTAACAAGGGCAGCAAAGTTTGGAACAAACCTGCAGACAAAATTGATTTTTCCCAAGAAGCTTTGAAGAGCCTTCTTGTGACTTGGCAATGGCAGTGCTTTTATTGCTTCAACTCTCTCTGGGTCAATTGCCAACCCTCCTTAGACACAATATGGCCTAAAATCCTACCCTCATGGGCCAAGAATATGCATTTTTTAGGGTTCAAAGATACCCCAAATCTCCTGCATCTTTGAAACACTTGCCTTAGGTGAAAAAGGTGGTCTGCTGCATTTTTGGAGAACACTAGTGATGTCATCCAGATAGATCAACACTATTTTGTTGATCAGCCCTTTGAATGCCATATCCATGGCTCTTTGGAAAGTAGCCCCAGCATTAGATAATCCAAATGGCATTTTTTTGTATGCATAGGTGCCCCATTTGGTGGTGAAAGTAGTTTTGAATTGATCATCTTCTTTCACCATGATCTGGTTGTACCCTGAGTAGCCATCTAGGAGGGAGAACCTTTTTGACCCAGACACTACTTGCAAGATCTGCTCCATTGAAGGGAGTGGGTAGTGGTCTTTGAGGGAGGCTCTGTTCAAATCCCTGAAGTCAACACACAGCCTGATTTCTCCATTTTTCTTCCTGACTGGGACCAGATTTGTAACCCAGCTTGAGTGTTTGATTGGAAATATGATGCTTGCCTCTATCAACTTGTTCAGCTCCTTCTTCATCAGAGGCTCTATATGTGGGTTGACTAGTCTCTGCTTCTACCTGATGGGCTGAGCAGCTGGATCCAGTTGATTGTGTGTTGTGCTAGCTTTGGATTGAACCCTCTTAGGTCTTCATAACTCCAAGAAAACACATCAGGAAATTCTTGGCAAAGTTGTATGAATTCATACCTTTCTTGCTCGGTGGCCACCTTGCCAATTTGAAGTGTTTTGTCTTCTCCAACTGGGATTGACTCTGAATCTTCTCCTTTGATCTGCATGTTAGCCTTCTCCTTTCTGAACTGATCATTAGGATTGAAAATAGATTCCAGTGTCACTAAGCCTTTGGGAAGCTTGTTTGTATGCAGTTGTACTATTGATTCCCGTACTGTTGCTCTAGTCTGCTCTGGTTTATAGCTGAGAATTCAGCTTCTTCTTGTAGAAAGTTAATGATCTGTTGATCATTCTCAAACACCTGCCAGCATGTATTATTATCTGGCACTGCTGGCCTCACAACCACATGGATATGTGGTTGTTCTCTATCTCTTTTGATGTTGTCAACCACATCAAATGTTGCCCCGACTGCTGCAAGTCTGTCAGCAGCTTCATTCTCCTTCCTAGGTATGGACACAATACTGAAGGCCTCAAAATCCTCCATGAGATCCCATACCCTACTCTTGTAGTTCTTGAGCAGGTCATTTTTGACAGCATTTAGTCCTCTGACTTGATTGGCAACCAGTTCACTATCACTGAATACTTGCAAGTTCTTGATTCCCAGCTTCCTTGCCCAATGAAGACCTTGGACTAAAGCCTCATATTCAGCAGTGTTATTTGAGCAAGCAAACTAGAATCTGAAGGCTGAATAATATCTCATACCTCTGGGGGACACAATCATGGCTCCTCCTCCAGCTCCTTGTCTACTCCTTGAGCCATCAAAGAACAATTGCCATACCTCATTGTCATCCTTGTATTCTGGCTTGATTAGGTCAGGAAGAGGATGATTCTCTTCATGTAGACAGTAGACACCTAGTTCAGATTCCTCCATCTCCTTATAGGGGTCAAAAGCATGTTTTTTGTTGGCCCACTCATCTAGGGTCAAGTCTGGGATACATCCCACCTTGGTATCTATTTCATTAGTGTTTAGGAGGTCTTCTTGATCAAAAGTTGAGCAGTTGGCATTGATTGGGCTAGGCACATAGGATTCAATATGATAATCAGCAATAGGTTCAGATCTGATTGTGGCCTTCACCCCATACCTTGTCCTAAAGAGCATATGTGACCAATCAGCAGATAGGTAGCCTCCAATTTTGGCAGTGAAGTCCCTAGACAGACACAAAGCAAAATGTGGTGGCAAGTCTATGATTGACACGTTTTGCAAAATAGTCACATTAGGGAAAGCGTGTAGAGTGAGACTCAGATCCTTGATGATTCCCACAGTAGTCACTGTTGTCCCATCTAATTGGACTACTCCTCTAGAGATGACCTCATATTGGAGACCCAACTGATCAGCTATTTGTTTGGGCATCACAGAACTACTAGCCCCAGAATCAATCATACAATTGTGCACCAATTTGTCTCCAATAATCAATGAGACATAGAAGGGAGGAGGTCTCAGGTTTTTACCTTTTTGTTCTCCATGGTTTCTCCCTGGTTGAACCGCATTAGCAAGCACTCTCTCTTGCTGGTTAGGGGGTGATTTGAACTTGACCAATTCTGCATGGCAGTCTGTAACAGATCCCTCTGCCCTGGAATGGCCAGTGACTCCCATAGTGAAATGTTCACACTTGTCCTTTTCATCTGCTCAATAATATTGAATGAGCTATCTTTTTTCTACCCCTTCCCAGACACATTTCTTTCTTGCACATGGGTTGTTACAACCGGTGCCTGACTAGGTTTGGAAGGTGGTCTAGATTGGTTCAGCATGTTGGGAGTTGTACTTGGAACACCAGGACCTTGTGGAGTGATGGAAGGTTGAGGGTCACCTGAGTTCAGTGGTTGGCCCTCTCCAATACTTCTCTTTTTGGACTGTGTATTGGCAGCTACACTTTGAGAAGGGAACTGATTCATCCCACAGAAGTCTTCAGCCTGCCAATTTACTAGCATAGTCTCTCCTAAAGGTCCACCTTGTTGAGCTCTTTTGCTGATCTCCCTCTTGGATAGGTTCTTATGGCACCATACTGGTTTGCACCATCAAGGCCTGATTTAGAGCACCATTAAAGCACGTTGATTGGTTATGTGGCTGATCGCATGGAAAACACCAATCATATTCCTGTGCCATATTGTTCTGTGTTGGGACCAATGCTCTTGATGTTGAAGTTGTGTTAGGATCATACGGCCTGAAAGGTCTAGTAGCTTGGGGTTGTCCTTGGTTCTGGCTCTGATTCACAGTCTGAGGTGGTGGCCTATTGTGTTGATACTGGGGTCTAGCTTGATATTGAGCCTGGGGCTGGTATGGCCTAGAACTCTGAGCTTGTTGTCTTTTGATGGTCACTAGCTCATTCCCAAAGTTCTGAAGTTGCTTCATCACTTCCTGAAGCTCTTTAGAGGTATTAGATGATGAAGTGGAAGCTTCAGCTGAGCTTTGACTCCTGGGGGTGGGTATAGGAGCTAATGTAGGTGCTTGGCTAGTATCTGGGCTTCCTAACTCAAGGGTACAGAGGCATGGATGGCCTAGGAGTGATTTTTCCAGCTTGAATCAAATGGTTCTCAGCCCCTATGGAGAGGCTATAGGTTGCAGGTAATGTAGTGCCCCCCATTGACTGAATCATCAGAGAAATATTAGAATTTAAAGCCCTAAGAAAGTATAAGAAGGCACCTTCATTAGTGGGCTTTACTGTTATTGGAATCCTATCCCAGGTCCGCTAGAATCTGAGGTTGAAGTCTATCAGCTGCTCATTCAGGGCTCTCTTGATTGTTGTTAGTTGCTCCAACAAAGACAAGTTATCACCTTTTTCCCCAAACTGATTGTGAAGAGCCGTGCACAGCTGGTTCCAGTTCTGGATAGAGCCTACTTCAAGACTCCTGAACCATTGTGAAGCTTTTCCCTTTGAATGAAGAGGTGAGCAAGCTTGACTGCAATGTCCATCTCATGGATCTCGTGGATTGTACAGACATTTGCAATATCTTGGACATGGTCACCAGGAGAAGTTTGATTTTCCCCAGTGAAATATGGGATGCTCTTTAATGCTGCAATCGGAACTGGGTTTTGTGCATTCAAGGCGAGTGGACTACTGCCGGTGAAGTTGACATATGGATTTGGTTGTGCCATTCTGATTGGCCTAAGAATCCTTGCAGACTGAAAGAAAGGCCTTGCAGGTGGAGGTGTTGACAAGGTTCTTCTTGGTGGAGATGGAGACCTCTGAACTCTTCTTCCTCTCCTTTCTCTTGCCTGGGGATAGACGCAAGTATTCAAATATACCTTCTTTCCTTGCTCTAGACTGGGTTTTTCTCATGAATCTCCCAAGCTTGGGCTGCTGAAACCAGTAGATTTGTTTCTTTTGGAGTCGTCAGATGTACAATTTTAAGGCTTCTTAAAAGCTAGAATCACAGCAAGTGTACATCAATCCTTACTGTAATAAGATGGAGACTTCTTAGTCCCACCGGGCATGCCAAAACTGTTAGTGTGAAATCACAGCACCCCCAAATGAGCTCTAAAAGATCTTTCTTTTCTAAGGCAGACTCATTTGGTGTGATTGCATAACATTGAACTTTCCCCAAGGTGTGGGACCTTGCAAAATGGGAAAGCTCTCCAGATTGAAGGTTGGTTCCTTATTCCTCTATTTAGGTGCATACGTAGAAACTTGCAGAGGATCTGTTCTTAATCCTAATCTAAACTTTACCAAGGAGACAGGGATAGAAGGAATACAGAAATTAAAACAAAGCTAAACTATGAGGTGATGCACCAAAGGAATGATGAACACTTATTTTGCTAATAGACACAAACCAAAAAAATGCATACAATAAACAAGCACAGATAGCCAGATATATAATGGGAGACCAGATGAAAGCAAAAGAGACAAGAGAGGATCTAAAATCGATCACAGACGTGTTTTATTGCTCTGTAGATTGATACAGTCCATTACAAAGTAGCCAAGAGGTAGAAACGTAATGTAATTTTTGATGGAAGGCCTGAACCCCACAAATCCCTTTGCTAAGAGGAGAAGGGAGCCTGCAAAACAAAGAATGTCCAACCCTTTACAATGAATCATGCCCCCGTATTTATAGATTCAACCTGAAAGAAGAAGAGAGAGAGAAGCGGGAAAAGCAGGTTGAAGCTCAAACACCATTGTTAATGCCTCTGATGAAATCTCTCCCCAAATCCATCTTTACTGCATCAATCCTTGGTTTGCACCTTGAAGGAAGAGGAAACGGTGAAACAAGATCAAATCTGATCTGGTTGTTGAGGCAAGAAGATCCTACATTGAAAGCCTGAAGACGTTTCCTCTATTTTTCTTCACCTAACCTCCTCAAAATTAAAGTTTCAGACCTCCATGGCATGGGTGAGGCCGAGATCTTTCCAATGCGACATCAGATTTGCAATATTTTGAGCCCTGAGTCGAAAGATATGCCCCTTCAAAGTTTGTATCGGGTCCGTACAGGAGGGTAGGAAAACAACTTGAAAAATGGGTCCCCTTTTGATATGGGACACGTGGCAACCAGATTGGAACAAAAATCGGGCCTACGGGTCCACAATTTATCTTTTTCCCTTTCCTCTGATTCCCTGCTTGGCTTTGACTCGGGCCCAAATGCTGACTTTTTCCTTGGGCAGAGTTGTGGGCCATTTTGCAACTTTTACCCCTTTTGATAACAAGGGGCAAAGAACCAACTTTTTCCCTGATGGTTCGCTTTCCCCTAGGACAAGCGGTAGTTTGCGCTCGTTTAGAAACCTTTTCTCTATTTACCCCTTGAATCAGCGCCATACTGACACTTGGCATTCTCTGCTTATACCTTTATACTTAGCCAATTTTGAAGCCTTTTCTGTCTGCCTTTTGACTTTGTTTCCTCTTATGCGGGATCATGGTCGATCCAATATTTGGCACTCTTTTCTTCATTTTTGATCTCAATCTCTTCATCTACGGCATTGTTTTTTCCTTTTCTTCTTCACCTTGTGTACCTACGTTCACACATGAAAATACACTATCAGATTGAAAAATTGGAGGCCATCTAGCCTCTTGAGAAGCTCTTTGTAAGATTTCTTTTCCTTCTTCTTTCAACTGCTCATCTTCTTCACTAGCTTCCTCTTCATTTTTACCAAGCACCATTTCCGCTTTTGAATAACATTGTAATGCCCGATAAAACAACCCACTTGAGACCCAAGAAACAACCTAGGATTAGTTAGGAAAATTATGGAATATATTTTTTTTGTTTATGAGTATCTATAACCAGTTTACCAGGCAACAGCTACCACTAACAAGTTCCAGAACAATACTAAACTATTAGAGTATATTTTTCTTTGATTAACAATTATTAGAGTCACAAGGTCCAAAATTAAGGGATAGAAGGTTCCATAAGGTTCAAAGGGTAATTCCTCACCATACCCACTCTCTAACAGGATTAGAACTTCAAATTGATTTTTCCTACACTTAAAGCATTCAAAATTTCCCTAAATCATTCCCATTGGATAGGAAATTTTCTCACATTTCCAATGATATAAAGAAGTCCTCCTAACTCCTCATAAAACTCAAGTTATGGGCCGGCGGGCCATGGGGTGAAAATTTTCCCCTAAGAGCGGGCCCAGGGATGAAAAATTGCCCAAAAGGGTGAGTTGGTGGGTCGCGGGAAGACTTTGCAAATTTTTCTTGCACGAGGGGGGTGGGGGGGGGGAATCCAATTTGCGCCCGCGCTCCTGCGGGTCCACTAGGGACACGTGTCGAGCTCCAAGCCAAAGCGGGGAAAAACAATGAGGCAAGGGTGGGGCGGCGGAGATGTTTGGGGAATTTTGCCAAAGGGGGAGATAAGGGGTAAGTTACATGGGTTCCGCCCCCTCCGCTGTCACCCCCCATGGTGCCACATCGCAACCTTTCATTGGCTGCGGGATTGCGGGCCAACAGAGGAAATTAATAAAAATTTCCAAAATTTTTAAAAAGGTTCCAAGGAAGAAAATTATGCCGTACCTCTGTCGTTGCCTCATGAGGCCACGTGGCAGCCTCTGATTGGCTGCGGGGTGGCGGGGAAAATGTTAAAAAAAAATTCTAAAAATTTTATTAAGTGTTTTAAGGACAAATTCGGGCCGTGGGCCCGCCAAGGAGAATTTTTCCCAAAATTTAATGTCAGTGAAGAAAACTTTAGAAGGCAATAACTTTTGATAAAAATCTCAGTTTTGGGCAAACAGGGACTTTCTAGAAAGATCTCAACGCCCTCTTTGCACATGAACCATAAATTTTAGATTTTGATAAATTTTAAGGGGTCAATTTTACAAAAACAGCCTGCAAGCTTTTTAAAAGTAAACTGGTAAATTTTAACTTATAAATTTTGTTCAATTTGATCTCCTCCTTCACTCAACATTCCAAACAGACATGGAGAATTATTCTAAGAAGGATTTAGGATGCATTTGGAGGGTATTTTTGCTTGATTGATTTTCAATTCAAATTTTCCAACAATTGACAGAAAAAAGACTACAAAAGGTTTGGGCCCGATTTTGCAATGTTTAAAATTATTTCCTTAAGTGTTTTTGTCAAATTGAGTTCATTGATATCATAGCATGCTAAATTTTATTGTTTCAATGTTGATTATTGGTTGTAGGTTCGAACTATTCATTTTAGATGAATTAATTACCAGTTTTAAATTTTGAAACAAAGATCAATTTCTAAAGGATCTATTTATCAATTTCATCATTCAAGTATGGAAATTTGTTTCTATTCTAGTCTAATACATTTAAGTGATTTAATCAAACCATTTAATGGCTAAAATATAAATTTTGGTTTCCAACATTGTCATATTTTCAAAAGGACAAAGTAATGCAATTCCTTCATACGTATTCCTTTCTTCCATTTTCCAACCAGGGATTTCAAATACAGAATTTAAATATAACAATGTCATTCTGAACAAGGTAAGACAATTTCCATTAATCCAATGAATCTTTTACAACTCATTTCATATATATTTTCAAAATACATCATATAGAATACATGTCTTTCTTTTCTAATAACAGAACAGAGTATATAAATCTATCACATTTCAAATTTACAACTTTCATATTTATATACAAATATATTTCCATTACAAGACATTTACAATTTCATCCACTTCAAAGTGGGAAAGGTTACAAAAGAATTTATTTACAAGGGACTGTCAAACTGTCTTTCTCCTCTACTCCAGAACAACAACATGCAAAGTTCCCTTTTTTTTCTAATTTGATCACAACAAAAGTGGGGAAAGGCAACGCTCTCCACCCAACCAAGACATCCAACGAAAGGAGAAGCCATCCTTCATCATTGGCCCCCGAGCCCCAACCACAATGCAATAAAAGGTGTGATTCAACTCATGGCAACAACAGGATTCTACAAAACATACAGACAACATTCTTTCAACATGCACATTTCAAATTAAAACACAGTCCAACAAAACAATAGTTTACAACTGCATTGAAACATTAATATAGAACTCATGCTTCGTCATGCAAGCCAAAGGAGCAAGAACTATGGGGGAAGCTGCTTATGCCTCTCAATGGGAATTGGGTATCCACCTTTAACAAACTGACAATAAAATTCACCAAACATATCCTTATGCCCCCCACAATCCCTCCTCATGCCCCCCACAAATTTCCTTATGCCCCCCACAAGTAAGAAATGCAAGCTATTTCTTTTCCATGGTGGATCCCAAACCCAAACTCCCTCCACAATAAAACTGATGCCACTGGCATTCCCTTATACCCCCCCTCAATGATTCCCCATAGCCTTCTCCTCCACCATTTATATGGTAGTCTACCCACAACTCACAAACAATAACAAACAAAACATTCACTATTCACACATACACAAAAAGAAATAACAGCATAAAAGAAGAGCTAAGCTCCTACCTCTCCATGGTAGATTTTGTTCCAACACAGCAAGCTTTCAATGTCAAATACAGTCCCAAAATCAGCAACCAACAAGCATGCAAAGTTTTCCAATCTCCTTCCAGAAGCAAGAGCTCCAATCAACAAGAAAATTCACCCCAAGGGAGCATGCAAAATGTTTCAACAACCCAAAACAAGCAAAGAGTTCGAATTTTATAGAGGAGGGAAGAGAAGAGGATGAGGTGGATCCATGTAGGATGCCATATCACACATCTTCAACTCCAACACAAAAGTCAATTCATTCTCCAATGCACAATTAAGAGGTGGGTGAATAATATGACAATTTACTTCCACACTCCAATCCAACCCACACCCCAAAGGACTGAATTAAATAAAATGTAAGAAGAGTGCAATTAAAATATGCAACTTGACTTATAAAAATGCATTCAAAAGGTCTAAAATCAACCCTCCAACCATAGGTATGGTTGGTAAATAAAATTAAGTTTTACTTGTCCCACAAGCCTCCAAGAACAAATTCGAATTTTGAAAGAGGTGGAGTGTTTCATACTCCAAAATCTGACTTACACAACTCTTACACATCACTTACATATTTAATACCAAAGCCAACAACTTCATAATTACTTTCTTATATCCCAAATTTGATTTATTTATTTAATTTAACAATATGATTACTCCCATTAATTCTCCACAATTAAAAGAATAAAGAAGGGCTAAATGCATCACAAAATAAACACATGCAAACAATAATAGAAAGGAACCACATTAATAAAATACACATAACCCCTTGGTCACATTCAAAGGTAATCCTCCCCATGGGAATCCCTCACAAAAAACAACACACATACACACAAAACATGTTGCCATGGTAACCTTGTTGAATTCATCTAGAATTCCAATGTGGTTGGTCTCCAATCCCCCGATGTTTGTTGTGATATTTTAACCTGCAAAACACAAATACCTCCTTTGGCCTCATGGCCATATCAGAACATCCAACATGAATATAAATATAATTCCAAAATCATCCATATAAATGAATCACAACAACATCAAAGTAACAACTATATCATTTGTAATTTAATCAACACTATATCTTCATCATAAAATGTCCATTTTCTAGGTCTACTCACAATATCCAAAAATCACATGTCCAAACAACATTCATAATGTATCCATGTCAAATAATATATCATCATCCACATATGAAGTGTCTCTAATAATCATCATGCATCATAACCAAATCAAGATCAATAATAATCCATGGTCCAACATCTAACATCATACTAAATCAAAACCATAATAATGTCCATAATGTAATCAACAGTGTCAAGATCGGTATTAAAATGTGTCAAAGGGAAGTGGGCACTACAAACATAAGTTGACCTTCATGCATCTTTTCTCCCTTCTTTCCTCTCACTCCAAAGCCTTCATTTTCCTCCTTCTTTCCACAAGCCATTGTATAGGCCATTTCACTCTCTTCCTCATATTCCACCCAAGAACTTAATTTGCCTCTTGTCTTCTTTCGATTAGCCACTGCAAGTCTGATTTTAGATCTATAATCATTGTTATCACCTCTTCACGAGTCATTGTCATCTCTCTCTTACTCTCTTTCATCTTTTTGTAGTAATCATTTGTCAAGAAACCTCTTTTTTTACTCTTTTTCTCGCTCTTTTCTTCTTTCCTCAAGCAAGTCTTTTGCACCTTGTTTCTTCTCAACACCTCACCTAGGATTATTACTTGGTTTTTTGGTGCTTCTTCCTTCTTCTTCTCACCCTCTAAGTATGTTTCACCTTAGATTCCCTTTATATTTCTTCATCTTTCTTCTTTAATCCTTCTAGGCTAGGTTTCTTGCTCACTACACCTTCACTCTTCACTTCTTTTTTTCAATTTCTTTTTTGTTTTCCCAAGAGAAACCACCTACTCTGATACCAAATGATGTAGAGACAATAGACAACTTAAACCAATATCAAGAGTTAGTAAATTACTTGAAAACATCATTCAAAACCAAGTAATTTTTTATCTTTTCTCAATAGGCCAAATCATGTATTATAACACAAAATACTATAAACAGTTGATATAAAGCTCAAGAATGATTTAGAATAGTTTGAATTCACCATACTATCATGTTCAAATACTTGGAAAGGTTTTTGTACGCACCCAAAATTACACGGTACTACATTGTTGGAACAGTACATATCCCCAATGATGACAAATTTCGATTCCAATACAAATGATGATATCTAAGTCTAATTTCCTTACTTGCAACATGTTTTTATAGCTTACTTTACCTTTCTTATCTATTTCCTAGCCTTCTCGCTTTCCTAGTTACTTTTCAGCCTTTTCCTTAGCATTTTAGCCTTAAGTTATATAACTGTTGCGGCGGTTACGTAACCGTTGGTCTGCCGAGAGGGGTAGTTACACAACTGCCGTCGAGGCTGCGTAACCGCTGCTCTGTACAAACCGGTGATTCCATGTGCTTTTATCCAAGACTTAATCATCATGTTTTGAACATGTGTTACCTTCTTCCAACTCATTTTTCTCGCACGTTTCTTGACCAAATCAGTTATTTTTGAGCTTGATAGATGCGTATGAAATTTTCCTCCTTCACTTACTAATCTTAATAAGTTAACCGCCCTTTCCTATGGTGATTTGGAACTTCTTGGTTGTCAAGTGTGCTACATCATTTCCTTGCCAACTTTTTATAAAAACCAAGCTTTTTTTCCAAAGCATTGGTTTGACTTTCTTGAATTGGAATTACATCATTATGTTGCCAAAATCTTACTAAAAAACACACAAACAAACATAGAGCCTTTGCCTTGTTACTCTTTTACCTGCATTGCTACCAAAATACTTGCAAACTAGCTAGCTCCAACACTTCTACATCTTCTTCCGCATACCAACCAACACAGCTCCATGGGCAACATTGGATACTTCATTGAAAAAGAAGCTGAGGGGATCAACAAAAGCACAACCAGCATTGGAAACTATCTTTGTTCTACATTTCTAGGTTGGAGGTGTATTTAAATTCCTAGAAGCTTTACTTTAATAATTAGATTTCATTTCACAATCAATTCAAACATCTTGTTTTAAGGAAAGTAGAATTCATAGATTAGTTTTATTGTTTGTAAGTAGCTTCCGTTGAAAAATTCTTCTCAGCTCGTCCCTATGGATTTTTCTAGGAAGGATTTGGAGGAATTTCTTGTGCATAGAGTCTTTTATTTCTTCACTGTCAAATCACGTGTAGCTTTCTTTTATTTATTTGGTTAGATTGTACGTGCATACATGAAAAGCTTCTCTTGAAAGCTTCTCCTTGCTTATCCCTGTGAATCTGCATGGGAAGTAAGTTTGAAGAAGCTTTTGTGTCTGTGCACTTTGTTGAGTTTCTTCATAGTAGAAAGCATTTGTAAGAATTTTAGTGTTTTATCGGGGAAGTTTCAGGGGATGAAATTGCTTCTGAGAAGCTTTCAATTCTTCTTGTGATTTTGAGGTAGAAACCGAGGAAATTAGATTCAAATTTACAAATTAGAAAAATCCTCTATTTTAATTAGATTAAATTTATTTTATTTTGCAACGGGGAAGTAGCCACATCTGACTATTTCACTGTTTAGTTTATTTCATTTTAGAATAGAAGTAATTTCTGTTAAATTAGAAGCAATTTCATTGTCTTTGTAGCTTTTGTTTATTTAATTCCATAAAACCAGAAAATCCTCAAAAACATAGATTAAATTAATTAGATTTCTTTATTTGTCTTATCCCCTTTCACTTAAAAAGTCTTCGGAAAATATAAAAACAAGTAGATTAGATTGATTTCATTGCTTTAATTAATTAGTTTCATTTCCTTAAATTAATTAGTTGCACGTAGATTTAATTAAATTAAATTAGAGTAATCGACTTTGTTTGATTTAAATATGTTTGCATTCTTTGTTTAATTTAGGAACATAACTTTAATTAGACGAGAATTAACACAAACTCCATATGTTTCCTTAGTGGCTTAGGTTACTCGAACATTAGCCTTATCCCCTTTTAGATTCTTTGCGTGCTTTTTTTATTTCTATAGAATGTTTGTTTCATGTCCACATGACCATCCAAGGTCTCAGA
Organism: Taxus chinensis; assembly: GCA_019776745.2. NCBI lineage: Eukaryota > Viridiplantae > Streptophyta > Pinopsida > Cupressales > Taxaceae > Taxus > Taxus chinensis. The sequence goes on from CM034146.1 coordinate 984,704,947, forward strand.
CAACCCAAATAAAGAGTGTGTGACCCAACAGTACTGCAACCAACTACCGTTACACAACTGACCGATATTGATTAGGGCCTTATACAACTTATCTTCCAGACCACTCTCGTTCCACCTAACATCATACAACAAGTGATTTCTCTGAACGAGGAGGTGGATAACGCCAACGAGTTCTAGGTAAACCAGCCTAGTAGAGACTAGAATTGTCCTTTCCCCATCTCTCGTCTCATATTCATGATCCTCTTAGGAGAGCAGTATACGAGAGATGGACAATTTCCCTGTGTCCCACAACTCACTAGAGGTTTATTTGGCGCTACAAACATTGGTCAAAATCTTCATCCAGCTATTATCCTTAATTGTTCCATTTCGCTCAAGTAGGTTAGACAGGCGTTCATTGCCCTTAACGAGAAAATACCATTCGTGTCCATTGAAGACATTTGTTTTCCTCAATTTTTCTCATAGCCATATCCCATATATTCTACCTATTCCTATTTATCCATTCCATAGCCATCTATTCATCTCATTACGGTTGTCCTGACATGACCTCCGGAGGTCACGTGCACCTTGAGTCACGTGTTGATTCTTAGGCGTACAATTTTAACACTTCATTTTTACTCAATCTCACTCTAGACCTCAAACTATCTTATAGCCCTCCAAAAATGCATTTCCTAATGTAAAATCAATATTTCAAGGAATTAGGCCTCGCCGGTAATTTTTCCTAGGACCCATTATCCTCTTTGAACTGCTCACCAAGTTTCACAACTCAATTCCACTTCCATGCAAAGTTAATCTTAATTTACCGTTCTAAGCTAGACCTAATTTCTAGCCTTGAATACATACAAAGCTTAGTGTTTAGAAGAAACCACACATATTAATGCAAAAGTGAAATATGTTTCTGATACCCATTAGGGCATTCTTGTTCTCGGGTGAATTTTATGACCCCTCTCCAATCACAACTTCCTTAAATCAACTGCTCTTCTTTTCTAGGTCTCCAATCCCTAACTAGCCCTATTTAAGTATAAATTAACATTTTTAAGACAACATGCAAGGATTCTTGAGGAAGTATAAGCATTTTCAGATACTCTTTGACGAGTTGTAGCTTTCTACCATTTTGTTTGTTCCAACTTACCCCACAACTCCTTCAACTCTCGTTTCACTTCTTTGCCTAGTTATAATAAGCCTAACAAAGGGTTTAGTGAGCTCCTTATGGTTTGAACACTTGGACAAGATTCTTAAGCTCTAAACCATCTTTTAGATCCCAAGCATACCTTGTTCATACTATACATCATGTTCCTACACCTCCTTGGGTAACTTTATCTTACAATTTATGGCTTCTTCTTTGGCACTAAACCCTAACAACCTTTCCTACTCTGTTTTAGGATTTTCCTTGGGCCTTTCTCTACCTTCTTATCATCCTCCATCTAACACCACTTAATCATCTCAATCTTTTCATTCATGACACCCGTTAAGGCTTCTTTATAAGACCCTCACTATCACATGAGTATTTGGTTCTCTAGACTTCGCAAAAAGACTGTATAGGATAGTTTGAATAACTTCAATTTTTTAAAGGTTTTTAAAGTTATTTCCAACTCTAAATACTCCATACACACCCAACTAACACTCCTAAAACCCTAGACAATATCCTTCTTGTCAACTTTTCCCTCAAATCACTATCTTACTTCAAAGTAGGACTATCACGTGTTTATGGTTATAGTTGTGAACTTATCTTTGACCCTTTAGTGAACTAACACATGTTCCATGGTTTCCAATTCTTCTTGACATCCCTGATCAACTATCCCACACTATAATGTGTGAAGGAAAAATGAGATTGGACATCGATGGGGAGGAGGACGAAAGAGCCGCGGTACCCCCATGTTCTAGAACAGTCACAATTTTTGAATTCACGCCCCTCCAACAGTCTCTTGGCTACGCCCCCCGTGATGCGGTGATGGCGCCCCCTGGCAAGCCAGGGCCTGTCGGAAGCTCTACAAAAGAGGCTGGGTCCCCTTCGTTCAATGTCAGATTTTGTGCAGGCGGACAACGCTAAACTCAACATTCATGGCGGTCTTGTTACCATCCCTTCCGTGTCCCTAGTTGACGATGTCGCCTTTGCAGCCCAAATTAAGCGTTTCTATTCGAGAGCTATTTTCGTAAAAATTATTGGTAGAAGGTTATCGATTTCAGGCATTCAAAACTGGTGCGAAACCCAGTGGGGTAGCAGACTGATTATTCGATTCCTTGAAAAGGGATTTTTCTTTGTGTTATTTCGGAGCGCCTCCCAAAAAGACGACACCATGGATAGGAAAGATTTTCTTCTTTCCAACTCTAGTTTGGTGATTCACGAGTGGGAGACTCATTTTGACTACAACAGAGTAGATTCTGAAGGATTTCAAGTTTGGGTTAGGCTCTACTCTCTACCTTGTGAGTTTTGGTCGGCTCCAATCCTCACTAAAATCTGCTCAAGCCTGGGTCGCGTCATTCGCATTGACCCTGTCTCTCTGAAAGGTACCCTCTCCTCTTTTGCTAGAATCTACATTGTTATTAAACCTTCTCAAAAGCGTCAAGAAGTCATTCATATTACCACTCCCTCCAGGATTTGGGAGCAAAAAGTGGAGTACGAAGGCATTTCCAACATTTGCTTTAAGTGTAAAAAGCCCGGACACATTCGCAAATACTGTAAAAATCCTCACTTTAATAACGTCCTGCATTGGCAGAAACTATCCCCCCTTCGTCCTCCCCCATTCATTCTTCCCCCCCACACTCCCCACGCCAGGATTCCCAATCCCCCCTGCCTGTTCCTGAACCCCTTTCCCTGGACCCTGATACTTTCTCTCTTGTTAAAGAAACGGCTGCCGTTGTAAAGGACTCCACTAGAATTCTGTCCCTTTTCCACTAAGGCATATCCATCGGCATGGGAGGTAATCCCTCCTCTTTAGAAAAATGGATTATTGATAAAGATGATCTTCTTCAGTTTAATGATGGCGACCATACGGATTCTCAGGAGGATACCATCGAGAATCATTCTTCCAATAATTTGTTGCTTGGTCTGCTTCTCCCTACTCCACCCTTACTCAATATGGATCTAGGTCCAAAAAGCATTCTTGGTCGACCCAACAAAAGTAAACTCTCTCTTAACAAGGTTGCCGCTGGGAAGCAACTTCAACTACATTCCTTCTTCCCATCTACAAGTAGGAGAGGCGAGTCCTCTCTGAAACACAAATGATCCTATTTTCATGGAATGTTAGGGGCCTCAACGCCCCTAACAAGCAGTGTCTGTTAAGACGATATGCCACGGATGCAGCAGTTGATATTTGTCTGATTCAGGAAACCAAAATGTCGGAAGAAGGATGCTTAAATGGATGGTTCCGTAAATGGAAAGGTTAGAATGACTACTTCTCTAACTCTCTTGGTGCTTTGGGTGGTCTTGGTATTTTGTGGAAAACTAGTTGTTGTGTTGTAGAGCCCATCCTCGTGGAAATGAATTTTATTTGGTGCAAAGTACAAATTAAACATTCTGATGATTTCTTTTTCGTCTCAATGTTTATGGCCCTTCTACTCTGACTAGAAAAAGAGTTCTCTGGAATACTCTTTGTCAGCTCCTTGATACCGCTGCAACTTCCAAGACAATCGTAGCCGGTGATTTTAATGCCACCCTTTCTGACCAAGATAAGTGTGGAGGTATCCAATGGCAGCCACGCTTTCAGGTAGATTTTACCTCCTTCGTTTCTTCCTCTCATTTAGTCGATGTGGAGCCTTGCAAGGGCTGGTTCACATGGAATAATAGGAGGCTTGGGTTTAGCTCCTTGGCTGTGCGTCTTGACAGATTCCTTGTTTCAAAACTCTGGTTGCAACACAACTTCCTCCTCAAAAGCTCTGTTCTTCCTTTCTTCGGCTCTGATAATTTTCCAATCTCTCTGGATTTAAACTTTGATCTGCCTCTGCGTCGTTCCCCTTTCAAATTTGAGAACATGTGGCTTCATGATTCCTCTCTTAAGCCTTTAGTCAATCTCTGGTGGGCTTCCTTCAATGTCAAAGGGACTTGGATGTTCCAACTCTCCAAAAAGCTTTCTCTGCTGAAAGACAAACTACAATGCTGGAATTATTCGAGTTTTAAAAACATCTTCCAAGAAAAACTTAGAGTCAAAAAGGATCTTCATACTCTAAATGAGTCCATTCTCACCCAAGGGATGTTTCAGGCTGATTTCTGAAAAGAAAAATCTCTCCTAAAGGATTTGGGCGCTCTCCTTCTGAAAGAGGAAACTTTTTGGCGTCAAAAATCTAGAGAAACTTGGCTTATTGATGGAGACAAAAATACCAAGTTCTTCTTTGCCTCTGTCAAAGCTAGGAGAAATTTCAACTACATTTCCTCTCTTAAGCTTGAAGATTCAACTCTTGCTTCTTCCCAAGTTCAAATCAAATTTGAAGTGGTGGCTTATTTTCAGAAGCTCTTGAATGACTTGGCCTCCACCCTTGGTGCACAGTCCCATTTCCTTCTTCAGACCCCTAATGCTGTTACGGTTGCTGACAACGACCTGCTTCTTTCTCCCTTCTCCTTGGAGGAGGTTTGGAAAATTGTTTTTTCGATGAAGCGTGATAAAGCGCCAGGTCCTGATGCCTTCCCAGCATCCTTCTTTCAGGATTTTTGGGAAGTCGTCAGATTTTCTGTTTGGAAAGCAGTTGAGGAATCTAGGATTTCGGGGAAGATTTTAGGTACTCTCAATCATACCCTCATCTACATGTTTCCCAAAAATTCCCCAGCTAAGACTATGGATGATTTCAGACCCATTTCTCTATGCAACACTACCTAAAAAATCATTTCCAAAGCTATCGCTAATAGATTAAGCCCTCTACTATCCAAATTGGTTGCCCATGAACAAAGTGGTTTCATTCCTGGCAGGTCTATCACCGATGGGACCATTATCTCACATGAATTGATCCACTCTCTTCATAATTCCTCTATAACAAGTATGATGCTGAAACTTGACTTCAATAAGGCCTATGATCGTGTCAATTGGAGGTTCCTCCTCAAATCTTTGCAAGCCATGGGTTTTTGTGAACATTTCTGCAAATGGATCTTTAACTGCATTGCTTCCCCACGTTTTTCTGTTTTAGTAAATGGTTTTGCGGAAGGCTTCTTTCAGAGTAGCAGAGGTTTAAGGTAGGGAGACCCTCTCTCCTCCTTCCTTTTCACTTTGGTAGCGGAAGCTCTTAGTCGAAGCATTAAATCAGCTATTCAGGATGGTTCTCTTAAAGGTCTACATATCACATCCAACCTTCCTCCACTCTCTCATCAACAATTCACAGACGACACCTTTCTTTTTTGTCAAGGGACCATTCCGGAAGCTAAATGAATTTCTTCCATTCTGGACTCTTATTCTCTTGTTGTAGGTCAGGTTTTAAACTTTCATAAATCAGTTATTTTCTTCTTCAACGTGGCTCCTAGACTTCAGTGCAGAATCAAAACCATTCTCGGCTTCTTTATGGGAAACCTTCCACATAATTATTTGGGCATTCCATTATTCCACGGCAATGGTAGGGTGCACCTTTGGAACGGGTTCTTGAACTCTCTTTCCACAAAACTCCTTTCTTGGAAAGGAAAATGGCTTTCTCTGGCCGGCCGCGCTCTTCTTATCAATTCGGTGCTTCTGTCAATTCCAATTTACATGTTATCAATTTTATAGATCCTAAAATCTGTTCTGCTCAAAATTGAAAAAGTGGTGCACACCTTTTTATGGCAAGGTCATAATAGTGAGCGCAAATTTCATCTTGCTAATTGGGAACTGGTCAAGCTTCCAAAGCGTTTAGGCGACATGGGTATTATGGATCTCGCTCTTTAAAATACTGCCCTTAGGGCTAAATTGGTGTGGAACTTCATTTCTAACGCTAATAGATTAGCCTTTCAAATTCTCTCTCACAAGTATCTTGATGGAAATCACCACGATCTTTTATTATCCAGTTCTGAGCTACCGAGAGGTTCACATATCTGGAATTTTCTATATAACTCCAAATCCCTTATTGCAGAGATGGTCTCTTGGAAAATAAACAACGGTTTGCTTGCTTCTTTCTGGGATGAAAGTTGGAATGGCTTTCCTCCCCTTAATCTTTCCACTACCCTCAACGGTGTAATGAATTCTTCTAAACATGCCTAGGGTTCTTTGGTCTCTAATTATGGCCGTCAACACCCTGACGGCTCACCTTCTTGGATCTAGAAGGATGTCTCTTCTTTAGGAGCCTCTGTTAAAGATTCCACCCTCCTTATGGACTCAATTCAGGACAGAAATGCCCGATATCTCAGTAAAGACGACATTTTACTTTGGCTTGGGGATGCCTCTGGTTCCTATTCGATAAAAGCTAGCTATAATACACTTATTTCACATTCAGGAAAGGGGACTTCTTGCTCCCTTGGTTGCTAGCATCCTAGCATTACTCTGAAAGTTACTTATTTCGGCTGGTTAGTTTTGAATAAGAAGGTTCTTACTCAAGCCAAAAGGTGCTCTTGGGGCTTTTTTGGTCCCTCCAAGTGTCTTCTGTGCGGTGCTGCTGAGGAAGATTTGGATCACCTCTTTTTGTTCTGCCCCTTTGTTTCCTATTGTTGGGACTGGCTTCTCAACAAATTAAGTCTTGCCTGGGTCCCTTGTAAAAGCATTGTTGCGAATTTTTCCTCTTGGCCGTCTTTTAATGCCAAGAGTTTGTTCAGCTCTATTTGGCACGTTAGCCCTTACTTTTTTCTCTGGCATATCTGGTGGGAACGTAATCTCCGTCTTTTGAGGGAGCAAGCTGTTGATCTTCCAACCTTTCTCAACAAGCTCGAAGTGGTCATTTCAGAGTGTGTTAACGCTAACTGTCTCTCCTTTTCCTCCTTCTCTTACAAGGATTTCTCAATTTTACATTCCTGGCCCCTCATCAAGCTCCCCAGACCAGGATCAATTGTAAAAAAAGGGCTCTCACAACTTGAAAAATTCATTCAAAGAAAAAAAACCAGATGGCGTCCTCCCCCGCAAGGTCAATGGAAACTGAATTTCGATGGGGCATCTAGAAGTAATCCAGGTAAATCTAGCACCGGCTGCATTCTCAGAGATGATCGCGGTAGTCTCATCAGAGCAGGCTCCTTCCCTCTCAAAGAGGGCACATGTAACTCTGTTAAAGCCCATGCTTTACTGGAAGGGATCAAGATGGCTGCTCTGCTTGGTAGTCCAAATCTCTTAATTGAAGGGGACTCCCAAATAATAATTTTCACGGTTTCCTGAGGTGTCTCCCCCTCTTAGAAACTTAATCTTTTCATTCCTCAGATTCTTTATTGGTTGGACAAAATTCAATCTTGAAGCATCTCTCACAACTTTCGAGAAGTTAATTGAGCGGCGGACTTCCTTGCTAACTTCGCCATTGATCATTCTTCAGTCAACATCTCTTCCAGCTTGGCTCATGATTTGTATGGACTACCAATCCTCCTTTCCCACGATCGAATTGGCTCGTCTGAGTAGCCTGGCGGAGTCTCTCTCGCATGTGCCTGTCCTCTTGGTGCGAACTATCCTTTCCCGCAAGCAATTTCTCTCACACGACCCATGTCTTCTCAAATAGGCTCACCTATTCCTTGCCTCCTTCATTTCTCCTCAGGGACAGCTCCCCTTCTTTTCACTCAATTTCTGTTCTATTTATGCAGTTTGCCCCATTTTCGGCGTCATCTTTTGACTGGTCTCTGCTGTGTGACATCTTCTATGCCCTCATGTCTTTCGTCAAATTTCCTTTTGTGGTGCTTCGTGGTCAATTTCAGGAATTGGCTGATGCCTCTGCTATCGATAGGCGTCATCTTGCTATGGTTTTCAAATTCTCCTCGCAGGAGGAAGCTGAAGCTATTGAAGTGATTCTAGGAGACTCCTTTTGTTTTCGTGCTTGTCGCCCTCACACTGACTCCTACATAGCCTTTGCATTTGTCTCCTTCTGCCTTCTTCTTCACTCAGATTCTATTGATGTTGAACGGGTTGCCATTGACCAAATTTATGTTGTTTATCGTGTCAGCCTACATGACCAACTGGTCGACTTCTCTCCTCTGGATCCCCTCCTGTGGGTGGAAGAAGTAGATGAACTTGCTCTCGGCTCTGGTCGCGACATTCGGTGGCTTTGCGGCCAATACCGATCTAGTGTCATTCACTCAAAATTTCCACCCCTCTCTGGATCAATGCTTCCTCCCGGTGATAGACGTTGATGCGGCTCTCTTCCCAGTGCACTCCGCGGTTGATCACTTGAATGTGCTTAAAGACAGAGCCAGTTCTGCCTTCCAGCTTCTGCTTCAAGCGGCCAACACGTGGGCTAGCTCCTCAGTGGGTTAATTAGTTGGTGTTTCTACAGTCCTTCGGGTTCAGTTGCAGGCTCACTCTGGTTCAGCGTTCTTTTTCCAATCTTTACTTCCTCTTCCTCCTCCCCCTCTTCGCCTTTCTCCTTTTCTTCTACCCATCGTCTCCTCTCATTTCTTCTTCTTGTTGGGTTGGGGCCCCTACCCCACCAGTTCATAGCTCCGGTCAAAAGCGTTTATCAATAAAAAAAAAAAACTATCCCACACTATAATGAACTCATAGACCTTATGAAGAACAAATTAAGTTTTTTCTACAAGAAAATTACTTCCTTCTAAGCCCAAACTAGTTTCAACACAGTCACACAAGAGTTTAGAAACTTAGGAAATAGGATCTACCTTTCCCATGTCTTGATTCCTTCCTCTCACACTTGTTATCACTTAAAACACTTCTCAAAATATCTTGTCGTAGATTCTTGATATGTTTCTTTAGCATCATTCAAAGAACTCTGTTACAAACCCTTGGAACAGGGCATCAAGGTTCTAATAAAAAAATGATTTCTTAATTAGTCACACGTGTAATGAATTTACACTCACCTCTTAATGCCTCCACTTATTTCTTAAACCTAATACAATCTTCACGTGTTTCAAAACATACAAATCCTTTACATTACCCTAAATTCTTCAATTCCTTGTTATGACTGTCCACATAGGCTTAAACACACAATTTTCCAAACTTCCATTAAGCCTTCTTTTCACAATGAAGGTCTATCAATTATGAGAATGGCATTTAGATAATATTGCCAATAATTTAAGAATGATTAAAGATATAAATAAAACATTAAATGTGAAGAAACTCAATCATGTAACAATAGTCCTAAAATACCTTTGTCCTGTCATTTTGTCAATCCCATAAGCTTGCTAGCCTCGTTTACTAATATTTTCACCTTTTAACTTCCACAATGTATCTCTTTCAAGTTATACCTTAATCCTTGAACCAATATTCAAGCATACTAGACTCTAAAAACACCATACTCTTAAATTTATGTAAGATAAATGAACAATGAAACACATTTTTACAAAAAGAGGTATGTTACAACACATTTCATGGATTGCATACCTCTAGAGCCTCTCCTTGGATATTTTACACCTTGAATCTCCTCTTCAACTCATCCAAAACCCTTCCTCACTGTTTCCCATTTGAATTTTCTTCTTTTTAACATGACAAAAGGTGGTTACCAAAACTAACCATAGGGTGACCAAGTATGTTTTAAGCTAACCACAAGTTATGACATCTTTCACAAGGGTTGAACACCTTATTTTATTTCACAGGGTCTTAAAATGACCTTTTACAATAATAATAACCTTTGCATTGTACAATAGACCCTTTTTCATGTACTTAGAAATTCAAATTTCCAAAACTTCATTTTGGAGGGAAATACATTAGGAGCTAAAAGTTACTCATGGGGGCTTCAAGAGAACTATAGATCGCCCTAAAAACACCTAACAATCCCACTAGTGCCTCACACGAACCAAAAATGAGAATGAAAACCAAAATTAACTATGCACAAGATGATGCTCCGACATCACTGATGATGCACTCTTGTTTTACAATTCATACTTGACTATCGAGGGTGCAATTCCTAAATGAACCTCATGTCACACACATCCATTGGGGGGTAATGCGGCTCCCCTTATTTGCATATCTTGCATATCATAGCACACCATTACATTCACACGTCGTCTACCTATCTTGGTTGTTTTTACTCTTGTTAGCTTAGACTACTTACATGTTGCACTTTATTTCCTATGCTAATTGGATACTTCACGTGTAGATATATGTTGTTATACACGCATGCATGTTTATGTGGTATATTAAGGTGAATGCAAGACCTTAACATATTCTTATGCGATGCATGATGCTCAACACCGCTCTTTACCAGCTATGCTGAGGCTCTTAGGGGCATCTACCTTTGCTACTGTCCTACTCCATAGTCATAGGTCCTATTGTTATAGTATTTACTACTTCTTGTTACTGTCAATTTACTCTTCATTGATTTATACATGCTTTGACGTACTACTTATATTTCTAACATGTTAACAGGTGCCTCATGTGTAACATTTGCCTTGTAGGACTTTATATAACCATGGTTATCTATCACTTCTTTTTCACTATTGTTTGCCACTATTTGCGGGTTATGCCCTATGTATTGTTTGATCATTGTTTGCTTATGGACATTTCGGCCCTAATTTTCTTGTGACACTATGAGTGATGTCTCATGTATGCAACCCACTTTTCACAGTCCCTCTTGTCTTTGGACTTACTTGTTACATTGTATTTTATTGTGTATTAGCTCTTTTAAACTAACACTTGTTTGCGAGTCTATCTTGTTTGCATGTGCCTTGGTTTCTACCATGGACATCCCCTACCCCCTGTAGGTATCCAATCCACAATATCCATACTAGTTTTAGGTCCTCTTATTTGGGCTACATTTGTCACATGCACCCCAAACGAGGGGGGCAACTATTGGATGAATAATTCACCCTTCCAACAAGACAAAACTCCAAAACATAACAACATAGTACAAAACTGAAAAAGGTACATAGTTACAAAGTGGTCCAAAAATAAACTTGGATCACAAACACAAAGCAGACATTAGCACCTGGTATTAGACATGAATAGTGGGTGCTTGTTTCATGGGGGTAAAAATAGACAGTTTCTTAGTTCAACATAGTTTCTAGCAAGTTACATTACCTACGGTATCAGGCAATTGGATTTAGTTACAGAATTTAGTCATTCGGTTGCAATTCAGTTACAATTCAATTACAAATTCGGTTAAAATTAGGATGTGTCAATCTGCAGTGGCACTTATCATTTGAGAAGCATCATGGAAGGAGAGAAAAACAAACCTCTCTCCCTAGCACTCTTCTCTTGGTGTGAGATCTCCCAAAAAACTTATCTTTGGCATGAGATGACCCAAAAAAAACCTTCGCGTGAGGTTGCCCAAAAACCTCACTCTTGGCACGAGATCACCCAAAAACCTCATCCTTGGCGGTTAGATGCTCAAATCCACAACATCTCCAAAGAAAATAAGACAATTTTCTATCTTATACTCTCTCATACAACATGTGCACTCTTTCCTTAGCCACTACTTTCTACCACTTTTACATACACATACATACGTTACTCTGATTTTTCATACACGGGACTTTGACTATTCTCTTGCTCTTATTTTACAGGCCCGTGCTTACAAGCAACAAGAAGCATCTCACATCAATAAGAGAAAGTTCAAACAACATGCTATTACGCATATGATTTACCCCTAAGGTCTACCTCCCTTTCCTAGCTGCCACGCTTCACATTGCAATCACTTCATGCTTCACATGACTACGTGTTCACTCGACACACTATCAACAACACTCCTCTTTGGTTTATATTATATGCTTCTTCTATCTACTTTATGATATTGATTATTCACTCAAAAACATAAAGAGAGGGCAAATGTAGACACAAAATCTATGCACTTAGGTACATTTATAGGTCATAAAGCATACTAGTGTATACATGATTGCTAAGCAAGAAAATTAGTGGTTGAAAACTCCTTTTGTCCTTTTGGTTACTTAATCTCTTGCACTTTATTGGCCTTACACATCTTACAATTCTACCGACACTTGAATGATTTACTTTTTAATGGCCTCAGACACTAGTGCCTAGTTAGGACAAAAATGCATTGGCGCTCCTGTCCCTCTTAGGCGCTTCTGCCCCTCTCTTTCTTCTTTTAACTCTTTTGGGTCCTTTTCGCTTCTTTGTCACCTTTTAATAATTTGGTTCAACCTTTTGGTTGTCAATTACGAAATTCAAACAAGGGAATCATACACACACACACACTTAGTTACTTCTTCTAAATAAAGGGACAAACACTATAAACATTATCTATCGCCACCTAAGTTTGCACAAAGGAACAAGAGCACTACAAAGCATACATCTAGCACATTCATACAAGGGACAAGGGTTGCATTGATTTGCATACACTACATAGGAGGGGAGTTCATTCTATTCCATCACACACATTTTGCATATTTGGGACAATCTAGATCTAGTTTGTTATCATCGTGCAACTTGCACAAGGGCAACTTAGGGCACGAGACACACACATATAAAGAACTACATGGAGTATGAGATGTAGTGCAATGATCGGTTGTAATTTCACTCTTTAGGTGACCATCGGGGTCAATTCGAATCCACATTCTACATCTTTTTTATTATATTTTATGTGGTTTGTGGGTCTGTGTAGGTAGTCATTTGTTTTGTAGGTCACATGTGTGATTGTAACCCTAACAATGAAACCAAAGTGACAAAGGGTGAATAACAATGAAGATATTCTAACCCAAAAAATACTAGATTCCGAGCATTTGAGTAAACACAGGTGCCCAGATCAATCAGTGCATGGGGTGCTCCTGTCCTCCTGTGGATGCTTCTGTCTGGTACATTCCTGAGGTTCTAAACCCTCATCAAGCCTTTGCGACACTGTCTCCATCTTGTTCCAACAAATACATTGTTCCGATCATTCCCAGGTTACAAAAAAACAACTAAGTCATTATCTCCCTCTCATTTTCTTAGGGTTGTACATTGTTGAATGTTTAGTCTTCGTATAATACTATACTTAATTACCTGAATATCATTTGTTACAGTAGTTACTCTGAAATAAGGTTTAATTTAATTTAGGTTAAATTAGTTTCCATATTTTTGTTCTCATTACTTCTTTAAAAATAATAATTATGATTTGTGACAAAATGGTTAGGTCCAAGTGTGTGTAACTTTGACATGACCTAAAACACACACTAGCCCTCACTAAGGAAGTGAGGTGTTCACAATTGAGATATTTATCCCATAATAGGTTTTCTAACCATGATCCTTCTATAGATTCTAGGTCACACACAGTCCCGCACTATAGGAGGAGAATAGTATAACTCAATAAACCTTTCACGAGGTCCCATACACCTCCTACCAAGGTGGTTTGTAGAAAAATTAAGTAGGTTCGAACATGATTTATCCTTCTCTTAAATAGGTAAGACAGAGATGCATAACTCAACATAAGAGTGAGCCTATGAAATGACACAATGTTCCCCCATGTTACGACGACCAAGAACCCCTCCACTAAACAAGATGCTCTATTGGGACCACAATTTCCATGAAGATCAATACTAGCCAGGGTATAAGACCCTCACTCAATTCTATCACATGAACCAGGGTTGTTAAATAGATCACTTATAACACAACTATGATTCCTATGGAAGTCCTTCCACTTTTAAAAAATTAAGCCTGGTTTAAGTAGTCTTTCACACATTACTCCTAGCCATCGAATGATATAATAAGGGAAAAAGAGCTCATGTATTAATATATGAACAAGGTTTCATTTGATCGACAAGTGTGGCCATATTGTACTCGGGATAATTCTAGGGAACATTACCACAAGGTACCAACAATAGAAGCTAACTCCCTACTTAGAACCAAACAACTACACTTCCTTCTTTCTTGAAGTGACATCATCTCACGCTAAAGTCTTAACATTATAAGAATTACCTCATTTGATCCCTTCCTATTGGGAATGACATAAAATGGCTTGAAAATCTGACATTAGTTTCTGTGTGATAACAAGCACAACCTAATAATTCCTTTCACATCATACGACTCGAGGTTTTTCTTTAATTCCTAAAGGGATGACCATTTACATTTCCGCGGGAGGGTTCCACCTTATTTTCACTTATTTCCAATACCATTAGAGTAGGATTACCATAATGCATTGTTATATATTTTCCTATGATAATCATAAGATTCCATCCTTTCATTACTTTTCAGTTCACTATAAATGAGCACGATACTACTTAGTCAACATGTTAACGAACTTAAATAAACACTTAATTTAGTTTCTAAAAGATATGAAATAAGAATGGTTTTGAATGATTATCATGATAATTATTGGATCTTTTACAAGGTAGGAAATTTTCGTGTGACCCACTTGCTTGTGTCTCTTTTGGTTAACTAATTTATTTTACACCCTAGTTAACAAGGAATCTCATTTCACACATCCTAATTAAGCATAACCCTCCCTATGTGTGATAAAAGTAAACTCCCTTGAAATGGAGCATAACTCATATACGTATGACTATTTGTCACTGCATTCACTAATCAGATACTTAGGTTAATTTATTTAATTATACAAAGATTCAACTTTGTACTATGCATTACATACAATCGTCAATGTTAGGCATTATTACATGAACTAACAATGGTTATATTAAAGTTTAGTTTCAAGCTTATAGTTTATTTTTCTACTTTGCAAAATCATCTTTACACACACACATCATTATATCAAAAAATATTCTTCCTTCACAATATTATGTCATTATCTTTATTTCCTTTATTCAAGTTATCAGGATATTTTCTTATGAACATGTTGACAACTTTTTCCTTCCATGTCTTTCTATAGTTTATTTGGAAAACATATTTCTAATCATACAAGAATATCAGTCAATTATTTTATGATTACCATACCATCATCATTTACTCGCAACATGAAAAGTAGTTCTCACTTGAATTCATATAACAATGATAATTCCATTAATGATTACCTAGGTGAGGCTCCAATTTCAATTGTAATTACATACATTTCAATATACACATGTTATTGTAAAACAACAAAATAACACTATTAAATCCTTTTGTCTAGAGTACCTACAACCAAAAGCACGGTGAGCCTAAACAACTAGTATGATAATATCTTATGATCTAACACATTTCATGATTGCATATTTTCCATTTCCAACACTATCAAAACTATTTACATGTAGTTAGAGAGTGCAAGAAATACATATTCAGTTCAATTACATATTCAAA
This sequence comes from Taxus chinensis, assembly GCA_019776745.2. Taxonomy (NCBI): domain Eukaryota; kingdom Viridiplantae; phylum Streptophyta; class Pinopsida; order Cupressales; family Taxaceae; genus Taxus; species Taxus chinensis. Next base: position 984,720,132 of record CM034146.1, read on the forward strand.
TTTAGAGAGAGAAGGGAGAGAAAACACAATATTTTCCAAAAGTAAAATTCTTTAAGCAAGTGATTAAAATAGGTTCCACACACTTGTATTTCGTTTTCTAGTTATTATTGTAAGTTTACAAAAGTGAACAATTTAGTCAGAGTGGCTACGAAACTAAGTTCAAAAACCAATTTCTAGGAATCAGACACACATTCTACTAGTTCCCATCCACTCCTCCATATACAAAGAATCCCCTAAATTCAATGGAACTCGTTTCTAACAAATGGGATTCAATCTACGCCTACCTTTTTAAAGTTGATTATCATAAATGTACTAGTTCATTCTTCTTGCAACACGACAAGTGGCCTACAAAACCCACTTGTAAAGCTAGTTCCCAAAGTGGTTTTCTCAAAACTAAAGGTTGGTCATGATTATCATGGTGACACTCTAGAGGTATTTGATGGTAGGAATATGTTTCCCAACATGGATCCCTAAATCGTGAGCCAAAACCAAAATAAATTTCCAACTTTTAGTAGATGTCCCAAGCTACGAAATCAGCTAACTAGGCTCCTAAACACGTGTCATTACTAGATAAAATGATCATCCAAAGTTGTTTTAAAGTTTTATGCGACATTCCATGTCACTATGGAACATGGTGAAACCTTGACTTCTCCACTAAAAGAGTTAGAGAGGCATTTTGCATGTCATTTAAAAACATCTTTATTAACTTCACAAGGTGCTAGAAGGAGGAGTGTTTGAATGAAACCCAATGTTCAACTCATAATTGAAGGCTACATTTTCAAAGTTTACTTGCGTAAGTTTGTATTTTGTCTTGAGTCATGATTCGTGAGCAAGGTTAACAATCAACAACGGTCATTTCAGGTTGTACAAAATTAAGGTAAATTTTAATGCTTTGAGCAACAAAAGTCATTTTATTTAATCAAAACATACTCATCATTTGGTTTTAATTTCAATACAATTAAGAAGGGAAAACTATCAACGCGAAAAAATGTAAGAAGAGAGAGAAAACCATGCATGTAGCTATGACAGGCCGAGGTAGAAAGAGAGAGGAGTAGGTTGATTCATTGTGTATGGAGGCATTCTATGAAGAACCAATCTACTTGAGCATCCCTTCTTTCACTAACAAACTATTGGAAGGCGCAAAGGTGAATGGGGCAATTTTCCTTACCCACAACAAAACCTCATTAATCTCCTAGAAGTTTCCAAGTCCGCTTGGTGAGTTCCACTATTAGCTCGGTGAGCTCAATAACCCAGCTCATTCCCACATCAACATTGAGGCCATATTTTCCACACATGGTGATTTATTATTTTCTAACTAAAACATGGCACATATTTGTGCCAATTCACATGTCAATATTTCAAATGCGCAACACCCCAACACATACTAGCTACACCATGAAGCCACAAAAAAAAGTGCATATAAAATTGCAAGATCCCAAACATAAATGTATTTGCCAACCAGACATGACACCCATTTAAAATGGTTGGGTCAAATACCATCTCATCTAAGCTTGAGCACAAAGAGGGGGAGTTTACATCCTATGTAGAAGACAAAAAACCTGCACTATTTTTTTACATAAAAAAATTAAATTTGCTCCTTTTAGAATACAATAAGTTTAAAACACCGAACCTTGGTATAGTGCACGCCAATGGTTGTGGAATTTGGATTTAACTTTTCTAGGCACTTTTGCTTGAAAGTTCCAAGGCCTTTCAAACAAACCCATTTTGTGTATATCTTGTAACTAACTATCAATGAGAGTAAACTTTTTTTTGTAGCATTTTGTCAAATGGGTCACATGGTTCCACATTTTACATCCTCCAACAAAGTGCATGCACATCTATTAGGATACTTAAAACTGCAACATATGACAAAAATATCCTATTTTCAATGCTTTGATGGATGTCCATACCATGTTCCAAAACGATTTAATAAAAACTCAATTATTAATTAAATCTTATTCCAGAGTAACTACTGTAGTGTATGATATTCAAATGTTAAGATATAGTAAAGGCACAAGCAATAAAACATGTAAAATACCCCAAGTAAGATGAAAAGGTAAGAGGACTTAAGTGATTTCCAAATGGACAGGAAGTGATATGGGCAGGTGCGACAACTGAACAAACTGTAAACAAGGTCGTCGCTGGTCACTGTAAACTTTGGAATCTACGAACAATGCCAGACATGGGTGCCCACTAAAGGACTAGAGACTGAAATTGGGTGCCTGTGACTGTGCAGGAGCTCAGAATCTGATTATGTTGTGTTACTAGGGTTTCTCTATTGTCCCTTGTTGATTGCTTGATATTTACACTGAGATCACCGATGATACCTGTAACTTGCAAAAGAGAAGTTCACCTACGCAAGTCCACAAACCACATCAAACCTAAAAAGGAAAATGTAAAAAGGGGAGTTTGACTGACTCCGACGGTCACCCGAAGAGTGAACTTACGGTCGAGCGTTGCACTACATCTCAGACTCCGTGTAGTTCTTGTGTGTGTGTGTATAAATTGTGCCCTAGGACGCCCATGTGCAAGATGCACTAGATAACAAGATAGACTTGCTCAATGATGCAAACGTGTGGATGGAATAGAATAAACTTCCCCTTTCTATGTTGTGTATGTGGAGTATGCAACCCTTCTCGTTTGAATGGATGCTAGATGGATGCCTTGAAGTGAATTTGGTGCCTTTTGAATGCAAGCTTAAGTGATGATAGTAATGCTTATTGCTTGGTCCCTTATTTTAAAATCATAACTTTGTATTTATATGATTCCCTTATTTGAATTTCAAAATTGACAACTGAAAGGCCGACCTAAGGTAATGAAATGTAATTAAGAAGTGAAAGGGGCCCAAAAGGGGTAGGAAAAAGATAAAGAGGGACATGAGTGCCCAAGAGGACAGGAGTGGCTGATGATACTGTTTGAACTGGGTGCTAGTGTCTGAAGCCATAGAAAGATAAAATAGTCAAATGCTGACAAGAGTAACATTTGTATGAAGCCAATAAAAATGCAAATGACAAAAAACATGCTAATGGGAGTTGCCAATTACTAGTTTTCTTGCTTCGGAATCATGTAAATGCTAGCATGCTTTTAGGACCTAGAAATGTACCCAAGTATGTGATTTTGTGTCTACACAAAGCTCCCATTTTTTCACAAACATGTAGGATGCTTGCAAAGGTTGTGGAATTTAGCTTTACATCCGTCATGCATTTGCTTGAAAGTTTCTAAAGCTTCTTCAACGAACCCCTTTTGTGCAAACATTGCAATCATTGTTGTCCACGAGAGCACATGTCTTTGAAACATTTTGCCAAACCACTCATGTACCTCCAAAAATAAGAAAAAAACTTGTCACACAAATCCTAAATGCCAAACGAGCAAACCAAGTGTCAAATGACCCTTTGCCCACCACTTGGATACCTAAGCTACCTCCAAAGTGTTTTTCAAACCACCATTGTAGACTTGCGTGCCCAGATAAAAATGAAATTTGTGCCATAATAAGATGAGTTAGGTTCCCAACTCCAGTCTGGCGCAAGTATGGAGAGCATTAACCAAGATTAGGGGGAAAATTTGGTTAACACCTAACAAAGCTTCATCATTCCATCCACTTACCTACATGAATTCCTCAGTTGTCACTCCATCGAAACCACTTCATTTATGTTATTATTACTATTATTTAATTTGTTTCCTTCTTTATTATGAACATACAGGTACAAGATTGTATTGTTTTATTTTATTTATTTTAATTTAATTTTATTATTCCCATTTTACTTATTTTATATTTTAATATTTTAAATATTATGGTTATTTTAATTACTATATGTAACTTGTTTATCGCCAAAAAAACTATCGTTACTTAGCGCATGTTATTCATTTCGAAATAGATTGCTCGACAATATTCTAACACGTCATGAACATGAGCATTTGCATTAGCGGCTAAATGAGGGTTCCTCAACTCAAACTCACGACAATGCTTCAAAGTAATTTTAAATTTTGGTACGACACGATGCTTCGTGAAACGGGGTCCACACTCTCAATGATCATTTGCGATCACGCGTGACATTACACATTTAGGTTCATATCACCTATTTTTTGTAGTGTATAGTTTTAGATCTTTCCAAAAGTCACATGTAATAAGCTAAGTGCCTCTATACATCCGCTTTGAGCTTTTAGTTGCATGTTAGGTTGATTGGTATATGCTATATTCTTTCTATCCGATATGAGTTGGAAATTTGAGTTATTATTTATGTTGTAACATCTTTGTAAGATTTGTAATCAACTTTAATCTAATCTAAACCTAATTAAATTGACCCAAAATTTAATTATGGGTTAAACACTAACCAAAAGAGATTCAAAACTTGAAAAAACATGGTTAGAGGTTAAAAGGAACCAACAGGGCAAATGAGCCAATCTCATGGGAAAATTACCATATTTGTGTGACGTGAAAAATGGTCAATGCCCCACAAAAGTGATCAAATCTCCACAAAATGCCTTAAATAAAGGGGAACAAAGAAAACCACGAGGAAGGGAAAAAATAACAAATAACATAGAAAAACAGATTCGATAGGAGGGAGTTGACACAAGGAGATAACAAAAAAAGGATAAGTCGAAGAGCAACAATACAAAAAGAACAAACCAAATAATGACGACGTAGAAGAAAAAGTCTAAGAGCGACAACAAAAAGAGACACACTAATAAGAACCAAACTTGGACCCGTAATCAATAAATATATAAAATCCACAAGCCTCAAATTAATTAAAGAGTACCGTAGCAAAGTTAGGCATGTACACGATACTTGCATTCATATCCAAAATTTCAATTTCTCAGTGTATGTCAAAACAAAATTTGTTGATAATTCAACTCTTTCCCATAATTGTAAATTCAAATTTTTTATGTACAATTTTTTGAAGTTTCTTCACATAAATACAAATTAGTTATATATTTTTACAAATTATTAAAAAAATTACACGGTTTACAATTTTTTCAGCGTGTACTTACTTAATTGTCTAGGGCTGCCTGTCCTTTAACCGGTCAAAATCGCAAACACGGCCTACAGACCGTCAATTTCCATTGTTGCTTGCAGTCTAAGTCATCTCTATTACACATTGGAATCCCTATTCTAAACATTTATCAAGCGCGAAAAAATAAAAACGAAGCAGCTAACAAGCACCTGCTTCCAAAGTTGCAAACGATATATATATATTTAGACTTGTTTTACTACCCAGACTTCACTTTTGCTTCGAGAGCTGCTTTACTTGAGGGAACAACTCAGAATCTATGAGCCCAAGGACGGCGGCTTAACAGCAACTCATTTCTCGTTTTTATTATTCAACCTGAGCGGATCGCTGGGTCAAAATGGGAAGCATTGGAACCGGGGTACGTATGTTCTTGTGAATTAAAATTTCGTCACTGCAACAAATTTACTGCACATTTTCCCTATAAATGTAAATAAGAACTCGACGTTTCGCACCATTTGAATCTTCTGCTGCGATCTCTAGAAGAAGGGAAACTAGGTTTTATGCGCTAGTGAAATATTCATTATTAGGTGAAAACCCTTTTCTTCTTACTTTAAATCGGTTATCATGTATTTTATTTTTGTACTAGATTCTTGTGAATATGTAGTTTTTTTTGGCAGGCACATTGGGGGCGATCGCGTGTTAGTTAAGACAATAGAGGTTTTTGGCCGCTTAGAATTAGGGTTTTGATATTGGCAGTTAGGGCAAGAATTTTCAGGTTATGTATGCATGGTGGAACCGGTTATCCTTGTCACCGTCGAAGCGTAATTCTTTTTTTAAAATGTAGTTTGAAACCATCGTGTATTTGTCTGTTTTGTTTTTCATTCTTTCGGCTTCAAAATTAGGGTTTTAATCCCATAAAACGCAAAATCATTCACTTGAAATTCCAGACCCGATCATGACTTTTAATTTTGAAACAACAGCTTGTGACGTTCTTACCGCGTGAATATTTTTGACAGCCTGCACCTTTTTATATAAGATAAATGAATTTTAAAGTTTGGTTGGCCGAAGTGGAATCCAGGACCTATTGGAAGGTGCTTACTCATTTAGATGATTGTTTCTGCAACTGTTATCTCTAAATCTTATAACTCCGCTGATTTTTCTGTGATTGTTATCTCTAAAACTTAGAACTGCTCATATCTATACAAAATTTTAGCACTGCTAGGTGACTATAACATTACAAAGTCTTTGTCAAGATGGTCTTTTTTTCATCTTCAAGCTTCTCTCTCAGGCCAACTTTATATCTTCGAGTCCTTTTGTCAAGCAAAGATTCCGAATGAATTCTTCTTCCTCATTACTAATTTTTCATCAAAACCATTGAATCCATCTTGTTCAACTGTTAGTATAAATTTATTTTTGGTTATTTGCAACACTTCGTTTTTAAGCTATCATGTCTGAGCCTAGCCTGACAGTTGCCCTGTCTTATCTTCAGCAGAGAGAACTTTATTTCTTGATATTTCCTTTTCCAGCAGCCCACAGCCTGCATCCATCTCTAATGTTAATTATTACTTGCCGAACAATCATTCTATTTACATTTTCTCTCGAGCAATGCGCCGTTTCAATTACGTTGTGAGCCACTTTTTGGTATCTATTTTTGATCTTCATCCTTCTTTTGGTTTGACGCCATTCTAATTATGTTGCGAGCCACTTGCTGGTAAACTATTGTTGATCTCCATCCTTACATTGGTCTGAGCATCGAGCTTCAGCAAAAGTGATTGGTTTTAATTGATAGCCAACTGCAGTTGGCATCTCATACTGTGCATTGATATGACATTCTTCTTCATCCGCCTTGGTTTCCTTGAAAAATTTCTCAATCATATGAACAAGGGATAGTTCAATATGACTAGAATTCTGTTTTATCTCTTTAAAACTTCATGATCATTCGTTAGTTACTGTTTGATTTTCATCTCTCAATTGAGGCAATCAAGCCACTTTCTCTGACAACAGCTATAGTACCCGTAGCTCTGCTGCAAAGTTGCAAGTTACCTTTTACTCAAGTTCCAGGAAATTTCTATCCTTTGGCTTCAGATTGCAACTATATTCCGAGTTCTTCCAGACATAGTAAATTTCCAGAGTTATGAACCAAGCAGTATATGTCAAACATTTACCAACCTCCAAACTTCTAAGGGAGCTAATTGTAGCAAAGAAAAAAGTCCCTATATCACTTTAAAAAGGGCATGTAAATAAAAATGCAGGAGAAGCTCCAAATTCCTACTTGTACTTGGCAGACGAATTTTTTTTGACTTGGCAAATACATTGCAATATTTGGCAACTTAAAAACACTAAAATTTCTCTAAAAACCATAAATTTAATATAAAATGCAGTTACAAAATGTATCAAATGAGTATTGGTGACTACTCACTGCGAATGTTGGCGAGTATAGCTGAGTATTCTTGGAAAATTCGCCAAAACTCGGGACTGGCAGACTCGTGACTCCGCGAGTATAAGTCAAAAGAACTTGCCCAGTTTAAATTTCAGTGATTACTCGCAGACTCGCCGAATACTTGCCGAGTATGTAAACTATGGTTTGATCCTTTACGGAAATTTTCTAGTGAACCACTACTCATGTAATATGGGTCAATGTAGATTGGCTTGAAACTACACTGTTGAATCTCAAAAAACCACCCCACATTTTCTTTGCCTTTTCAAAGGAGCTATAATTCCTAAATATTGGAGGAAAAAGAATGTCACTCCCTTTGAATTTAAAGAGGAGACAAGGAATATGATTGTGACCATAATACTTGACACAAGCCTTCCAAATTTTGAAGCAGCTGTATGCATGCATACACTGGAGCTTCGCAAGATCTTCCCTTACTGGCATGCTACAGTAGCACATATTGGTCTATGGCTATGGATTTGGCAATGAGATGTACTTTGCCAAAAGGAGCATGGTAAGTCAAAAATGCTGCACTGAATTGACCCTCTGGTATTTGATTAACTGGATATGAAGATACTAAAAAGCATGAAGTATGAACAAATCTCCCGGTGGCAAAAAACACAATAACCCCCAAAAATGACCTAGTGGCAAAAAAGGACCCCATAACGTTTAATTACCACTATAATTTAGAAAAATTAGGTTGAGTTGAAAAACTATAGTCTAAAATTCTAAACTAAGTGAAAAAAAACAAGGTCCAAAAATTTAAGAAAGGGGTTAATGTTGACCGAGTTAGGTGTTGAGTTTGCTCAATGAGCTGAGCTGACCCGTGGACAAACGAGTTGTTCATAGACTGTAACGGTCACTGACTCAGTAGGTTGGTCGGTGTGCACATGTTGGTGGGTATGTCGGCAAGCTACGACAGACGTGGGGCCCGGTGTAGAGGTCAGTGAGATAACGACTGGGATGTGCGGAGAATGGCTCGAGCTCGGGCGAGGTCAAGATAAGTTCCAAAGTCTAGGGTCGAAGGGTGCCAAGTCTGACTCGAAGATAGAGTTCAGGGGTTCTATGCGGTGAGCATTGGTCGAGTTCAGTGCGGAACAAGGTCGTGCATGGAAGTAAACGTGGAACAGGGATTGACAAGGCCAAGGATCGAGCCAGGGCTGATGCGGGAGGCCAAAATCAAGGCAAAGACGAGTGGGTTCGATTGCAAGCAGGGTTGCAACTTGGTGGAGCGAGCCAAGAGAGCTGGTGAAGCAAGCTCGGTGGGAAGTAACAGGGTTAGCTTGATGCAGAGTAGGCCGAGCTAGGTTAGTTTGAAGAGTAAGAGATCGGTTTTGGAGAGATGCTAGCGAGCTAGGAATGAATAGGAGCTCGATGGCGAGCTGGGGCAAGCCAGGTTGGAGGAGAGCTACAGGCCGAGTTGAGGCAGACTAGCTCGTCGAGTTGGAGAGAGAGCTCGGGGCAGAGCTCAAGGAACTCATCAAAAAAAGAAACCCTACACCAAACCTTAACTGCAGTTAACCATATTTAGCAGCGGAAAAACTAACCTGCACATACACCAAAGAACACCATAAAACAACAAACTCCACACAACAATGTTAACTAGAATAATACTTTTAGATTGCACAAAAAACAATATGGATTAAAACTTGGACTAAGAGTTGAAAATAACACGAAATCAAGAGTAATCAACAACGAAACCGAGTGACACGATTACTGAGATCCGAGCTCTAATGCCATGAAAGAGGGCATGAAGACCATCCATAATGCGTGCACATCGACGAAGTTGCACTCTTAACGAAAACATGAAGAACTCCAAGTAATTAGCAAAAAAACATCTCAAGGAACTTGTGCATACAAAAAAATTGGTCTTCTCATCCTCATAGATAAAAAAAGTACTTGTGTAACTCCCATGCTTGGACTTGTCATACCCCCAAAATAGGAGAAATGAGTTACAATGCAAGAATGACATGTAACTCTCATATGACAATGATACATATGACATATTCTATGACAGAATTTGTCATTCATCATATAACTCTTAATGATTCATCTAAAGATCTATGACTCACCTAAGTGAGATGACAAACCATGGGTGAGGGAAATTCACCTAATAAATAAATAAAGTGTATAATACCTCCTCACACCAATAATATATATTCCTTCCTGTGACATTATGGAGTACAGTCATGCCTCTTAGTTTTGACGTTCGTAATTCAATGTCCAACACAATGTTCAACACAATGTCCAATGTCCATCTGGACAAATAAAAAATGCAATGACACAAAAAAATTATCCTCTTTGAATCAAATGCAACAAAATTCGCTTTCAAAATGACTCAAATGAATATATCCTTTAGCTATATTTCTTGGCCATGGATTCGTTCAATTATATGCATAAAAGTAAGATTCCAAAGTTAACCAACAAAATAACCAACTAGGCTATTGTAAACATTATAGTCTTATTTTTATCATGGAAAATGATCTCATTAACTATTAATGCGTATATCCTCTCAATTCAATATACATATGACAATCATAAACTTTCATGCCCAACATAACCTTGTCGAGTTTCATAGTTGTTAATCACATTTAATGACTGTACCTTTTGCAAATAAGGTGGATTAATTCACTTGTAAACAAGAAACATGAACTAATTAGCTGATGGGATTTTAAAGTGGAAGGGCATCATACCCAAAATGATATTATTTCCATCAAAATTAGGGCCATAAGTTAAACCTAGGTAAGGATGCAAGGTTTTCAATTACACAATTAATTGAAAAGCTTGATACTTTTGTTTTGGTCCATGCAAACTTCATAAAAATCGAAGGAATCATAAGTTGGATGGACCTCTTATAAAATTTTTGGATCACGACTAAAAATGCGTCTTTTCTTGCAAATTATGTCATACAAGTCACGAGAAACTTGATCCTGTGATAAAGAAATTGCATATATGAAACATATGTCATTTTAACCGTTGTTTACTAGCATTAGCATTGATTAGGAGGTCATTTTTGGGCATCAAAAATTCCCAGGATCTCTCGAAACCGGTACAGTATGAAAGAGCATTCAAAGAGCTTTCCAACGCCTATTGGAACATGTGAAATGGACATTATATGCTCAAGTTGTCGCTGGTCAAAGTTGGGCAACAAAAAGCCGTCGGTCAAACAGGACCCTGGTTCGTTTCCAAAACCTATTTGCATGATTCAAGGTTGGCTGAGGCAAAAAAATGGACTTGGACATGTTTGTTTACTGCTTCGGTCTTCGACAGTCGATTTGCAAAAGGTCGGGTCAACTTTTGTGTCGGAGGGGGACCCTGCCACCGTGTGGTAATTAGTGTGAATTTAAAATTTTAATTACACTATAGTGTACCACATATTATTTTTGTGCCCTGTCGTGCTGACACATGATAGGTTGGAGGATCAACAAGTTGGTAATTTTGGAGAGGTCCATGTGGTGGGTCCGCAACTATGATACCGATACGACAAGGGTGGGGGGCCTGAAACCGGTACGAAACGTACCGGAAACGGGTACGGTCTGGATACGGGGTTGGGAGCGTGCAGGATACTGCTGGGTCCGTTTTGTTGTCATTACGTGGAGAAACATACAACAAATAGGATACTTTTGAAGCCACACGTGTATCTGTTCAACCGGAATCATCATACGTGTAGACACAACATAGTTCTTTCATGTTAGCATGGCAGCGTGGTCTCTCTAGCATAGAACAAACACTGAAAACGGGTTTGAACTCTTCCACTAGCAGTTAATGAAAGCTTGGTCTTCTCCCGACCTCCCCTCCTTCGGCGCCGCCTCCACTTGCACACACAACACTCCAGTTCCACGAACAAAATAAAATAATAAACCAAATGTTTCATATATGCGAAAACAAACAAAAGGGGTAATGAATATATATTAGGCAAATTGAGAGGAGCGTAGCTTTTAGGGTTAGGAAAAAGTATATTAAATTTATAGTATAGCTAAAGTATAGCTAAGAATTTAAATTTATAAGTCTATTAAATTTAAAGTATAGCTAAGAGTATTAAATTTAAAGTTATATAAAATTATATCTAAGAATATTAATTTAAAGTATATTAATTTAATATATTAAATTTATTATTTAAAATATAGCTAAGTTAAATTTAAAGTCTATTAAATTTGAAGTATAGCTAAGAATTTAAATTTATAAGTATATTATAATGTACATATATATGAATATTAAATATATTATATATAATATAAGTTTTAACTTGTATATAGATATATTTTTAATATGTGGTTAAAACTTAATTTTTATTTAGAAGGCTGAAATTTATATATTTTTTGTACTGCCGTATCTAATGTCGTATCTGGAGTCAATTTTTTTTTTGGCCGTGTCGCATATCTGATACTCTGTACCCGCTCTTGTATCCAAAGCATATTGGTTACTTAGGTCCTCAGGCCACTACGTGGCCTACCACCTAACTCACCTTCTGTCCAAAACCAACTCGGCAGAGCTCCCAATCACCTCGCCGTGGATCAAGACCCAACTCACTAACAAACCATCGGGCTCGTGGACTGTTATTCCCAACGCACACTTGCCAGTGCGGCCGAGCCATGGAATACACCTAACTCACCAACCGCTTATCCAACTCGCCAACAGCCTTTGCAGAGCTCATGGGGAGTTATTCTATATGCAACAAAGTAGAGTTGGGTGTGGCAGTTGCCACTAATACATCAGCCGGTTATAAGCTATTTAAAGCCTTCACCAACCATCCATGTGAGACATGTGGGATTTCTACACACCCACATTCCATAAACAGTCGATTGGGGGAGACTTGAACCCGTGACCTCCATGCAAAATATTAAGCACTCCAACCAACTTGCCTAGGACTCGCAAATGGTTGTTATGTTGCATTTTGCTATTTAAAGAGGTGCTTTCGAATGACTGTGTAATGGTGGATTGTGTAAAGGCCGAGCTATTTTGGCTTGTTAAGAGCCTATTTCAATGGATTTTTCAAGTCTGTTTTTCGTTGTAAATGCAGAGAATCCATGTAAAGACCATAAAGGAGTTTTTGTGCATTCCTAATGGCATTTTGAGTCCGAATGAGAGCTTTTAAGTCATTTTCATTGGCAAAGAGTTCTTGGACGAACAGGGGAAATTTGCGTTGTTGAATCCAATCGTGGAGGACGTTCGTGGATTAGAACTCCAAGTTCTTCAGGATTCATTGCAGGTTCAAGTTCATTTTCATATTGTGAGTTTTTCATTGTACTTGTGATATATTTAAAAAAATGGATCGGTTTGTCGTTTATGTGAACCCGGATACAGGCATATTACCGAACTCTGTTATCGATCTTCTTATTATTGTTTCTTTCAGTTTTGCTGGTTTCTATCAGTTCTTAATTCAGTTTTGATGGATTAATGATGAACTAAGGCAATTTATGAAGAATCGTTAAATGACAATTTGGAAGAGTTTAAGTGTGGAATTGATATTTTTGAGTTTTTAATCACTCCGAATCAGTTCTAAATCAGTTTTCTCAAATTATTTAAATAGGGAATTTGAGATTTTGATCAGAATCCGTTTTTAAACTATTTAATAGTAGGGGGTTTACTACAGTTTATGGACCAGGCATTGGCTTGGAAATGGTAGAGAGCTATTCGATGGTACATCCAAGTAGCTGGTTGAGCCAGAGCTGAACTAAAGGTTGGGAGTTCCCAAGGCGATAATTGCAGTAGACGCCCTTCTTACAATTTCAATTAAGATTATTTTCCCATCAAGTAAATAAATAAAAGCTACTTGCATTCTCGTATTTTGAGATTTGCGTCACTGTCACAATAAATCACATATTTAGAGAAACTACTTACAAAAGAATAAAAATATTCTATAAAATTATCACAGAAGGCCGAGAAATATTCCATAGATGGAGAGAATAAATCGCAGGAGGTGCTCAGAATGCAGAAGATACGATTTTTTTGTACAAGGCTGCTTGCAGGTCCGAATTACCAATATGAAGTGGGTGATGGGACTCAAACATAAACATAGCAATGTTTTTTCGCAAAGTAATAAAAAATGCTTATGTAGCTCCCATGGTTTTGCGAAGAGGTGTATTTGGACTAGGCCTATAAATTCCTCCATAAAAAATAATAAACATCCCCCTCCCCCCTCCCCCTCCCCCCCCCAAAAAAAAGGAATAGAGAATTAAATACTTCTTTCCTTCAATTAAATTCTCCTCTATTGGCTACACCCGTGACATTATAAAAAATACATGAGCCTTTTCCTAGGAAAAATTATAAACTTGTATAATTTGGAGCTACGCTACAGAATGGGTAAAAATATCAACAAAATCATATTAGCTTAGAAGTGTGCCATATTTGTTTTTACTTGCAAAAATATTATAATACGCTTTTATGTTTATGCATGCAATTTATGTTACTATATATATATATATATATATATATATATATATATATATTTTTATTAGATTATCCAAGCGGGTTGAAGGGACCAGTACCCTGATACAGAAAGAAAACAAAAGCTAAAGACAAAACAACTAACGTGAGAGAGGGGCAACAACAAAACCCCGGCTTTACAAAAAATGGAAAACAAAACCGCCTTCACGGCTCAAGAGATAGGAACAGAGCATTTTAACCAACCGAGTTCAGAAGAACATTCAGCTCCTTCGGTTTCCCTTGAGCATCTGGGTCCAGATCCGAGTCAGAGTCAATTGAGATCAGGTTGGAGCGCATCCACTCCCGAAGCAAATAGTCGAAAGCTTCAGCAGCCGATTCATGCATACGCTCCCACCAAGGCGGAATAGGGGCCAAAGGTTGATACAAAGCTTTGAAGTTGGGGAGAACAAACTGGGCCTGGGCGGAGATTTTATCCTTGGCAAAGGAAGCCATACTCTCCGCGAATGCAAGCAGTTCATGATAACGGTTCTCCAACTCAATAAATGATCCCAAATGAAGATGCTGCGATTCCTCCTTGCCGAAACAAGCAACCCAAGACAAAAAATTGAAATTAGAGACCTCCTCGACAAGATTTCCATAGAACGCGGGCTTAAGCCAAAACACAACTAGCTTAATGACTTGAGCTTTCACAGGACGGAGGACCAGAAGATTTTCAACGAAGACCGACGCCACACCACTATTGACCTGGGGCCAACCCTCTGTGGCCAAAAAATCTTCCCCCAACACTGCTTTGATAGCAACCAGATTCTCATCACAAGAAATTTTAAAGATTTTCCGCAGCCTACCATCGGTGATACCATTGCGGAAGGACATTTCGCGCATCTCACAGCTGAGAGCGATCCAGGGAGCGCGAGGGGCAGCCATATTTGCAAACAAAAAGATGAGGAAGAGGGCTACCATCGACGGGAACTAAATAACAACTCTGGAGCGTGCGCGAGTTAAGGAGGAACTGAGAAATGAGAGGGGAGATCTAAAGAAACCATCATATCCAAGGCATTCCAAGATTGCCCATTATTTATGTTACTATATATTAATATCACTAAATGGGTCAATTAATATTGAATCTTTAGGGAAACTGTTTTAATGCTAGGTTCTAAAAATAACTGACAACAAGGGAAATCTTTGGATTTAGGCGCCCCCTAACTGTTGGTGCCCTAGGCAACTGCCTAATTTGCCCAGGGCTTAATCTGGCCTTGGCTGGTTCTTTTACCTACTAGATTAGTAGATTTCGAGGTAGAAGCATTATGAACTATTAGGATGTACAATGATTTGCCAAGTTACTAACTTACCGGGATATGTATATGGGTGTGGAAACAATAATTTTTGTTCGGATGCGTCTCTGCAATAAATATATACTAATTCTATATTTGTATGTTATTGGGTACTTGTAAAACCTGCATATGGCACTGCTGTATCTGTGACGTACCTGAGCAGGACCTGGCCCCCTCGGAAAAAATTATACATAGGAAACAAAGAAATAAACATAGAAAAAACATACACAGGAAAAGCAAAGGCAAAAAATCCAATAACAACTAAAAAGATATGGGTTTCTTACTCCAACCCTCAATGTTTTGGTAGAATCAATGTGGTGTCCACGTTCTCTGTTCTCCTAGAAATCTTCAATTGCCTGGATTGAATATGGATTCTGAGACTACCTATCAAAGTGCAGGCCAGTCTGAACAGCAGCAGCATGTCCTTATATCCACGGCCATGATGCATTGTAGGAAAACCATATTGAAATTACATACAAGAAGGCTTTTGAAATATTAATCTATTTTATAAACTTTATAGTTTATTATGTATTAATTAATTTTATTGAGGACTTTAGTAAACATGATTCATAAGAATAAAGTTGGATATATTCTTAATGTAAAATATATTATAACTTTATTTTCTGTATATATTACATTTAAAGCTAACTTAATCCAAAATATTAAGTTTTAAGTTGATATTTACTATCATATATAAGTAATGAATGATTGAGAATGCTTTTATTAGTTATTATATATTCATAAGATTTTTTAAACAGGTTTATTACGCCAAGAGGCATTCTACAATGGTAGTCAGGGGAGATGGTGGGCTGTAATGTCCGCTAGTGTTTCTCTTTAAAGTTCGACTTAAAATGTCCCATCTATTTGACCGTCACAAAGACATTTTTCCTTTTTGTTTGGAGAATTCAATTGAAAAATCGTAATATCTTGGCCATACGGTGGAGTTTGGAGCCCATTTATTTCCTCCGGATTTTTATTTTGAGCCTTACACATTAGAGGTAGCTAGATTGACATCATTTGTAGCCCATTTATTTCCTCCAGATTTTTATTTCGAGCCTTACACTTTAGTATAGCTAGATTGACATCACTTGTACAAACCATTCACAGGGAAATTTGTGAAGAAAATCATTAAGTTATTAATAATTGTGGCATGCTAAGAATCCAAGATAAGGCCTTAGAGATTAATATCTATCGGCATTTTTCAGACAGATGCATTTAAGATATCTGTACTCGTTAATTTTTTTATAAGTTAGGACTCTAGTTATAGCTAATAAGACTAATTTAATATTATGTTAAATAAATGCATATATTGAATACTAAGAAATTTATATTATATATTAATTTAAGCTTTTATAGCAAAGTCCCGAGTTCTGATTTTGGGTGGGGCATATCTCAATAGATGAGGCTAGGTGCAAGTCCCGGTTAAGCCATGGCATGTAGGCCAAAGATTACCTCAGAAGGGGAATTTCAATTTACCAATCAAATTAAACAAACTTTTATAAATTCTGTTTATTTGAATATTATAACATCTTATACTTGTTGAACTTGCAGGTGATTTTTATTGTATTTTTTTTACCTCAAATTTTATTGTGAGTGAACTCTGAATGCAACAATTTAGAGTCTATGCCTAACCTTACGCATTTCTATGCATAATAATTGATATTATGGTTAATTTTGTATTTTTGTTTATATATATATATATTTTTTTTGTAGAGATGTATCCAAGCTGTACTTAAACTGGGTTCCAAAAAAATTTGGAAAATCCATGTATCCGTACTGTGCGCCTATGTCACAAGGTTCATTGTTTTTTATAGGTAAAATTTGAAATTCACCAATTTTCGTACAGACACCAAAAGATTGAGTCGGTTGACAGAGTTCGATATAATATGACTATAAGGACTAAAAAAACAGTGGGAAAAAATCATGTGAGACAAAAAACACCAGAAAAGCTGCAGAAAATCAGTAAAATGCACACTGGTTTTGTCAATATGCACAGAGCAGAGAGATTGCTAGGGCACAGAGCAATGAGCTTGCTGTGTTTGAGGCGAGCATTTGAAAACTGTGTTGTGTGTGTATGGCAGAGGGATTTGTGTTGTGCCGCCTGTGGATAGTTTTTCAACTGTTGTTTTGTCGAGATCCTACTATAGTGGGGAGTTGCATGGGAGCTGAGTCTAGGTGGAGGTACTGTGTGATCTGCACGTGGGAAAAGGGACTGTGTGAACTGCGCTGGGTATGGTGCATGGAGTCGAGTGTGGAAGGCTGATCAGGCAGCATGGGAGACATGGATATATTATTAATGTTTTATTTTATTTTATTTTTATATTTATATATTTTTTGGGCTAAATTCACCCAGGGAGAGAACTCTAGCCCAGCGAAAAAAATGAAAAGCAGGTGGACTATTAGCTCAAACACGGCTCAGTAGTACCACAATGACATAAAGAACATTATCATCCCAATATAGAAGAAGAAGAACAGAAAAGAAAGAAGTCAATGAGATTTTGGCCTCCACCATCTGCCGTTCTTCCATATTATCCCACTGTGGATCACCACTCTGACCAAAAGTCTAGCACTGCTTAAAAATGAGAGAATTAGTATATTTAATATTATATAATTAATGTTTAATATTTTATATTTATTTTGATTTTTTATTCATCTTTAATAAGTTTATTTATCTATTTACTAAATTTTATTTCATCTTCTTTTATTTTTATTTAATTAATATTTTATATCTTATTGTTTGAACAGTTGAACTCAAAGACATTTTTTTCTAACTTTATCCGTTGTCAAATTTGAACAGAACTTTATTGTTGCTGAACTCAAACTTGAATTTGAACCTTGTGACTTAACTGTGGCCGCATCTGTACCAGTACCCTGGCAACTTCACTATAAATATGTTAAAAATTATAAATATTTAGATATGGCTTAGATATGCTGTGACATGTTCAGATATTGAACAGTTACACTGACATATCCAAATAGGGCCCAGATATGCCGTGACATATTCAGATATCAATCAGTTACACTTTGACATATCCAAATATGGCCTAGATACACATATATCCAAATATGGCCCGGGGTATGCTGTGGCATATCCAGATATGACACTGTATCCTGCCTGCAGTAACATATCTGGCGGATATTGCTCAGATATGACATCTGGCCTAGATACAGATGCCGTTAAATATTTGGTGGTTATGGCATTATACGCCACTGCATATCAAGGTGTATGTGATACTTATCTGGGTGGCATGCATGATACGGGACCTTTCCAAAGTGCATCCGGTAATTACAATATTTTGTGTTATGTATATTTACTCCTTAAGTTTCATGTATGCACACTTCCCCTTTTTTTCTTCCTGAAACAAACACTTCGAGTTTTATACTCTTTATCTAAAACAAGTGAAGTGCATATATATTGCAGAAATTTTTTTATGTGATTGATGCCTGCTTTGAGCTGATAATGTGTGGGAATTTGGCTGCATAGGATTCATCTAGATCTTATTATGCATCTAACATATTCTTTGTGAATACAGTATGATTTGTCAGTTACAACTTTCTCTCCAGATGGGCGAGTCTTTCAAATTGAGTATGCAACAAAGGCCGTTGATAACAGCGGGTACACAGACTATCCTTAGTTTGAGACTGCGAAGTCCATTGTACTACTCTTGCTAGTATCTCTAAAAAAGCTTCTAACTATTTAATGTTTACAATTTACTTCAGAACTGTGATTGGCATAAAGTGCAAGGATGGGATTGTTTTGGTATGCATTCTTATATGCCTTTTTTTCAATTCTTTATATTTCAATATGATGATAGTGATAGCACTTGTGGCATCTATTCTATTTCTATTCAAGGTGGTTTCTTTATTTCAGACTGACCAACAATGAAAATTAATACTAACATGATTCAATTCTTGAGTAAGGATGTCAGGGGGTAGAGAAGCTCATTGCTTCTAAAATGCTTCTAGAAGGATCTAATCGTAGAATTCATGCTGTCCATCGTCATGCTGGCATGGTATGTTGCTTAAGTTTCCCTTTTAATAACTAGCGCAATTTTTTTATCATCCCTTGTGCCTTAATGATATTTCTTTTGAGATCAGAGAGTCTCACTGTTGATAACTTGAACATCTAAGCAATTCAAATTTCAACTTTTCTATATTTGCTTGTCATTCAGTTTTTCTTCTCCAGGAGCCTGGCTTTATACCTTTTTTTGAGAATTTGCTTGAGAGAAGTTTTGCATTAATAAGCATCCCTGTTCAGCAATAGTTGTGCCTACAATTTATTTCGTTTCTCTTAAATCTTGTATGTTGGGGACAATATGGAAAATTATTGTTGCAATGACCAGAAAAGTGAAGGGATCTCAGATCATCGTTATCCATCTTTGGGTTTTTTATTTTTTTGTGAGTTCCTGTCCATTATTGATTTCATATGTTTTTGGAACTGAAGTAATTGCTGTGCAAATCAATTTTTTATACAGGGTGTTGCCGGGTTAGCAGCAGATGGTCGGCAAATTGTGGCTCGTGCAAAATCAGAGGCAACTAGTTATGAAAGGT